>CM062396.1:24440253-25040253 GCA_031304145.1 Cardiospermum halicacabum
GTCTTGTTATCGTTTTCTCTTTTATAATGTCGAATACAACGTTTCTCACCAATATCAAACGGATCAAATCAAGCGTACGCCGGTTTCTCATATCCCACTCCTCTTTAATTACGGACTCTGGTTTCTTCTCGGATAAAGTTTCATATAAATTTTCTTGTATAGATAATCTTTAATATGCATTTTCTAGAAAACCGAAACCATTTTCTTTGAATTTCTCAATTCGAACTTGACACTCCCCGTCTCCACATATTATTGTAATACAAATCAATATTGTTAGGATTGAACATCATAAACAATCAAATAATCAAATATAAAGTTCAAAAATGAGTTTTTTCTTTTATATATATATATATATATATAAAATAAAAGAGAACAAATATTTATATATCTAGAAAAATAATAAATATAAAAAATTATATAATAAAAAACTATTCAATAAAACATTTGAATAATCCATTATCAAATTCTATATCTTACCAACTTACTGAGTTATTATCATTATTATCTATAAAAAAAAAAATTAAAAAAATTGATCATCTTTAACAGGAGTAAGTGTGTTTCTCCATTTCATATCAAGTAATAAAGAGGATAATCCACTTGCACTAAGAAAGAACTTCATCTCATCAACTAGATCAAAAGATTTTATGTGCGGTAAAACAAGAGCTTGAAAGGAATTCAATAATGGATAGGTCACTCACTTCAGATTGGACCCAACAAAGGTTTCTTCACATGATAAAGACCTCATACCAAACAAGAGACAATAATTGACAAGCAAGCAATGAATATGTGATTGGCCTCATAAGATTAGAAAGTGAAGAGAATGTTGCCATTATGTATATAAAAGTATTCTTAAAAAGTAAAATAGACAAGCAGCAAAGAGAATTAAAGTAAAGGCAAAGAGGTTGGTTTAGGGATTGATGAAAATAAAGCATAAAGCTAAAGGGTAACCAAAAACGGGGTCACATATGCCATTTGATGCCTACATGTTTCATCATATTACTAAACCATTTCAAGGTTTTACTTTTCACAAAAGGACCAGAGTAAAAAAAAAAAAAAAAAACAAAAGTCTGTTCTAATCTACACTTTCATCTGAATTCTATGTTCTGGTTAAATACTTTAGACAAAAGACCAGTTGATGAACATGAAGCAGATACAGTGAGCATTTTCTTCTTCATTCAATACCTTCCATGCCACTGCTCGCTCGTAAGAGACTGCTCTTCCCATGCTTGACAAGCAGATACCACCTTGCAGGCACATGAAACCCTGCCCCAACAAAGAGAAATTAGATATGTAGTCTATTGAATCATGAAATGGATGTGAAAGTGTTGTTGAAATATTTACCTGTTGCATTATCTGTGGAAATTCTGAGCATAAGGTTTTCCTTCCATTGTCGTCGAAAATCTTTTCCAGAGTTATGTCTTGTAGCGCGACCAGTGTTGTTTCAAGCATATCTAGACCTGCTTGGTTCGCAAATGTAAAAACTGGCAAAGCCTGCATTGGTCAATGATTAATTGGGGTTAGTGTCTAGATGTACCTTGTGCATAGAAATCAAAGTAGTGATGAAGAAAAACTTCATTAGATACCTTAAGGGAGCAGCACATTATTGCATCAGAGTGATGCCAAAGCGCTTTGAGAATGGATTCACTTCCTTCACTCTTGAGTAGGTCTGCACCTAGGTAGCATCTGTAAAGAAGTTCAATTACTCATTACTTATCTTTCAACTAAATGGATTGATTAAGCAGCTGCAAAGAACTTCAGAAGATGATAAAAGACATGAAATAGGATACTTAATGACTTACCGGTAGCTTTGACAAATCCAACGAGAAAGGGTGAGAGCTTCAGGAGTACCAGGAGGTGGCCTAAGTCCGGCTTGAGAACCGAATCTAGAAGGCGAGAGAGCCAATGCCACTCTCTGAACAGATGCTATAATACTACGCACATACTGCCTAGCCATTGCTGCTACATTTTCTTGAAGGTGGAGTTCAAATGCAAATTGAAATGCTATTGTGATCACAGATTTTGTGCTCCCGGCCTGTGTAGATAGATCACCAGATGATTTGTTTCCAGCAGGTCCTATTTCGAGAGCTGAGGCAAGGTCAAGAGTGCGGTTTGGACTAGAAGCATCCTGTATATCAATTTCAATATTAAAATGTTAGACTATGTACATTGCAACAAGATAAATAAATAAATAAAATAAAAAAATAAAAAAATAAAAAAGACTTATTAACTCATGCATGACAATGTAATTTACCTTTCCAGAATCTAGAGGAATGATGCGGAACCCTGAAGGAATTATAGGTGCATCATCGGAGAAAGAGGCATCAATTGGAGCAAACACCAATTCAGCACAGGTGCCTATAGAATTCTCATCTACACCACTACAAAGCTGTGACATAACAACAACCACATTTGGTTAAGTACACAAAACATCGAACGGAAATTATTTAAAGAATATTGCAGTGAATATATGAAGAAAACAATATACTACTCACTTGCAAGAGGAAGATGTCAGTTGGCATCATCATATCTTCGCGATAGTGACCCATATTTTCAAGCTTGATAACCTCCAAAAACTGTAGAGGACAATATCATTAGATGAAGTTACATGACAGTAAATGCTACAACACAGTCAAGGAGCTCAAGTTGAAGTTACTTGCCTCTTCATGCTCAATTGTGTGAGCCAGTGGAAGAATAACTTGGCCCCCGAAATTCCCAGCTCTGGGGACTGGTAAGCTACAAGGACCAGCTTTGACTGATGCAGCTGAGTAAGCATCAATACTGCTGTCTGCCCACTCTGACCGGTGTTCTCGCAAGAATCTAAGAAGAATTGCTGGAGGCACATCCTATAACAATAGAAAGATTACCTTTAGTACTGAAATTTATCGCCATGTATCAATTTGATAAAAAGGAATCTGTCCAGTTATCATATACCTGCAATAACATGGACGCTTTGGCGCATAGGACCGCGTTGCTCATAGATGGCATACCATTGGCATAAGCAAGCTGTACACCCAACATCTTAGTAGGAGATGAGTTTACATGAACAGTGACATCATCAATGCCATCACTTTCCAACATTGACCATCCTTCATCCGTGAAACCGTTAAGAGCTTCATTAAATCCTCTGCATCCATTATAGAATTAATTAGATTAGATTAGATAAATTTGTATGAAGAACTAGTAATTAAGTATCAAGAGGACATACCTGCTTAATCTCTGACTAAGTGCGCGTAAAGCTGCAGGTCTTCTCCCCCAACCAGTGACATTTGGCTGAGAAACTTCTTGAGAAATCTGTCTCAAATGACGCAAAGCCTGCATTGACAATTCCAATCAACTCAATTAGCCAGCCAATGTAAAGAAAACATTCTGGTAAGGTAATTAAATTGCTCAACACTTATGAACTTACAGCCATTGTTGTCTTCTGAGCAAGTAGAGTTGAAGACTCATAAAGAGGACGCAACACTTCAGGTACACTCCAAGGCTACATTAAATGGAAGTTATGTCAAAATTCTTGTCCATATATAAAGCCAGACAATTACTATTAAGCAGAAAAGAATATCAAATATCAATACCTCTAAATCCAAATGATCAACTATATGAATAATTGATCCACCACCTTCACAAGGTCGAATCAGATACCCACTAGGTAGCATTTCTGCTCTCACAAAATGCGGCGCTTGTGGTATACTTGGACCGTTTTGAGTGTTGTTAAGCGATCTTTCACAGACCACAAGACTACCATCCTCCAAAACAGAAGTGTAGCGCAACAACCAGAAATCACGAGCTGGTGCCAATGTCGTTGGCGCATAAAGCTTAATTACAAAAACAACAGCAAATTGGACATTCATTAAACAATATTCAAATTTGATTCGTCAAATAAAGTAATGAAATAGTACACCTATATATCTACCTGCATGTAAAGGAGTTCAATGGTTCCATTATTTCCGGTGGACATCACATTTAGAACTTCTGCAGAACGACAATCACGGTACCATGATGGTCGATCTTTAAGAATTTCCGCTACCTGTTAGATCAAATCATACAACTTAGCTCTTCACTTAACCAAAATTCGAAATCAATATTAATATTTCATGAACTTGGTACGGCATAGAGAAGTGACTTACTCTTGTAGGATCAAGACCAACAAGGCCGCATGCACGTGCTGCCACACCAGTGCAACCATGAGAAATAGCAACGATTCCAATGGAATCCGGACCAGGCTACACACAACAGATAAAAACACTATAACTTTAATAAAGTCATTGCATAGTAAAGTAAAAGTAACTGCAAATCACCATAGCAGTAACATACTAGTAAGTGTTAAAAGCTCTCAAATATCATGTTGTTGGGATGTTACTTCAAAATAAAGGCAGGATTGCTAATTGACTAGTCATTTGAAAAGGTTAAACTACTTAAACTGAGAACAACTGCTTTTCCAAAAGATGAAGATGTTATCATCATCAGTAAACAGTAGTATTAATAAAAGTTCAAAATTTTAACTAGCTTTGACATGAAGCAAACAACAAAGAGAATTAATTATGAGCAATTAGTGCAAACAATAAATAAAGTTGTACAATAAGGTAATAAAGCACACTAATACACAAGATAAAAATTGATGTGATGTGATATGTAATTTAGATGTTGCTTAGAAGTATAGCAAGGTGTTTAAGATATAGACTTTATCATTAGCTTTATTAAAAATAAGAATAATAAATGCAGTGAACGTCACCTTCATCCCAGGCATTTGGACCCACTCTACAGCAGTCCCAGTAGCCTTTGATAGAAACTCTGTTAAAGTCTCCTCTGCAATGGACAAAAGTCTGCCATAATAAAAAGAAGAGAAAATACAAAGCATAATCAGATAAGACCACCGCTCAACAACAAACAAAAGGTAATTGATTATATCAGAGAAGCGAATAAAAGAAAAGGACCCAACAACAAAAACAAACAAACTTTCAATAGGTATTAGTACTAACCCTGCAGGACTAGCATCTCGTGGTGGATGCTGAGGAGTGGTCAATTGATGTTGACCACTTGTCACCACCGATTCACAACTCGTGTCTGTTGTAGCCAGAGTCGTCTGTGATAAATTAAACCAAATCATACAAATATTAGCACATAATCCACAAACCAAATATAGAAAAATAGATATATAGTTAGATGATTCCTTACATTTTGAGTGTGTTGACGGAAATAAGTGTTCTCGTAAACAAGTTGCGACACTTGTTTCTGTAACCTATCGTTCTCCTCCATCAACAACTTGTTCATAGCTGTTAATTTTCTGTTTACCGCTTGTAGACGTGACGCTTCTTTTCTTTGTTTCTCTCTACACCTGCTCGCTCGTCAACATATCAAATCAGGACCGAAACACATAAGATTTGACAGTAAATAAAAAGAAAGAAGAATAACAGGAACATGAACAAGCACCTTCTGTTTTGGAACCAGACTTTGATCTGCTTTGGTTCGATGTTGGAGAGAATCGGACATTCTCGGATGAGTTGCTGACGTCGCATAGAGCTTGGTTTAGGACATTCATGGTAAAGTCTCTCAAGTGCCTCCACTTGCTCCGGTGTATACCGTACGTATTTTCCATTGTCCATCGCTATTTTAGTGTCTTTGCAGCCCGAACTCACCGCCATCATTTCTTCATTTCAAAAACAAAACCAAACTAAATTCACATCACAAGACACAACACAACACACATATATGACATGTCTAAAAAAAACACAACAGAAAAAGAGAAGTATTATTACCGTTGTTTTGCTGGTGAACCTAAGAACCAGATCGGAGAAGCAACAGTACAGAAGCTAAACAGACTCAATATTCATAATTCAAAAAAAAAAAAAAATCAATCCGATCTTCTTTATGTAAGGTTGTATCGGGTATATAGAAGCGAAAGTCGTCAAAGAGAAACCGCGTGAGTTCACGAAGAAGACATTGAACGAGTAGCTAACTGAAGAGTTGAGTTGAGTTGGAGTTGTGTTTTTGAAGAAGAAATGAAGATATAGACAGAGAGAGAGAGAGATTCGTTGGTTTTTGCTAAAAAAGAGAGAAACCCCTTAATACCAGACAGAGAATATGAGACCGACCATATCGATCTCTCCTTTTGTTTTTTGTTTTGTTTTCACATCATCATTTCTTTTTCTTTTTCAATTTTTCTTAATTAGGTTGCTGTTGCTTTTGCTGCTATAGTTTTTTGTTTTGTTTTTTTCTGCCTTTGAAATTGTATCATTCATTCTCTCTACTGTATCTTTTTTTTTCATTGAAAATGGAAAAATAATAAGTCATCTCTCCTCTCATCTTTGCCTAGTGATGTCAAAATTGTGTAATAGATTTGAAGAAGTGAGTCCCACTCTCGGGGCGTAGCGCGTGAGGTTTGTCTGCCTTTGATTTTCCCGCGTATTATTTTTATTATTTGCACTGCAGCTCACCTAACCATGATATTAGTTTATTTATTCTGCCATAGGCTAATCTCATCATTGTTGTTATTTATTGTTGTATTTATTGCACTGTTAAACCATTTCATTTATTATAAATTTTGAAAAATCATGCATTATCTTT
Source organism: Cardiospermum halicacabum (assembly GCA_031304145.1). Taxonomy (NCBI): domain Eukaryota; kingdom Viridiplantae; phylum Streptophyta; class Magnoliopsida; order Sapindales; family Sapindaceae; genus Cardiospermum; species Cardiospermum halicacabum. The sequence goes on from CM062396.1 coordinate 24,446,815, forward strand.
TTTTTTTTTTAATTTGACCAGGTTTATCATGGATTTCTATTGTCAATATGATATTGGAATTACATTTTAGAATATAAAAATTTATACTTATTTTTGTATTTATTTGGAAACTAGTTTAGTGTTTATGAAGTGGGTAAGAATGGATGATTACCCCAAATATATCTTTGAATTTGAAATTAATTCTGGCATTGATATATCTCAGAATGTGTGATTTATTAGTCATTATTGTAGATGAAAGTGGTTTGGAGGAAAAAAAACTAGATTCCCATTAGTAACATGTATTAAATTAATTCATCATATAATCATGTTTTATGTATATCAATACATTTTTTTTATATAATATATATATACAAAATTATAAATGAACATAATTGGTTAGATTTATTAATAATGACATAATTTTTATTTAGATAAATTATAACTCTATTAATAATTAAGTAATTAACTAAAATTTAAAAATATCACAAATTATTTTTAAAAATTGACTATTCACATCTAAATTTATAAAAAAATATCAATAATAGTATAATTTTTATTAAAATTTATTTTATATATAAAACTTTTATTTTTATATTATAAGTCCATAATTCAAACCAATAACTAATTACATATTATATTTCTTATCCCAAAAGTTATATTTAAACTTTAGTAATTATTTATAAATGAGAAATGATATACACAGTAGTAAATCTTTAATGTTATAAGTTACTCACTCACTTGTGGATTGATTATAATAATAAAAACTTGCGAAAACAATCAAGTATATATGGTATGTAATTTAGATATGATAAAGAAGAATGAAATAATTATTGCTATTAAATTAAAAGAGTGGGATTTAAGATAGAATGTTTGCTGGGTCAGGAGGAGTAGAAGACAAAATAATTAGGGTTTTTGCATGCGTAATTTCCTCGAGTTGATCTCTTCTTATATATTTACATACTATAACATTAATATATATACACCTTTCTTCATCATCAACTAACATTTTCATTTTATCTTCTTCCAATTTAATCAATGTCTAAAGTTATACTAATACGAGTAGCAAACCTCTTAATCATTTTGTGCGATATATTTCATTTTCATGCATTCATAATTTGATTATTCATGCAACTTTGTGTAGGTTTTACGGAAGTTTAGCTTAATTAATTATATCAAAAGTTATATATATATATATATATATATATATATGGTTATTTCTAAAAACATCCCAATTTTTCAAACGTTTCACTTTGAGCACCCGATTTTGAAAGTTTTGGAAAACCACCTCAAAATCAAAACTACTAGTGGTTTTTTGTATTTTTGTGAGTGATTTTGGTGTTGTATGAGTGGTTTTGAAATTTTATATGTTTAATTTAGAGATTCGGAAATTTTCTAAAATCAAAATTACTCATACAACATCAAAACCACTCACAAAAATACCAAAAACCACTAGTGGTTTTGATTTTGGGATGGTTTTCCAAAACTTTCAAAACCGGGTGCTTAAAGTGAAACGTTTAAAAAAGTGGGGTGTTTTTGGAAATAACCCTATACATATATGCCTTAGTTTAAAATGTGTAATAGATGGGGTAGAAATTATAGATATTTTTTTATATTTGTATTTTTATATTATTATTCATTTAAACTCTTTAGGAAAAACGGCAAGATCCAAAACCATGCAATTATCCTTTTTATGATATGGTTTAATTATAATTTATTTCTACGGTTATTTTTAAAATTCTTTTATGTTATCATTCTGATTTTGAATTTGTATTATTGGTTTTGAAACGCCAAAAATTGTGTAAAAAAATTGATGAAAAAAATAAATCAATAGCAACATTTTTTTACTGTAATTATTGTGACATGTGTTATGAGTTCGTGTGAAAAGAGCTTCTTGAAGAAACATTTTACAAATATTTACTCTTTTTTTTTATCGCAAAACTCTAATTAAAGGAGATAGGAACACATTTGACAGCAACACAACAATATCTACTCTTAATCTCAATTAATTTGAGGTCGGCTACCATGAGTTAAAATGTAGAATCACGTTTAATTATTCACATGAATTTTTTTTCGTCATTTTTTTTTTAAAACTATTACCCTGTCTACACCCAGGACACTCATATCATTCCCAATCACCTTCACCCACATCTTTTTTGGTCTCTCTCGCTTTTACACGGTAGTTTCATTTTCTCATCTCTCAATTTTTCTAACGGGTACATCAATATGTCTCCTCTATATGTGTCCAAACCATTGCAAATCGATTCACTCTCATTCTTTTTACAATAGGCACGACCTTCACTTTCTTTCGTATCACCTCATTCCTTAATTCTATCCATCATAATGTGTCCACACATCCATCTTAACATTCTCATTTCTATCACTCCCATTTTTAGAATGTGTCTTCCTTTTGCAGCGCAATACTCCATACCATATAACAACGTCTGTCGAATGACTATCGTATAAAACTTACCATTTAGTTTTATAGAAATTCCCGCCCACACAAAGCACTATTCCACTTCAACCACCTGCTTTAATGTGATGTTTCACGTCTCCATCCAATTATTCGTCTTTTTGAATAATGGAGCTCAAATGCCTTAAACAATTCCCAACTTGAATTTCTCATTCCTCCAAAGTCACACAACATTGATCTCCCTCCTTATTATTACTAAAACTGCATTTCATACTCCGTTTTACTATTTAAGCAAAAATAGGAGGAGAATGAGCAAAAGCATATTTTAATCGTGTTCCGGATTTTATTTTATTTTTTTGTTTGTTTGATTTTCACAGAGTTTCCCAAAAATCTAATTTGCTTTGGTGCCAATGTTATGTTTTTCAAACATACGAAAGAAAGTAATTTAAACATTAAAAAAAAATTCATTTAGTTTTTCATTTTCATAGAACATATAAAGAGATACAAAATTTAAAGTATATGTGATATAAAAAATGTAAGATCTAAAAAAGTAAAAAAAATAAAATAAAATAAATCATCAGATTTGTTCGGATAATAATTAACAATCACATGATATTAAAATAAGAAATATAATGTTGCAACTGATTTGACACCACCATCCAAGAGATAATCAGGAGTCAATAATCATTGTAAATAAAAATTATCTCATTACGAAAAATATCACATTCCTAGAGGATAATGATCGAGATGGCATTTAGGATGATCATCACTAAATGGCTCTTTTTAAGTCGTGATCATTAAAGAGAGTTATCCTATTTTGTGAAAGAATGAGTTCATTGATTGAGTTGCATTATAAAATAGTGGTCATAGCTTATGAAATAATGAGTTAATTGATGAGTTAGACTATATATGAGGTTCGATTGAGTTAGTCTATATCTAACCTTCCATTGAGGTTTAGAAATTTCATTTTAAGCTTCTACTATTTGTTTGAGTACTCGATGCATCGTTGGTAACTCAGGGTGTAATGTCTATGGTTGAAAGAAAGAGAATGATTGTATGTCTAGTAAGTATTCGAATCATCTGAAAAATATTATGTTTTTGAAATAAACTAATTTTTCTAATCATGGTATTTACATTTCTTGTATGATTGTTTATATTTTTTAAAATTAGATAATATGACCAATAAAAAATAGATAAAAATTTTATAATTCTTACAATAATACAATTGATTCTCTACGCAATTGGATATCGTCCTAGGACTAATAAAAATAAAATTTATATGAATTTATTTATCAAATAATAGTATATATAAAGATGAGAGTCCAAAAAAATCTGATCAAGTCCAATGTCAAATGTTTGCGTATCCTAGTACTCAGTTATTATTCAAAGATGGCATGATGAGAAATATAATCTGCTGAAGAGAGCTCGTTATTCATATAAGTTCACGTATGAAACAAAGAAAGAAAATCATTTCAAAGTCATTAAAACACGCACACGTATACATGTATACAGTATACATATAGAATTCACAATCAATTTTCCGTATGAAACTCGATATATGTAATCTGAAAATTTTAAATCAAATACAATTCAGCTACTGATAACACAGTACATTAAACAGTGAAAATATTTGGAAAAAATAATCCCAGTAATCCAAACCAAATGATAACTTTTTCAAGAATGCAATGATGGAGGAGTTATTTGAGAGAGGTTCAACAAAGTAATACAACTTTTTGGAATACTACCAAGTCGTTTCAAAATTCGACTAAAACGAGTCAATTCCATTAACCAAAAATATTAGTGCAAGTCAATAGAGGTCATGAACCATCGCCACCTTCAAATTAAATAAATATTTAAATGGTAAAAAATAAACTACTAATGGCAGACCAACCTAAGTGGAAATATTTGATTTTCGACGTTCCGCATCCAAGATTAGTCTTTATTAATCTCCTTTTATCAAAGATAAGACACTAGACTAATCAATTCAATCAATTCTTTAATCACCACATATCTTTACAATCATCTGTATTATATTATAACTAATCTTCCTCCACTTACTCCTTTCTTTTTCTTTTTCATTTTTTTAATTTTCTTCACCTTTTAGTACTTGTGTTGGGCTAAAAAAGATCAAAAATTCGATTAATGTTAAATAAATGTAGGAAATGCAACATCAATGGACCTAAAAAGAGAAGAAAAAGCGTTTTGGAGAAAATTAAATTAAAATTAAAAGAATTGAAATAATAAATATGTCAACGGCTGTGAAAATAGCATGGGCTGGAAAAAGTTGTTACATGCCCCGCCACTCGCGCTAGTTGCATAGAAATCGGTGTCTCCACCACTATTAACCAATGAAATAACGACAGCTGTTGATTTAGGTTTTGTTAACGTGAGGTTGACGCAGGAGACCATATCTCTTTGTGGTCCACACGTGGCCCCCGCACGCGTGAAGACTCTTGTTTCACTTTACAACGTGCTCTTCACCAGCTTCCGCCACCAGGTCCAGTCCAGGTGTACTATTTTTTTTATTTTTTTTAAATTAAATTAAAAAACCCTTTTATCTCCTTCACGCGCACTCGCGTGTGTGAAATCAGTGATTTTAATCGAATAATTTTGATAATTATTTTCTCTATAGTACTCTGTACAGGTACAGTACGTTCAAAGTTCTAGAATTTGATAAATTATACGATGTCGTTCCTTCAACACGTAAGTTGACTGAATACAAATACGACTACGTATTGCATAAGCCAATAATGCTTCTATCTCTACTTACTTACGTTATACTTCAGATATCTTTTCTGAAAACGAAATTATAATTGTCTATAAACAATCTCAAACTAATCATCACAGTCACGTTCAATGAAATTTAGTTATTCATTTAAACCATAATTAACAAACATGGGACTGCAACTACTAGTATATTTTACATGAAATTAAATTAAAAAGGGAAATTGGATGCCAGTAATGAGGAGGTGTGGGTTAGTCGACACCTGGCATGAGGGACCACTAGAGTGGGAGCGGGAGCATGAGAAGATCGGTGAGGAGACAACTGAGAGAAAGGCACGTGTCACCATCTTTCGGCGTGACAAATTATCTATCCATATCACACACTATAAACATTCTCGTAGGAATCCGTGACTTCGTGTTTCGTCAACGTTACGGATTTTTTTAAACGCTTCTACTTTACCGTGACACGACGTACATCTGTCTCCTTCTTCTTGGTATCACTATTTTTACCTTCCGTTTTTGCCCTCCCATTTTTTACTATATAACCATTTTACAGCTGTAGTAATTTTTAAAAAAGTGGTTGATACATAACTTGTCAGAGAAACACAGAATTCATAACTATGTAGTATTATATTCATCGATTGTGCAATAACATAAACACTTTACCCTACTCAGCTAGTTTTGAGGTTAGTGTTATAGAATTGTGTTCCTTAATCGAGCAGAACAAACAACAACTAGTACTAGTAAACTAAACATAACATGTCAGATTTTGTAGAAGAATTTGTGAACATAAGTATGGGGAAAATTCAGACAATGAGGATTAGAAGTCAGGAAAACATAGAAATGAAAAAAGAAAAAGAAAAGTTTTTGACCTCCCAAAGCTTAGTGTACAAGCATAGAGAAACACGATCGATCCTAAAAGGGCACGCGAAGCACAAGTAAATGGGACTGAAATTAAAGTGTCAGTGGGAGAGAGTGGGACGGCCTCAGCGTGGGCCGACAAACTAATGGTGGGCCCCTTCTCTATAGCCGATTGTGGGCCCTCATCGGCCCATCACCTTTTCTTATTTATTTATTTTTAAAGGACACGATATTCGGCGGCGGCACTCTATTCTGACGCAAATCTCGGTGTTGGCATTGGTGGTGGTCCTCCTGTCTTGTCATATCTTACGTCACTCGCTCCGGTGATTTGGGCTCATTTAGATATTCAGGCCCATTTTAAATTGGCCCATAAGGACATTCTTTAAAAAAAATTAAATTAATTAATATTATTATTATTGGATTCACTTATGTGTGGTTTATAAGAGAGATTTGAAAAATCATGTTTTATTTTGGCTTTTTTAAGGTAAAAAGAGGAGAATTTGTATGAGTGAATGAGTGATTGCTAACTGGATATCATTAGAGTGACTAAATTGACAGATAGAGAAAGGAGACGGAGCATCTAATTGTAATTGATATTGCTTTGTCAGGGTAAAATAAATCGGTGGTTGTACCAACAAACACTGTTATTTTATATGGACCCAGTTGACCCCTAAATACACGGCAAAGAAGAACAAGTGATTTTGTGGAGATATTCTTGTTCAATGTATGTACATGTTTGTCCGTCTACTCTTAACTCACATTCACACGTATTATGATATTTATCTCTACTGTCTCGTGATAATAATCACGAGGGGTGAATTGTGAAATATATCCTTCATCCATTTCAAATTTACATTCATATTTGTAAATTTTGGATGGAATAAAGGTATATTTAGAATTTTACCGCTCATAAGTGAGTATTTATCACAGCCGCCCCAATCATATACTATATATGTAACATCATACGATATCCTACTAGTTGATATACTACTTAATATGGTGTATCTGCATGAAAGTCATTTAAATTGAGAAACTTTATACTATAGTTGAATATTTCCTCAAATATCATTTAGGGTGTTTATGGGTTATGCAATAAAGTACCTGACAATAATCTTTATAGGATTATTATTTTGACTGATATAACTTATCATCATGGTAATATAGAAATTTTGTGTAATATATTGCCGTTTTGTACTCGGCTTAAATTTTATCCAAATGTGGTTATGAGATGGAAGTTGAAATAATTGAGCCCGTACAGAAAGCCTTTGAAGAGATTCCAATTCAAGGATCCAATTTTTCACAAGTTTCTTCAGCTTCCACTCTCACAGGTTGGGAATGGTGAAAGGACTTCTTTATGAAACCAATCCATCTATTGATATCATTCTTATTTTCCAAAAATAAAATTGGATTAAATTGAATTAGCGGTTGATTCCACACATTATATACATAATTATGATTATAAGATGTCAACATGATGAAATCTCCAACTGCAAACAAATAACAATACTCTTTCGTATGTATATTATACCAATTATAAACTTGGAATTAATTCTATGGAAGCATGTTCATGCCTGTTTGTATGATTTCTTTACTCAAATCGGGTCGAATACAAGTTTTTCTATGCTCCAACCTCTGCAGAGGGCTTCATCCCTAGGAGAGCATTTTGCCAAAAATAAAGTTCACATGTAACTAAAAGAATATATGGATCACAAAGCTAAAAAAAAAAAAAATTCAACTATGTGGTAATGTCACTTCTAATGGCATTACCATGCCTTCAAAGAATTACCTATTTGAGTACAATGGAGACAGTTGCCCGAGAAGAAAACAGGACTTGGTTCTCACTTCGTGTCTTATTTTCCATTAACATAATCAATGAGAAGCCTATCAAGCTCAAAATGTCGGGAAAGGAGTTGCTGCAACACAGAATCCATGAATAAAATGTTGATTTTTATATCGACTTAAACAAAATCATAAGCAAACCAAGTTTTAAAAAGAAAACTCAGTCGAGATTGACACAGATATATGAGAACCATACCCCTATATTTGATAGCTTATGAATTAGTTCTTAGGTTAATATAGTTCTTTGCCTTTTAACTTTCCCTAATTCTTTCTGAGATCTTACTAAAACAACAAAGTATCCCACAAATTGTAAGTTTAGGTAGATGTAGGTTCTGCAACCTTGTACCTAGCTTGTCTATGACTCTCAGTTGTAGTAGAGGAATCTCTAAGCTAATTATTTTTAAGAAAGACATGTCATTTCTTGAAAAAGGGAAGCATGCCAATCCTTAAATTTTACTAGAAAGTAAATAGAAGAGATGGATCACAAAGCTAACAAGTACAACTGGTTTACACCTAGTTGCCCCCGCTACTTATTAGACAAAAGGAATGGTCCGGATTTACACCAAGAGTCTGCTAATTAGACGAAAGGTCAGTTAGATTTACACTATGAATCTGCTAATTCAACAAGTATAGCTAGTATTTACACTAAGAGACTACTATTTAAACAAGAGGTACAGGTATAGTTAAGATTCACACTGGGGATTAGAAAAATAACAATAAAAACTAGAGACCTGATGCCACTGTAGTAATCTCTTGATCCAAGCACAGGTCGCAATATTTTAAGTAAAAATGCTAATCAGCATGCATGGAAAATTCACAGCCTATAAGGCTAAATGTAAAATATGGAGGTAAGCATTTGAATTTAGAATTAGCAAGCACCTAAATGAGTGTCATCCAGGTCAACTAGAATCATGTGCTCAAGATGCCATGAAAGCAAAAGCCTATTGGTCAAATATGGTCTATGCTAATGAGTTAAATTAAAAGTTTCAAACCACCTCACAGTTAAAAGGGTTGACCAGGTGTTTTCCAGCAAAAGAGATTAAATTAAGAAACGTTATTACAAAATAGCAAATACCTTGGTAATAGGAGGATTAGGAAGTTTTCCTTCGTAACTAAATTCTGGAAATCGATTCACCTCTGTAGCATTCTCAAACAATATATACGTAGGAAGCTGACCCATTCTCCCTAGAAGTACAGAATTGACATTCAGATCAAGTAACAAAATACAAATAACATAAATAATGCTTATTTGATATTGACTTCATATATCTCTAGAAAATGGTAAAGAAAAATGAATAAGGTAGGTTGTCAGTAACTTACCACTAAGGGAGATCCCAAACATTTCAGCAGCATTTGGGAAGAGTCCAAGATCAACTATTCCAAATGACAGATGCTTATTTGAATATCTGGCAGCAAAATATAAGCAAGTATAGAGAATCTGACATGATAAAGCAAAAGACTATGCACAAAATAACTCAAAAGAAAAATTAAAAGAAAATAAATACATACGTTACTGAGAGTTCAGGAAAGCATCGACTTGCATGTATGCAAGTAGATGAACACAGAGCACGGAATTCTACCTGCCAGAGAACAGTATAGTCAAACACTAAGACGGTAAATTGAGACGAAAAATAAATCAAGCTGCATATATATATTTATCTTATCACGGTCATTCATTCCTTTTCTATCTCTTTTTCTCACAAATTTATCTCCAATTGAATTAGGGACTTGTAAATTCCAAATCCCACACCACACTGGTGTACCACCGCATATATCTTAAGGCTAATAAGAGAAACTTGTCAATAAAAGATAGCTCAGCATTTCCCATAAGGAACGGGCATCCATCAAAAGGAAAGTAAACATACTATAACTTTTAGAAATCAAGAGGTAAAGAACAGTTTGCAGAACCAACCAGCCAGAATCTGGTTGTTTTTCCTTCAGTCAGCAAGGCTTCCAACTGCAATGGAGTTAGTTTACTTGAAGTACCTAGAAGATTCAAATGAAACAAAACAGAAATGCCATTTAGAAACAAACAGTAAATGTAATGCAGTCACCTCCAACACAAAGTTCTCATAATATATTAAAGGCAAAACATCACATTAAGAGAACAATAAGAGTCGTCCCAATTACATTCCGTACCTAATTTTTCAAAAGCAGGTTGTTGGGCCAAAATATAAATCACTGCACAAAACACACCACAATAAACATTCATTGACATCTAAATAACCAGAAACATGCACAAATGTAAACAAATTCTGGGAGTATGAAAACGCTAAAATGGAACATGTGAATAAAAACCTACCTAAAAATACCACAAAGTACCAGAGAGCCAAGTGATAATCAATAATCAAAGTAATGCCGAGTAGAAGCATCTGAAAATGATAATTTGAGTTAGAATTAAGTCAAGTGATCATAGAATCCAATAGCTTCTCAATCATCTACCAATTCAGAGAGAAATTGAACCTAAAGAAACTAAAAGAAAACAGTTCAAGTCACTACCTTAGCGTAAAACAGCACATTAGCTATGTAATCCTCCCAAGTCTCCTCTCTAGCCATCTATTGCAAAATCGTCGAATTTTACAATTAAAATCTTAAGGAAATCGAGATTTAATTATTAAGGAGAAATAGAGTGTATGTACCTTAACAGCTGCTAACAAACAAAATGCGAGAACCGCTTGAATCTCCTGTATATAAGAAAAATTAACAACAATAACTGAAATCAAATTAGTACTGAAAGTTTAAGTATAGATTACCCGACGAAAGAGAGTATCGATGATGAGAGGTGAGAGAACGGCGGCGGCGGAGCTGCGGACTATAAAGTAAGAGAAGAAAGTGAGAAAATGGGAGAGATAGTAAGGCTCCGAGAGCATTCGATTCAACAATTCCATTTTGAATTAATGAGGAGATGGATCTGATTCGGTTCTTCCTGGTTTCTGATGAAGTGAAGATCGCGTCAACCAGTGAATAACTACTTGGTTTACTCCATTTTCAAACTCTGTTGAGTCAGTTGATGATGGTTTATTTTTTCCTCTATGTTCAGGCCAAGGGTACGGCGACGGCATACGGACATTTACTTGGAGTATCCGTAGAGTAGTACTGTCAACACCGATCCGCTACGAGCGAACTTTTCTTCGAATCGGACCGGACCGGTTTTTTTGCCTGGACTATAAAATTAGAGTCCCGGTCCGTCCCGGTTCCAGCAGACGGGTTTGGTTAATTATTTTTATTTAAAATTTTAATGATTTTAATAATTAAATATACAATATTATTAAATTAAATAATTTATAATAAAAATTAAATATATTTAATCATAAAATTACGTGAATGAATGATACTTTAAATATTACAATTAGTAAAACTATTAATTTATTATAAATAAAAAGATAAATTTTATTATTTATTATATACTTAAAAATAAATAGATCAATCTGATAAGCTCCTACGGATTCAAATTCTATGGAGACTCGATCTGTTGTCAAAATCAACTTACAATTTTAGAATTTAAATTAATCAAAACGGATCCGACATTATATGGACTCTAGGGTATGTTTGGGTTATGGTTTGGTGTGGTATGGTTTAGGTTATTAATAACCTATGCCATGTTTGGATTATAGGTCAGATTGGTAAGGTTTAGTTTAGTTAGCTATGAGTTGATTTTGATGAAATTTATAATCCACCAATTTGGGGTGTTAGCATGGGTTATATGTTTTGTCTTCCAAAATTGTCCTTTTAATATATTAGGAAAAGTATAAAAATGTAATGGTGTAATTGACAATAGATGATTTTTCACTATCTTGACTTTTATTTTTTTACTTTGGGAGTGTTTAATTTTATTTTGTTTATTTATTTATTTATTATTTAATTTGATTTAATATAGCGTTTTGATTGTTCATTTGATTTAACTATTTTTTAAAACATATTTTATTTGATTATTTGAGATAGTTGGGGTTTATCTTCACATATAGTTTATTTTTATTTTAATATATTTATATGGTTCTCAATAAAATTAAATTAATCAAATTAATTAAAATATTAATATTTAGTTAGGTTCCATTATTTTCACTAATATGTAATTGGATCTAATTTGTAAATTTTAAATATTAAATCTTTTTATATAAGTATTTTTTTTTACATTCTATAAATAAAATATATTTTTATTACTACTTCACCCTTTAATGACTTTTTAAAACCTGTTTAATTTTAAAAATAAAAATAAAATGAATTTGTAAATTTGATGTTCACAAAATTGGCTGAAATTAATTTATTATTAATTTAATATTTTTATTAAAAATTTTAATATTTTTATTAAAAATTTTAATTTTTTTTCAATTTTATTTTGTAAAAATGGATTAATGTGGAAATACAATGAGTAGTATTTAAATATATCTAATCTAATTAGAATAATGATTTTTTAAAAAATGTCTTTTTAGCACTTAAATTAAGATAAAAGTATTTAAAAAAATCAAAATTACTTAAATATAAATAAAAATATTAAAAAGAAAAATAATTGGCACATTAATTTTTTACTCTATCAAATTAGTAAAAAAATAAACAAATAAAACCATAATGTGATAAAACTAAAGAAATAAATTAAATCATCTAAAAATAATAATTAGAGTGAATACTATATGCAAGTGTATTATATGCAAGGGTATTAAGGTCAATTTACATCTTTTTAACCCATATCATACCATCAATCCAAACAAAAAATTTGATTTTACGGTATAGAACTGCACCATCCATCCAAACATGATTTTAATACTGTATGAAACAATACTGAACTAAACTATACTAAACAAAACAACAGTGCCAGTCATCCAAACAAAGCCTAAGTCCATTTTGATACTACTATTGTTATTTAAAAAATAATAAAAAACAAAAAAATCAAACATATTTATGAATTTTTTTTATTTTTTTTTAATAATATACAATACACAACTTTATAAATCATTTGATTTACACTTCCATTGTAATAGATTGGATTACATGAATTATTTTTATACATCAGGCGTGATTAGGTGAATCGCTTGAAGGTTCTAGAGACTTAGATGTCGAATACTTTTCTAGTGTATTTTATCCTGACGACTCTCTTATGGCAATATGTACTTTTTAAGATCTCTTGCAACACATATATAATTATAAGTGGACAATAGATAATTTATTGTCCATGACGAGAATGCTTGATTAACTTTAGAGATGAAAGAAAATGCAATGATGATTACTCAAGAAAGAAAATCGGCCAAGTCACAGGTAAAAGGAAAGGAAAATCCACCCAATACTGGTATCAATAAAAAGTCCAAGTGATTCTTATGTAAAAAAGAAAAGACATATAAAGAAAGATTATGTAAAGCATAAGAAATGAATTGAAAAGAAAGGCAACTTAATCTCATTTGTTTATTTTTAGTCTAATATGATTGATGTGATCTATGATACAAACTTCAAATTTCATGCAGGGCTTACAAAAACTTGTAAAAATCGGTGGGAGTTTAGCTATTTATCTATTTAGGAAACAATATAGAATCACAAGTGGAAGCTACCGGGACGTACATATTAGTACTTAAGAATGACTTTAATTTAATTCTTGAAAAGACTTTTTATGTTTCTTGTTTTTTTAGGAATTTAATTTCTGTTTCAAAACTTGTACCTTCAGGATTTATCATTAATTTTCAAACAATGGTTACAGTTTGATTTATAAGTCTAATAATGTTGGTGATGGTTTTACATTCGATGGTCTTTATTTATTAAATTTACATGATAATGCCACTTGTGATGTTATGCATATACGTAAGAAATGATGTGTTATAAATGAGGATTCTTCTACCTTATGGCATGGTAGATTAGGTCATATCTTTATGAAAAGAGTAAGAAAATTGGAAATGACAATATACCCAGTCATTTAGATTTCATTTATTTTGATACTTGTATAGACTGCATAAAAAGAAAGTATACTAACAAGTCAAATAAAGGTGCCAAAGGGAGTTTGGTAGTACTAGAAATTATCAATTATTATATATGTTGCTCAGAAATCATAAATACTTCATCACATTTTTAGACGATTGCTCACTAAACACTACATACTTCATCATAAAAGTGAAGTATTAGAAGCCTTTAAAGTTTTCAAGGGTGGAGTAGAGAAAAAATTCTGTAAGAAAATTATGATTGTGAGGAGCGATAGAGGTGGTAAGTATTATAGTATATACACTGAAATGGACAAGCAACATGTTCGTTTGCTAAGTTTATGTAAAATAACGGTATAAACCTAACACACCATGTCAAGTTCACCCGATCAGAATGGTGTTACAGATAGAAGTAACTGAATATTAATATAAATAGTGCGAAGTATTTTTAGTATATTTAAACTACTTAAATTCTTATGGAGTGAAGCATTGAAGACAATTGCGTATATATTAAATAGAGTTCCAATTAAGACTATTTCTAAAATACCATTTAAGTTGTTCAAAAGTTGAAAACCGAGCTTGCGACATATGCGTATTTGGGATATCCATATAAAATTAGAGTTTACAACTTGTAAGAAAAGAAACTGAATCCTCGAACTATAAATGGGTATTTCATTAGATATGCAAAAAGTCCAAAAGATACAGATTTTACTATCCATCTCATACTATTAGGATTGTGGAATTAAGAAATGCAAAAATTCTTAAATATGACTCAATCAGTGGGACATAGTTTCTAAGCAAGATCTACCTTCCACACTAGGTAAAAGATTGGTTATTGTTCATAACACTCCTCAAGTTCAAGTAGGTGTTGACCAACCAATCTATAAAAATCCACAAACTGCTAAGGATATCATAGTAGATCAAAATAAAAAAAAAACGATTGAGTAACATGATCCACAAGATACTGTTCTCCCGATCATGACGGAAGTTACAAGAGAAAGGAGATTGACAATCCATAGTGATTACATTGTGTATTTACAAGAATGTATAAAATTGGAGTCAGAAATGATCCTGAATCTTTTAATGAAGTTATGAGTTGTGATTATTCAATCCAAAGCTATGCTAGATGAGATGAACTTTATGATAAGTAATGAAGTATGGGATCTTGTCCCGTTGTCCAAAGGTGTAAAAGCCATAGGTAATAAATGAGTTTTTAAAACTAAAAGATACTCATTGGGAACATTGAAAGACACAAGGCTAGACTTGTTGTTAAAGGGTTCACTCAACATAAAGGATTGATTACGGGAAAACTTTTAGTCCTGTATCCAAAAAAGATTCCTTAAATATTATATTATCATTGATAGCTCATTTTGATCTTGAATTGCAACAAATGGATATGAAAATAGATTTCTTAAAAATGAAGAGATTTACGTGAAACAACCTGGAGGATTCTCCTATAGTGATGGGGAAAACTTAGTATGCAAGCCAAAGAAACCTATTTATGGATTAAAACAAGCCTCCTCTAGCTGCAAATCCATCCAAAATTTAACAATGATGCAAGATTAAATCCTTACTTCTATTATCTTTTATGAAAAAGATTACCATGGTCTCGGTATACCACGTCATTTGTATATGCAATTAATCATATCTCTCCATTTTAGTTGCTTGTTTCTTTTAATCAATCCTCACATGAATATTTAATACAATTAAGAATGAGGAATATGATTGATTAGACTTACAAATGACGTGGTAGACCGGGATCATGGTAGTCTTTTCCATCTTTTATTTATTTTTAATTAATTAATTAATTTTATTTTTTTTTACTGCGGCTTACAGTCCATTAAACCTAACATCATCTTGGCTTTCTTAAATGCTGGCAGTAACCAGTCTTTAGTATTAAATTTCCTTTAGTAAATCGGTGAAGCAACATGAGAATCATTGTGGAAGTGGTTTGGTTCAAATATTTCTGGTGAGCTATGTTGCATTTAAGAAGAAGGCTGATGATTTGTGGTCCGGTCAGCGAGAATCGCAGCCTGTTATCTCACTGCTGCACGGACCTGAAATCAGGAGCTTCAAAGCCCGTATCATCCACCAGTTTTTTCCATTACATAACGCTGTAGATCCAATAGCCACAGCCCAGCCCAGCCCAGCCCAGCCCAACTTCATCAAAGCCAACCAACAGTCCATTTAACTTACTTTTCTCCCTTTCTTATAACCAAAGAAAAATTACCTCTTTCTAATTAAAGTCGTTACTGAAATCGTAATTAATTAAGATACAAGTAATTTCGTGATAGCTTGAAAGAGAATTTTGAACTTGTTAAGGGAAACTGCTTTTCCATTGAATTCATTCTTTCACAAGTATGGTACTAACTTAATAACCAAGTAGAAGAGTTTCTGGGTAGGCCTGTAACAAAGAAAAGAAAAGCCAAAATGGGCTTCCCCAACAAGCCTCCATTTAAAATAATTTATAATCTCACTCAATTATTGTTAATATTTAAATTCCATAATTCTGACATTAAAAATTTTTAAAAGACGAACAAGTACAAATTCAATTATTCATGTCAAGTGTGATGGAATAAAAATTTCATTGGATGGTCGTGGGTTTGGAAGTGAGGTTCATTCAACCCCACGTGACTTGTCACAAAGGGATAAATAGCACGTGCGTTGCCCACAACTCACATCACATGATCTTCCCGGCACGTGCTCTCACGTTATCGTGGACCGTAAAAAGACCCGTATATGTATACACACAATCTAGTCTCTACTGAATTGAAGTAACCCATAAAAGGCAAGACTCTATTGATTCTCGCCACGTGGCATCGGCACCGCCAGTTTTGGCTTTTGACACGAGCCAAGCACTCACATGGGTCGCTGACACCATTCTCCAGCTCTATCACGTGCATCGACGACCCCACACATGCAGAATTCAGTTAAATAACTAAAATAATCCATACATTTAATTATTTTATAAAATTAAAAAAAAAAATCATATTGAAGGGAAAAAAATCTCAATAAAATGAAAACCTCCAAGGCAAGCAACGACCCTGGTACCCTCTCTTTTTCTGCCTTTCCTTTTAATTCAAGCAACAAAAGTAAAAAATAAAAGTAAAATATAAATACAAATATAAATAGAAATATCTAGTACAATATCTTATCCATGCAGTTCCAAGAAAACTCACATAGGGATTAGCGTTGCCAAACCAATAATTCCACACTTCAATCACTTCGATGTGTTATGATTCTGATAATATCTGACACGTGTCGATGATTTTGACAGTTTAACTCTAATTACATGCAGAATTGGTTAATCTGAAATCTAGAAATAATAAAATTTGAGAAGTGGAAACTAGGTGAAATCCTGGCCGTCATTGAGATCAAGTCGAGCTGTAATCGTCGTGCTAACTAGTGGGGTTTGAATATAATAAGACTGTTTAATAGGGGCAGTAAGCGATATTATTATTAATTAAAGAAGTTTTTATTTTTTTAATTTATGTAATTAAGTGAGAATATCAGAGGAAAAGAGAAGAAAAACAATTAAAACACGAACCTCGAGGAAAAATTAAAAAAGCAGAGGAATCGGGCTGTAAACTTGGACGCTAATGCCTAGCGAGCGACAAACCTGCTAGATCGGTTTCTAAGGAGTTGAATTTCTTTATCTTGATTCCATAATTAACTGTTAATGACTTTTTAATTAATTTTCTAATTACAGGTTTATCAAGTTATCCAGTTAAAAACACTGAATTACCTTAATTGCCCACACGTTGTGTGACTGGTTTTGTAAGCAAGATATAAAATGATTGTGTAAGGTATGTGCTAGTGATGATCATTGTAGAACCGGTTGATCATAACCGTTATCATCATCACATGCACGTGTGTTTGACGTTGATTTCACTATTGTATGTGGTCTCATTACAACATTTAACGAAAATTTGAATAATGTAAGAATTAATGATGATTTATTGAACATTGCTTAACCGCTTACCTGAACAACGCTAACAGATTTGATCGGTTCACAAGGGATTAAGAAAATGAAATTACTTTTTTGACCTTGAAGATTATAAGGTGTAAAAATTTGAAAATGAGGTAAAACAAAAGTACGGGAACCAATGACAAAAGGACAAAAATGGTAAAACGAGAATATTAAAAGCCTCGAAAAGAAAAAGGGTACTAAAGTAACTTCAGGAGGATTTTTCTTTAACTCAATCAAAGCTTCTTTAATTATAATTAAAAAATAATTAAATTACAACTTTTATTTAAATTAAAAAAAATTTACGAGAATTTTGATTTATTTTTAGTCGTCGTCAAAATCCTCCATTTTAGCTGTCCGCCTGTCCCCTTCAAACGCAAATAAACCCTCTCTCTCTCTTCACAAAACCACAACAGCTCTCACTTCTCTCCTCTAAGCTTCACTCTCTCTATTGCCTTGGCCTTTATTGTTGCCTTAAACGTGAACTCAGGACCAATTAGGAAAAAGAAAAAAAAAATACATAAACAAAAACAAGAAAAAAAAAAT
Organism: Cardiospermum halicacabum; assembly: GCA_031304145.1. Lineage (NCBI taxonomy): Eukaryota > Viridiplantae > Streptophyta > Magnoliopsida > Sapindales > Sapindaceae > Cardiospermum > Cardiospermum halicacabum. Next base: position 24,465,038 of record CM062396.1, read on the forward strand.
CACAACTAAATAATGGAAGCTCCCGAATTCTATCAAGGAAACTATTGCTCACAATTTGCGGCTGAGAAGTTGGATGCAAAAACGACAGGCGGTGACCATTTCATCGTGGAGGACCTCCTCGACTTCTCTCACGATGAAGACGCTGTCATCACCGACGCTTCTGCTACTTTCGACAACGTTGCCGGCAATTCCACCGAGTCTTCCACCGTCACCGCCGTCGATAGCTGTAACTCGTCGTCTCTTTCGGGAGGTGAAACTAACATCGCCGGTGACGTCGCCTGCCGGAATTTCGCTGACGGTCATTTCTCTAACGACCTTTGCGTGCCGGTAATTCTATTTTCGTCATTAAATTTTGAAATTATAAAATCAATTTTATTTTGTTACATTTTTTTAAATTTTATTTTTAAAAAATAAAACTAAAAATGGAAAGAAATGAAGAAGAAGAAGTTGTTAACGTTTTAATTTAATTGTTTGTGGGTGGTTATGATTATGAACAGTATGATGATTTGGCTGAGCTTGAATGGCTGTCGAATTTCGTGGAGGAATCATTTTCCTGCGAGGACTTGCAAAAGCTTCAACTGATATCAGGCATGAAAGCCCGAACAGAAGAATCATCCGGGTCACGCCAGTTCCAACCCGAACCGATCCGAAACACCACCATCCACAACCACAACAATAACAACCCGATATTCCACCCGGAAATGCCCGTCCCAGCTAAAGCCCGAAGCAAACGGTCTCGGGCCGCTCCATGTAACTGGGCATCCCGACTACTAGTCCTCAGCCCGACAACTTCCTCATCAGAGTCCGACGTCATCTCCACCGGGCCACAATTGCCACATCAGCAGATTCAATCAACAGGTAAAAAAACCGTCAAATCAGCTTCTAAAAAGAAAGAGAGCGGAGAGTGTAGTGAAGGAAACGCAGAAGGCAGGAAGTGTCTGCACTGCGCGACGGATAAGACTCCACAGTGGCGAACCGGGCCAATGGGTCCAAAAACTCTTTGCAATGCATGTGGAGTGAGATACAAATCGGGTCGACTCGTACCCGAATACCGACCCGCGGCGAGTCCTACATTTGTGCTGACTAAACACTCAAACTCCCACCGTAAGGTTCTGGAGCTGAGGCGTCAGAAGGAGATGCAAAGGGTCCAGCAACAACAACAATTCATGCATCATCCGAACATGATGTTTGATGTTTCATCCAACGGTGACGATTACTTGATCCATCAACATGTTGGGCCCGATTTCCGGCAGCTCATTTAACTCTAGTGAGGGTTAGAGTAGGAGAATCAGTCCCTGGTGGAGCCCTTTTTGCCTGAGGTTTTAGTTACGTAATTTTGCTAGTTAATTTTTCTTTTTCGTTAGACTTTTTTTTTTAATTATTTTTTATTTTCTTATTTTCGCTTGGAAAACCATTTTTTTTTCATAATTAAGAATTTGATTTTCTTTTTATTCTTATATTCATTTGATGCATACATTGTCTGGGTTGGTTCATAGATAAAGTGAGACACAACGTACAAAGCTCATATGCATGGTGGTTCACAGTCTTCACATATTTTTATTAAATGTCACAACCACCAACAATTTTAATAGGACGGTGGTGTGTAGTAAATAGAGATAACATGAATTTTAGTGTAAAATCTGTGGGTAGAAATTGAGGAAGATAAGGATGATAATACAGAGAATGTTATGAAGTAGATGTTGATTCGATTACCCAGTTGGCCATTTTGTTAGTTTTTACATTTTTAAATTGGTAGATAGAGTAACAGTACAGTAGCATAAAATTCTTCATTTGAAATTTTCGAGAAAATAAATAAATAAATAAAATTAATTGTCTTTGCGTATAAAGCTTGATAGACCACATTCCTCCATGCACTGCACGTGAATACGATTCTATTGCACCAATCACTGGAATTTTAAAGCATATTCGACTGCAATTTGATTTGTAAACATTTACATTTTGTTTCTCTACTTTTGGAGATCAGATGCATAGGTATATGACCAACCTATAAGTATGAACCTTTCTATGTTTAAAATCTAACGTAATCTTAACATCCTCTAAAACTAATTAGTAATATTTAAATTTATAAATGAATTTAAAGTAAAATTTAATGCATAATATATTTTTTAATATGGTAATTTTAAATTTTATTTCATTGATTTAAAATACATCAATATATAATTTTTCAATTAGTAAAATTAATTTCAACTAATATTTTAAACAATATTTATAATGGCTATAATAAAATTTCACATACCTATTAATAATAAAATATATCTTTTAAAAATAAGTTTGATAATTTAAAAATTCAACCTAATTTACAAATTCCATCTAATTTTATAATTTATAATTTTAATAAATTTTTTAAGTATAACCTGTGATGAAATATATTTGCGCATAAATTATAATATAATATTTTAAATATTATTTAATATTATACAATTTTTAAATATTTATAATAATATATTAATTACTGATTGATAAAAAAATTAGGAACATATATATATATATATATGCACATATAAAAATGTGAATTATTATTTTTTAATTTTTTTTACAATAACCAACTTTGTTTTTTTTTATTTTATATAAATTAAAATTTTAACTTATAGTAATATAATTTCATCCTTGATTTAAATTAATTTTAGGAAAATGCTTAACGAACATCAATAACAAATTAAAAAAAAAATAACTATATATTCAATAATTTTTATTTTATTTTATAAAAATATTTCTCAGCTCATAGAGGGTATATATATAATCCTACTTTATAGTGAAAGTTACAGACCCCATTATATATTATCAAGGCCAATATAAACATATCTTGCAATTCCATGTGAGTGAAGATTACAATCCAACACATTAATATCCTTCAGAGATTAAAAACAGATAAGATTCCAATATTTACACCATCAAACAAATTAAAATCATAAATATATTTGTAATTTTGTACAGTTGATGGATACCACCACACCCTCCTGTATGTATGCACGATCCTAGGCATCACTAATCCATAGACCTCGTTTTTTTAATTACACTCTTTCACATTATTAATTAAACAAACAATTAATTGTGATTTCTACATCTATTGTCTCCTCCTTTTGATGCAATCGTTGTGTCTGATTTCAATTAAATTTATTCTAATATTCTATAAATCATGACAGTAGAAAATTGGAGTTAGTACAATATTTACAATATATAAATAATTGAATAAATAATTTGTTTGTGAAGCAAACATTGCGGTGGTCACATGGGAGGTTTCTACAAGAGTCAGAGAAGTTTCAGTGGGTGTATAATGAATATGATGCCATCACAAATATTACAAAATACACAAGTTTTTATGCAAAAGTTGTCTTCTTCTTCAGTGACTATCATCATCATTTGGGCTCTTCTAGTTATAATATGTAAAAGCTGCAAAAGTTTGTGTGGTTGGTATTGTTGTGGAAACAATAGCTGCATCTATACATAGTATATGTATAGATACAAATCAGTGTACAAACAAACATGTTAGATAAATTTGGTTAATTAAATACTTCAATTGAATAATAATTTTAAAATATATATATATATATATTTATATTTATATTAGTCATAGTAACAGCAAGCATTTTGTCCCCTCTCCTGTCAAAATCAAATGTTCCAACAAGAATAAAGATGTCTATATACCTGCCTCATTTACCAACTCAATAATACAAGGTAAAATGGTTTTGAAGTAAGAAGCTTAAATAGAAAGTGATGGCTTTACTTGCATTGCATGCATGGTGTACATAGATTCTCCCATGTTCATTTGTAAAGACCTTGTCTACTTTTCCTCATCCATATGACCATGACTTGTTGCCACATTTTAACATGGTGCAATGACCCCTAACCCTCATTTTAACATTTTATAAAAAGACTCCCTCCCTTCGTAATATTTTTTTTTCACATTTGTCGAGATATAATCCCATTAATGTTGCAACATTTTTTTTTAACGGTAAATATTTTTAATTATACACAACTAAAATTTATAGTAATTTTATATTTAAAAGTAGATATTATAATGAATAAAATAAAATCTCACTTGTTTTTCGTATACCTATATCACAGTATGCAAAATAAAATTAGTCGATGATGAATAGTTTCCAAAACCCTAATATTGCAACTAAAATGGCCGGTATGTAAAATAAAATTAGTCGATGATGAATAGTTTCCAAAACCCTAATGTTGCAACTAAAATGACCGGTGCTAATTCTTAAATTCATGCCAGTTGCAAGTTCCACTACTAGATGAGTGCATAAAGTGGGTAAATTTCCATATAAAGAAAAAATTCGTCTTCCATGCATGTATGTGATGCATCAACCAAAGCTTTTATCTTCAAGGAGGGTGTTAATATTCTATCTACCATAGCGCATAAAGTCTACTTTTGTTTAAAGCATCATGATCACCTGCATCAAACCAACCACGTAACAGTAGAAATCTGTCGTAAGGTATTGTTTTGGATTGTATTGCAGACAAGTGTAAACAGACTAAATTTCATGAAAGACGGATCTTGTTTGTAATTTGCAATGGATTTGTACTTTGCTCATGGTGCAATAAATCCATGAAAAAGACAAGTGAAACCTAACAGATAAATTATCAATTAAATGAGATAACATGAATGAAATTCGGAGTTGAATTTGATGGGAGCATGTCATCTCCATACATAATGTCAGATGTAATTTCATCTGATAGTGAAGAAGACGTCACAAGGAGGCATGTCATCTCTTATCGCGGCACGCTGAGACCTAGCTCTGTACAGATTAGAAAACATGGTGTTATATTAGCATTGAATTGCTTTATTTATGAAGCAGATAGCAAAACAGCTAGAATGTCAATTTCATATTCTAAATCAAGAAATGAACTTTGACTAAGTCAATTTTAATCACAATGTTGAAAAACAGCTTCTCAATGCATAGTCAACTAAGTTAACATTATACAGTGATATGCTTGGAGAATATTTGATCTATACAAGTAGTACTTGCACCTTGTGTAGTAGAAATTATAAGCACTCTAGAAAGAAGCTAAAAGTATGCATATGCAATGCCTCTTTAGATGAATACATAATTGCATTTAGTTAGCCTCTTTATGCTCCTTCTGCTGATACAGAGAGTAACAATTCTACCCAACAAAACGACATGGCCCCTTAATAGGATCAGCCACTTAGAGTAAGCATGATCTGTCCTCTTTACCCTAAGATCAAATTTTTATACATTTCCAATCTTTTCCCTCCAGCAACTCAAGGAGCTTTTATAATCCAAATAATACTACCATTCTACCTCTCAAATTGAATACAGAAATCGAAAAAGCCACGCAATCAAGATTTAGACTATAAGGTAAACTTAACCACTTTCTAGTTCATATAATTTTGATTCTAGCTCAAAATCCCAGCCACTTAATAGCTTTCACATTCCTCCACCAGACGTTGTCTATAAACTTCTACAGAAACTGTAGTCTTTTTTATCATATAAATAAAGCTCATAAATCTTAAAATTGAAACATCTAAAGGAAACTCAAAAGGATAAAAACACACACTTACACTCTCTCACTATCAGTTTCACCCTCACTGTCTACTATCAACCGAAGAAAAGAAAAATTAAACTTAATATGCTGCCTCACAAAAAGTTTCTCCAGACCTTGAACTCCCAATAAATCAATAAATAAAGGATTGGAGAATACGTGCTTATAAACGAGGTGAAGGTGTTAAAATAGCACCTTATTCTTATACTGATTGAAGGCCTAGTGCAATTATTATAAAGCAAAACAACTTTTCATGTTTGTCAATACAATCAACAAATAATGCTTTAAGCTCATTAGTCCACAAGACAAATTCACCCCTCACATCAAACACTCATGATGTGAGAACATTGATATTGTAAAGAGAACTAAATTGTATGATTCTAATAATAATTTTTTTTAAAAAAAAAATTATATATTCCTCTCAGTTTCTCAATAAGTATTTCCCCTAAAGGTTAGCTCTGCAATGAATTTTAAGCATTGCAAGAACAGAGTTGGTATACTTCAACTTTATCTTCAATTTTCCAAATTTCCTCAGCAACAAAATATTGCTCATTAAACTATGGTCTCCTAAATACTAGGATATCAACCTATTTCCATAATCAGTTCATAAGAATACCACTGAAAATATGGCCGAAAACTAAGAAAGGGACAATAAAAGAACAATCAATTATAGAGTAAAAAGTTGCTTACAGATACCAAACACACAAAATTTGGAGATAATCAAACTCCTGGGTTTGCATTGAGCATACCCTGAGACAATGACCTCGAGTTCCTCGAATCTAGACCGAGGCACGACGTCAGCCTGGCAGAAGCAACTGCTGTGTGAAGAGGTAACAGCGACTGAAGACAACCCAATTGAGCAACCGGCCTAAAACAAACACACATAAATTAATCAATCAAATGACAAAGATCAAATCTTTCAACATTATTAAGAGAACCCATATGAGAAAATCATATTGGGTATCAGTCCCAAGAGTCGAAATTCATAATTTAGGACCAGAGCTAGAACTGAAGTGGACAACAAAATAAGGTTCAGAAAAGTTACCTGGAGAATGGGGAGGAAGTACGAGGTGAGAGAAGGGAAGGAGAAGGATTAGGTTTCAGGGTTGGTCTGGAGATGGTGGACTTGAGAATAGACTGTGCTGGTTTTGACAGAGCTCTATAGCGAGAGGCCATTCTTGGGAGAGGCAGATGAATGAGAAACCCTGAAGTGTGCCAGTGTTTAGGGTTTTGGGGAAATTTGTCTTCGGTACATTTGGGAATTTTACATTTTCTCTGGAAATTACCATTTGTTATATTTTATTGTCCTTCTTTCCAATTACAGGCCTTTTAATGGGCTTGGCCTACTATTTCTTCCTTGGACTGGACATACTGCTTAATTTTTACTTTCAAGACGGACAATGCAACCGTAATAACAAACCCGAAGCATGGATGTTCTTCAAAGCAAACTAGTGTCTTCAATTGGATACGGTAAGGAGCATTATAACTGCATTAATGTAACTAGAAGATTAGAAGATACATCACTCAACAATACAATTGAGAAGCCATTCTTTCTGCAATCAAGCCTCATCTAAATAAGGTTTTACAATTGTAAGTTCTAACATCATTCTAATCTAAGCTAATGTTACAATCTAAAATGAACACTTTTTTTTTCTCCCCAAAGAAAGGCATGTTTTCCTACTGCAACCTGAGTCTGTGGTGAACAACCTTGATGGGCAACACTGAGTAAATAAGCAGCCTCTTCTGCATCAAAATCATTTCAAATAGTTGCTGAAACTAAATGTTCTACTGTAGTATACTTGGTTTTCTAACCACTAACATTGGCAGATGAATGTAGTTAGTTCCCATGAAGCATCAGAGTAAACGCTGTTTCCCGGTTACTGAATCCACTGATTCTTTTGCCCCTGTAAGAATCCATGATTAGAAGAGGAAAAATATAATCTTCATTTACTGTTTACATTTGCACTAGGTAGATGGGAATTTCTTTTTTTTTTTTTTTAATTGGTGGTTTAAAGCATTTTGGGTAAAGAGCAAAATTCATCAAACTACTCAATAGACCAAACTTGCTTCATTTTATGTGCTTCATAATGCAGTCACACTTGTACATGGGTAAACAGAAATTCAAATATTTAGGCAGAGAAGGGTCATACCAGGGCCGATGGCCAGAACTGTCTTTGACCCGGCAGCAATCTGTTAAGAACAGAAGCGAAAGATATGAACAAAAATCATGTTTACCATCATCAAATTCAAAACTAAATTTGGGAAAGTATATAAAAATTACACTAATCAAGATCTAGTGAAAAATACATGCTTTGCATACAATTATAGAACCATCATGAATCTTTAGTACAAGAAGACAGATGATCTCAAAGAATATGCTTGTTTATACTTCCAGGTTCCCAAAATAGTTTGTATAATAATGCTGAGTATAATACACATCTGAAGGGGAAAATAAGGTGTAGCTAGAACAGAAGGAAATATTTGATGGTCCAGCATCTCCATCAATTCAGCAACAACAAATATAAGCCTTAGTCCTAAATAATTGTGGCTTCTAGAAATTCTCTTTTACTCTTAGGAAGACAGAATGTAAGATAATCCAAATGATGTGCCAGCCAAGTATATTACAGAAATCTCAATTATAAGATTGCATGAAGAATCAAGAGACTATTCAGTCATAAAATGGCACATTCCAAGCAACCACTTCTAGATCAACAATCACCAAAAGTGTGCTCATCACCAGCAAGAAGATACACACACAGACAGATATAAGGCATAACAACGACCCGAGAGATAAAAACATTCACCAAAAAATGAAAGCTTATGCTGAATTTCTAAGGGCAATAGTTTACCCAAAAACGTTCTCTTCTCAGGCATTATCACGTGAAGAAAGACAAAGACAAATATTAATGCATCTTTCAGCAGTGAAAAAGTTCCACATGCAAGAACAGGTAAAATATTATCAAAAGTTTATACCCAAGTCTGGTATTCATTGGGTTCGACTTTATTTACCATGCTTTCACTAATAGTTCATCTGTAAGTTATTCTACAGCTATTTGTTGACTACACCATCTGAAATCATACCTGCGTCCGTCCAGCATCAGCAACAACAAAGGTTGGAAGACCAATACTTTCAGCTGCTTCCTTCAATTTATTCCTGAAAAAAACAATAATGTAAGAGAACACCTGAATCAGCAGTCAAAGTCAAATTTTGAGGTATATGTGTCCACATATTTGACAATAAACTACCATTATTGCTATCATGTAACCTACTTACATTTCTTGTTGATTCTTGCATGTGAGAACTATTTTCGGTTGGCCACATTGTTCCCATTTTCGCAAAAGATACCTGTCACTGCAATAAAAACTAATGGTTTAACTCTGAACCAATATTACCCAACCCATCAGTTGCAAAAAAAATATAAATGATGAAGTTTGGTAGTGCTTGATTTGAAGCACTTAAATCATTCTTTAAGCACACAGCTACACATATTAGGAGAAACAATACATCAGGTACAACAGAAACTGATGCTGAGCAGCTTTTCTCAACTTCCACACCACAGATATTGAATGTAAAGGATTTAATACTAGACTGTGCACGAATTTCAGATTTTGAATTATTAGATATATCAATAGTAATTAACAAATACATACCTTTGCATCAATTCTGCATACATTCCAGTGGCTGCATCTGCAAGACCACCAAAGGAAATATTCAACCAACAAAAACACAGCAACTTACGACCACAAATAAGAAAGAGCCTAAAAACAAATTTGAGCATCTTACGAGCACATTGAGACGCAACCTTGCCTGACCCCATTTTCAGGTCTTGTCTGACCACCAAAACCTGCCAAAAACCATTATCAAATCAATACACACAACACAAATAAAACCTAAACATTTGACCATACATAACTAACTCAAATTAGCCAATTACAGTGACCAATTTAACCAATTAAACAGTTAAAGATAGACCATTTTGAGCTCTCGGTCACTGCTATCCGAAACGGAGCACTGTGGTTGATTTCGTCCGAGTAAATAACTCTTCTTGTTTGGGAAATTCTTAGCAGGCTTATAGAAATCCATTAACATCCCTAGTATGAAACCAATGACGACGCCTGGAATGAAATTCTCTGGCTTGAAACTCACCCCGAGCCATTCCTTTTCTTGCTTCTGATGTTACACATAAAACAGATAAATAAAACAGCAGCTAGTGATTACAAGTGCAAGTCTATGAGGGAATAACGTTAAATTGAAGTTAATTAAAATATGGGAAGTGAAAAGATGGGTGAGAAGTACCTTGTTTGAAAGCTGAGAAGGGGTTTTATACGAAGCCCTCATAGCTGGAGGGAACTAGCGGTTCTCTGGCGAACTGTGAACAGTTGATTATAGATGATGATGTTGGAAGGAAAATATAAATTTGTTACAAGGTCAAACGATGTCGTATGATAGGTAACAATTTGCATTTCTATGTTATTATCATCATTTAGAAAATAAAATAAAATAAAATAAAATATTTGAATCACGTGTATCTAATCCGATCGCTTAAGTACATTTTAAGAAATATGTGAAAGTGAGGGCTGAATTTATAAAATTTGTAAAAATTTATAAAAATCCTCGAAATTATTTATTTTTTAAAATTTATAAATAAAAAAATGGAAAAGTCGTGATTGCTATGTATAGTTAAATGGCCACCGAGTTTGCATACAAAATTTTTTAGAATTTTTTTGGAAATTTTTTTTATATGCCATAAAAAAAAGTTTACATAGACCACTTTTTTAAAGTTTACAAAACTAAAACTAAAGTTTGATTTTCACTCTATAAGTTTGATTTTCACTCTATAGATAATTCACAGACTGTGAGCGTAATTCACAGCATTTGTGAATTATAAAGATTTAGAGGTATTTTGGGAAACTTGGCCTATGGAGTGAAAACTAAACTTTTAAAAATCTGTTTTTATATGTTTTTCAAAACAAACTTATAATTGTATTTTGAACTTTAAAAAACTCATTAGAAAGAATTTTTACATTTCTTTATCATTAGATCAAGCTTAGATGATAACGGGGAGTTGTCAGCTCAAAACAGAGTCTGAACAAAAAGTATTTTACAGATAATGGCGAACATGTTCTATTTGTATCATTTGGTCGATATATCTTCCCATTGTGTCTATTTTGCACATGATACATATTTGTGTTAATCGTCTATTCGTTGCGCCTTCATCATTAAATTCTATTAAATTGGTTTTCGAATTGGTGAAGAAATCATTTCCACAATTGTTTATCATATACTCGCTATTGTATATGTGAATTGATTCCTGGAGTTGTTAAATGACAACTTTTTGTCATGGGTTGAGTTAGCAAGCAAGGATTTTCACTGTAGTTCGACATTTTTACTCGTCATTTCCAACTTGAATACTTTTAACTTTAATTTACTCTTTTTAACATATTTTCAAATCTTTTTCAATCTAAATTCGTGAATTCTATTTTATTATTACTTTTATTGAAATTCATTATAGATGAGAAACAATTATCATAATAATAATGACAAATATAGTCAAGAGTATCCACAAAAGAAAGAGATCGAGTCATGCATGAGTTACTAATTTGTAGTTTGTGTAAAGTTCCATCAATGACAATCCATTATGTATTACGCTATCGAATTATAGTTCGATAGGTAATTCGGCGTAGCTCGTGTTTAAAACATGAAAAATTACAGACATTATGCGCGGAAACGGGTTCTCCACGTCATTTTCTTAATTGGAGAACCCTCCTTAATTAATATATGACACGTACAGCAAAGTCATCTAAGCTTTTAAGCTTTTAATGGTAAAATCCGCTCTTCTCTCTCAGTCAATCGCGCATTCCCAATTCATTATACGCTATTAAAATCCTCACGCATCCGAAATTAATTCACACGTTAATGCTTTTATTCAATTTGATTTGATTTTTAGTTTGATTTTGGATCGTTAACGTGTGTATATGCTTTAAATTTGGAAGTTTGTGTTTTCTCTAGTGATTTTTAGTTTGAATTTTTATTTTTGATTTTTAATTTTTAGTTGATTTTGATTGTTGTCTCGTCACAAATCTATATCTGTTCTGAACATAAAATCACAAAAAAAAACTTAAAAAACTTAAAATCAGAATGAGAACAGGTGAAAACAAGTGAATAATCGCGACGATAAAGTCTTCTAGAAATCGCCGATAGTAGAAGGGAGTGTCTCGATTAAAGGATAGAGAAAAGTTTAGAATGATGAATTTTACCATTAAAAGCTTAGATGACACATATCATATATTGATTGGAGAGGATTCTCCAAGTAAGAAAATGACGTGGAGAACCCATTCTCATGCATATATTCTCGAAAAATTGAATGGAATAATGGCATGATTCAACCATATTTAATTGGTGAATTGAATATATGCGTGATTGAATGTTTGGTGTTATATTACAAGCATCGTATGACATTTTAAAACTCACACTCTTTAGCATGAACATGTTGTTGGACCCTCCAGAGCCGCTCCCCAACTCTCACATTAGTATGATATTGTCCGCTTTGGGTTAGGGCGGAGCCCGCACGGATTTGTTCTTGGGTACCACCACCCAAAAGGTCTTATACTAATGGAGTTCTATGGATGCTTTATATACAAGTCATTATCTTCTTGTATTACCGATGTGGTATTGGGTTTGACACCCTAACAATCCTCCCCTTCAAACCAAGGGCCACATCGCCTCCCCTCGAGTTAGTCCACCGATCCTCCAAACCAAGGATCACACGTCAGCCTCCCCTCGAGATAATTCACCAGCCCATCGGTCATCGGCCTCCCTTTGAGATAATCTACCGATCCGTCAAACCATCTTGTACCACCGTTACTACCCAACGGGACCCGCTGCCTGAACACCATATTTTCAGGAAGATTTTCGACACGAGGCACACCACGGATCTGATCACGGGCTCCATCTCTGAACCAGGCTCTGATACCACTTGTTGGACCCTTCGGAGCCGCTCCCCAATTCCCACTTTAGTATGATATTGTCCACTTTAGGTTAGGGCCGAGCCCGCACGGATTTGTTCTTGGGTACCACCACCCAAAAGGCCTCATACTAATGGTGTTATATGGATGCTTTATATACAAGTCATTATCTTATTGTATTACTGATGTGGTATTGGGTTTGACACCCTAACACATATGTATGTTTATGTAGAGCGATCAATTGCAAACTAGACATCGATAGCCTAATGCGTATTGTTTAGTTTATTTATTTTTTGTTTTGTGCCTCAATGACAACTCCAAGTGATCGAGTTATATACTCAAAGGATGAGACTCCCCTTTAAGGATTTCTTCTCATTTCATTCATGTCTTTAACTATGTTAAACTTATTATTTACATTTTTTTTTTCAAAATCTGTATTTCATTAACTTTTTAGCGATGTACTTGAGTAATAAGATAGTTAGGATAAAATTTTCATAATTGTAATAATAACTACTTCAAACTTAGATTTTAAGATATTATATTTAATCATTATTATTCTGTAACGTGGATAAATAATATCATCTAATTAAAATTTCTACTGGTTACCAATAATATATTACTAGTATTGAAATTGCACATCGATATTGTATTGGCAATTGAAATGGTATTTTCAACGCGCAAACCCACGCCTAAGATCCCACCATAACAAAGATTCGAAGCTATAAATATAATATTAGTAGTATATAAAATTCCGGTGGAAGAGACTTTGAATAAAAAATAGAATTATAATAAAAATTAAATGAAAATATAAATATTTTATAAAATGTTAATAAATTGAATTATAAATTAGTTTAAATATTTAAATTTTTAAATTTAAAAAAAGTAAAATTTTGAGCTATTTAAAAATAGGTTGTTAACACAATATCAATCAAATCCGTGCCCAACCAAATGAAGATTATCCAAAGTGGTATCCAAAATTTTGAAGTATTAATTTGCTTTTATTAAAAAGTAATATATATATATGTATATATATATATACTTTCTCCGTTTCAAAATAGTTGCAACATTTATTGTAAGTACGCTATCCAATGCTTAACTTTAACGGCAGATATTTTTAATAATATATAACTTAAAATTATATAAATTTCATATTTGAACAACTGACATCAACGCAAGTGATTGAGTCGGAGTCTTCCCAGAAACCAGGGGAAGGTCTAGGTTCATTGGTTCCTTGGCATGCGCAATATGCAGTATCGGCATTGCTAAGAAATTGAGCTAGACCTCTGCTCGTAGAAAGCGTCGTTTCAGACTCCTCATGGGTGGTGCCCGTGCCTATCCGAGGAACTTGTCGCTTCCTTCTCCACTTCTTTCTCGTAAGTCGAAGCGCCTTCAACTGCAACTAGTTTGCAGAGCGTTAGTTGAGTTGGCTAGTTCTCCTACTTGGAAGCTTTTCTTTGAGGTAAAACTGCTTTTTTATTTATTGGCTTTTACGACAGAAATAGTCTGATTGTAATCCTTTTTATAAGTAAAGATGTATAAGAATAAAATAACACTTCATTCGACTATATTTTTTTTTATATATAAAAAATAAAACATGAAATAAAATTGTAAATGAGGAAATATATATATATATATATATATATATGAAAAACCGTCATCTCTTTTCGTATAGGTAGGCGCCAAATTGGCAAATACGACAAATTTTCAAATTTGAAACGACATTGAATTATCTATAATATTGATTCATCCGGAGGATAATTGCGTTACACCTCAATTTATTCTCATCAAAATCGAGACGTCTCTCGATCAAACGGCCCAAAACAAAAAGAAACACCCTCCCTATAACTTGCCGTAGGGTCTACCCTCCTCACAAAGACCAGCCCAAACCTTTTTCCATTCAAAAACACTCTAAAACCAGTCATTATCCCTACGCAACCGCCATCTCTCACGTGTCCCACAAACCTCCCCAAAGAATATCCCCCAAACCAAACCAAACCAAAACAATCTCCTCCTCTTCCCATCATTACATAACCCTACACCACACACCTCCCCCACATTTTCCAAATCCAACATGGAATCAATCGCTTCCAATTCCACTCCCGAACACCACCACAACCACCGCCCCCACTCCCGATTCGGACACAACCAACCGGTAAAAGACCGAATCGCCCGCGCCCTCCACCACCATATCCGCCTCCTCCACCGCTCCGACTCCACATTCTTCATCCTCGGCGCAACCGGCAACGTCTACACCGTCACATTATCCTCCTCCCCATCCTGCACCTGTCCCGACAGAATCAGACCCTGCAAGCACATACTCTTCGTTTACCTCAAAGTTCTAGGCGTTTCCACGGAGGACACGTGTCTCCGTAGAAAGACCCTCAGCGTCTACCATCTCAACCGACTATTAAACAAACCGACGTTTACGAATTCGTTAGCGGGCGCTCCTTTGCGAGAGAGGTTTCGGAGCGTGTTCTTTCGTGATGATGACGTGGAGAGATGTGAAGATGGGAGCGCGTGTCCGATTTGTTTGGAGGAGATGGAGGGTGGGAGATTGTTGAGGTGTAGGACGTGTAGGAATTGGATACATGAAGAGTGTTTTACGCGGTGGAAGAGGAGCGGAGGGAGGAGGACGGCGAGTTGTGTTGTGTGTAGGGCTAAGTGGAGGACGAATGGGTCGGGTCAGGAGAATTATTTGAATTTGGGGGCTTTTATTCATCAGGAAGATGTGGTTGCACAGGATGATGGTGCGGGTGACCGGGCTGAGTCATGTGGGCGGTAGTTAGATTGGGCATGTTGGTTCAAGTGATTGGGATTGTTTAACTGTAGATAAATTGTTTTAGGAAAAAATTGTATATAAATTACTCTTGGTTAATAACTTAATTAATATAGATATTCGAAGAATTTGAAGTTGTTTGATTTTATTTTATTATTTTTAAAATTTTTATTTTTCACATTGGGGTCGTTTGAGGTTTTATTTTATTTTATTTTTATTTTTTTAAACTAGTGGTTTTAGTTTTTTTAAAATTTTATTTAATTTTAAGTGTTAAAATTAGGATTATGACCGGTAAAAATACTCGATTCAATTCAAACATGTTTTAAACCAGTACTTTTGGATCGGATTTAGAATAGCTAAAAATACATCCGGATCAGATTTGGAGTGAAATGCATGACCTCTTCGGATCAACGGGTCAGGATCGAGTCGAACCAAATCGGATCCGATCCGGTATCATTAATTTAATAATATATATAACAATTTAAATCAGACCCGATCCGGTATCATTAATTTAATAATATATATAATTTTTGTTATATTATAATTGTTATTATACTGGCATGAGCGTGTAGAGTTGAATTAAATACTTGATATTTTAAATACTTATATAAATGGTACTTTTTAAGTTCTTAATATATAGTACTGTCAAAATGGACTCAAAGTTCGCGGACTATCCGGGTCCGCCTGTAATTTATACGGATATGAACTTAGAAAATTAGTGTCCATTTTGATCGCGGGCTTTTTTATCCGCTCAGTACGGATAACTGACTTAAGCGGACCGGAGAGGATATATCCGCAGATATTCGCTATTTTCAATATGAAAATTTAAAATTTAAAATTTTCTAACTTACTCTACTTTAATAATAAAATAAATAAATTCAAGATTCACAACTAATAAACCCTAAACTTCACAGTGTTGATACCCACCCCTCTTAGACACCAACCGTTGATAGCTAGTGCACGGATATGGACTTAGAAAACTGGTGTCAATCTACTCCAGTCCGCTTTAGAGTGTTTTTTTTTTCCAAAATATTTGATAATTATTGTTTTTATATTTTGTGATAGTCTTTTGAGATTAGACAATATACAAATTTTTAAACTATAACTATGTCGTTTATTTCATGTGACATCTATACTTCTTGCTAGTGTTTTAGTTTTAATCTTTTTTATTATGCTCGATTCTCTATTACTTTGGTAGTTAAATCAATATGTGATGATATATATATATATATATATAATCGTAGAATAAGATGGATGTAAAATAACTTATAAATTGAATAACAAAGGTCAGGAAAAATATACAGCTCCTCAACTATATGCATTAATAAAAAAATATTGAAAATTAACGGACATGTCCGGGTCCGTCCGTACGGATCCGCGGGCGGACCCGGACTTGAGAAATAAATCCGTTTTAGAAAACGGACATGTCCGCTCCGGTCCGTTTTTTCGAAAAAGTCCGTACAGACTAATGCGAACTAGACCGGACTGTCCGTTTTGACGGTGCTATTAATGTATGATATATTTATAAAATTTTTAAAATATTATTTTGTAATTGGATCGAATGGATCGGGTCGGGTATAGACTTATTCGATCGGATTCATTTTAGGATAAATAATTCAGACCCGATTAGATTTCGGATCGGATTTGAAGCAACCCCTGATAAATACGGGTCGGGTATAAAGTGAGATTAACTCGCACCGATCCGATCCGTTGCGAATTAGGATTAATTGAGGTAATTTGTCATGGCAACTGTTTGTTTGACCCTTCATTTAAGGGACTATTTACTTTTTGATGAAAATCTCTTACCTCATTTTAATTGATTACAATTCCAATATTTTACTAACTAACCGATACGTTTATTCATATAAATGAGATTCAATCTAAATTTTATAAGTGTGTGTTTGGAAAAACTTTTTAATTAACGTTTCAGATAACGTTTAGATTATATATTAGCTTATTTAAAAAATGTGTGTTCGGTAATAGTGTTTAAAACAACGTTTAGCGTTTCAATTAGTGTTTAAGATAGCGTTTAAAAAAGCTATAAAAAATAGTTTTCAACCTAAACGCTAATAGTAATTTATTTTATTAACCTTTATTTTATAATTAATTATATCATTATCTCCAGAATTATATTTATATGGTAATAAATTTTAGTAATTTTAAATCTAACCGCTAATATAAAAACTAAAATTAATACCAAACGTTTAAATCTACCGCTAATTTAAAATCTAATCTAGCAGTTAACTGCTAACATTATCTGAAATACTAATCTATCATCTAATTGAAAATCTAATGCTAAACGTACACTAAATATACTCTCAAATATAAATATCTGTACATCTTTTATATTGGAACCGTTATTCTACTTTCTAACTTAATGTTGAAGAACGATTGACAAACACCATACCATTATCCATCTCTCTGTATTTTATTTTATTTTTCTTTATTATTTTTTTTTTACCCCAGTCCTTCCATCTTTCGGGAAAAAAAAAAGAAAAAAAGAAAGACTAATAAAATAATTTATTTTTTTCATGATTTGTTTTCGGTAAAACAATAATATCTAGTACTCCTATATTTTGTAAACGATTTTTTTTTTTATTTTAATGATGAATCATCATTTTTATAATTAAAATAATAATTCTCAACCTGTTAACTTTGATAATAGAATAATATATAAATATTATTAATAAATACACAAACTATTTATAAATATTTAGAATCGGTTATATATATATATATATATATAATATGCCAAACTCAGATCTTATGTATATAGATGTGAGTCTTAAAATTGAATGATTTTTATTTTATAATAAACTACTTAAACCCAAAAATTATGTAATTTTCTTTTAATTAATGACGGTTTCAATGCCATTTCAAACTAATATAAACGATATTTCAGTGACAAATCAATACCACCTTCAGACGAAAATAAAGAATTGAAGATAGAATTCTCATTCTAGAAACGGGCCCAAGACCTCCACCAATCACAACCATCCAAAATGGTGTAGGATTCAATAATTCAAACTGGAATGTAGATAATTTTAAATAGAAATAATCATACAATATTTTCAAAACCAAATAGTAATGAGGCTAATAACCAAATTAAATATTAGACTGACGGGGCCAAATCCTCAGCAAGTATTCAAAAACCAACTACCGTATATATACCTTCTGCTTCTGGTTGGCCGATAGAGATTGGTAGGATCTTCTTGCCACGTTATCATGCCGCCACGTATAATCTTATCACTAAGCCCGCACCACGTTCGCCGATTTGATTGGTCTAATTTGACTTCAAACCCATTTTATAAGTGAATAATCTTCCTACACGTATTTAATATTTAATTACTCTTCCATATTTTAGAAACAAGTAAACCACAAATTAATAATTATTCATAAATTTATACTTTTTTTAATTTATTTTTCGAGGAAAAGGTTTTGGTGATCCGAATCATTACATAGAATTTGAATCCACAGTCTCTACCTGACATGTGTATAATCGATAGCTCAATTACCATTTATCTTTTAAATTTTTTTAAATTTTTAACTAAATTCTTCCTAGCTAGCAAACTCTTTGATAATATATAATTCAATTAAATATCTTTCCGATATGTAGATTTTTGGTTAATTAAAATTAAATTTAATATCAGATTTAAAAAATTAAATATCTGATATTTTAAAAAAAGTGAGTAACATCTACAAACTTTAATTCTATTTTTATTTAATTTTAATTATTATATTTTTAAAAATATTCAAATATAAAATATATATTTGAATTATTTTTTATTTTTTAAATATTTATTTTTATGACTATATTTTAATTTAATATTTAAATTTTTTAAAGAGTGAATTTTAATTTATTATATCTAATTAGAAGTTTTAATTTTGTTTATTTCTTAATATTATAATAGTTTTTAATTAGTTAATAAATATATTATTATAATTTTTTTTTTAGAAATATAGTTTCACTAATAAATAGTAACATTAAAATTTAAATAATAAAATAAAATATCATATATATATATACATAATAATATTTATATTTAAAATAATATACATGGTCCTTTCCCATAAATATTTCATTATTTTTACCGAACATCTAATTCAAATAATTATTTTAAAATTTAACTCAAATATTAATATAATCTAGATTTTAGACATTCTAAATATATGATTATTAAATATATAAAATAATATTATATATATTAATATAGTTAAGGTATATATATATATAAAATTTTACTATTATTTATATAATCACATTTTTTTCAAAAATTTATTTTACGTATTTTTAAAAATATAATATTTATATGAGAATGAATTCATCATATACGTATTTAAATTAAATATAGATCAATAAATAATAATTTAAGAACAAAAGGGTACCCATTATCCAGGGACAAAGTATTGTAATTACAATCTGAATTCCCTCTCATATTTTTATTTTGTTCCTACCATCAGCCAAAAGCCAAACTTCCATGATCTTCTTCAAAGCATATTCGTTCCATTTTAAACAATATCCATTACAGTTGTAAGTTCATTATTCATAAATAGCCAAATCAACTAATGCTAAGAAATAAAGTAATTAATCGTCATCTTCGTCAAAAGTCAGAGACGATCAGCGGCAATCCTGACTACATCCCAAAATAGAAAATTTAAACACGTTAAGTTATTCGATCATCACACATTAATTAATACATAGCTCGTTGTTTAAACAAAACAAAGACTTCAATCACATATGCCTTCCATTTACAGTCTCGTTTCATGCCTATAAATAGCATGCAACAATCTCAACTCTCATCACCATCACTTACAATCTTCTATAAACTCTTCAATCTTCTTCTTCTATCATGGCCAACCAGGTTCGTCTCCAGTGATCATCAGCTCCCTCATTAAATATTTATTTAAATTTGTTTTTATTTTTTGACATTACACCTTTTAATTATGTTTTGATTTGTGTATATTAGGGAACCATTAAGGTTAAACCATCGGGAGGTCCCGGAGGATCTGCATGGGACTTCAACTTCGGTAGCAATGCCGCTATAAGTAACATTGTTATCAACCATGGAGAAGTCGTGGATTCGATCACCGTCACTATCATTGATCGTACCACTAGTGAAGTGCTCGGTTCGGCTATATTTGGTGGCACCGGTGGACAACCCAGTGAGGCAAGTAGATACATGTTTCCTTTTATATATATATGTATGTTTTGTATTCTAAATAAGTATGGTTTAATATATATGTGTGTATGTAGGTTCCGATCAATTGGCCTGAAGAGCGTCTGATATCGATTAGAGGAACAATTGTTGAATTTGTGGGAGTCACTGTTATTCAGTCTTTGACTCTGATTACCAATCTTAACACATATGGACCTTTTGGTGTAACCGATGGTACTGCTTTTGAAGATCCGATCGAAGAAGGTGCAGAGATTGTTGGTTTTCATGGGCATGCTGGTGCTTTCCTTGATGCAATAGGTCAGTACGTGGTACCTTTTAATTAAGGTCAGGGTCTCAGTTCTTCTTCGGTGTCCGCGAAGCTCGCAGAACTTGAATAAGCGTAATGGGTGTTGGCTTGTCTGTACGCATTAGATATGGTTAAATGTGTTGTTTTTAAGTTTGTCCCAAGTTATAATGTGTATTGTATCAGTCATAAAATAAATAAAATACTTTTTCGGTTGTTTTTTTATTACACTTTTTTTCTTTATGCTTAATAATAAATATTTTTAGTTATAAGATAAAAATTACAACAATTTTATATTTAAAAATAAATACTCACCCTATTATATATCGTCCAAGTTCTCTTGTCCAAAGTGTAATCCAAAGTGTATAATTCAAAGTGTATAATTCAAAGTGTAATTTCTCTTGTCCAAGTTCTCATCCCAAACACTACTGGGTAATGAACTAGGCGAGTGTCACTATCTTAATAACATAATGGATAATCTATCATATTTATCAGATAAGTCTTTTAAAGGTTATCTAATATTTTTGTCCTGTATTTGTCTGATATATACCTACTAGTCCAACTCTATAACATATATCGACCTCATAAATAACATTGCACATATGAGACTACTGTTGACATTCGCATGTGGTATTATTTGCATACATTTTCTCGCGCTCATGTCAAGATTCAAAATTTGTCCTTTCACTTGCTATAGGTGTAACCATAGGTTTATAAGCACCCATATAGAAAAGTTTATATTCAACCAACATCCATACCCTCTCTCAAATATAATGCATACTCTATCACGCTATCGTGATTTTGATTACAATTCTACTCATACTCTATCTTCATTTTGGGGTCAAATCATAATTATTTTGATATTTGTGGTTAAATTTTAAATTCAAAATTAATAATATAAGATTAATAATTTAGATGGTGTATTAATAAATATAAATTAAATTAATAATATTTTTTAATATAATAAATATATAATTTAATTTAATTATATATTATATAATAATAATAAATAAATATTTATTTTATTTTTATATATTAATAAATATATTTTGAATTAATATTAATTATATCATAAAATTATAAATAACATAAAAGTTAAAATATAATTTTTTAACATATTAAATAACTATTTTACATTATCAAAAGTAAAGATATAAAATAATAAGATGATTATTATTATCCTCAATTCTAATTTATGTGTATTTTTTTACGTATTAATGGTAGTTTATAATTTATATATGAGTTAATTAGGTGGTGTTTTTAATTTATGTATAAGTTATTTTATGTAGTTTTTAATTTATGTTTTTTGTTTTTGAATTATTATTATTTTTAATATTTAGTGTTATTATTTTAATTTTTTACATTAAATTATAATTATTATTATAAAAAATAATTAATTTTAATATTTTAATATTTTTAATTTAATTATTTTAAATACCATATAACTAATATTATTTTATAAATATTATAACTATCAATAAAACAAAAAATATATATATTTAAAAGGATTAATATGCAAATTTTATTTTATAAAATTGCAAATAGGTCCAATAGGGTATGGAGGAAAATTAAACACTATTAATAGTGAAGGATCTCCATGCAAACACCCTAAAATTTCTTAAAATTAACAATAAGGTGGACGGGTTGGATTTAATTTTTATAGTTTTTCTACCCTAAATATGAGATAGGGTGGTTGGGTTGGAATAGAGTAATGATCTTTTGAATGCAAGTCTCTTGTGATAAAGCCGAGAGTCTCTGATTTTGATCTTTTGAAAATTTGACTACTTAAATATTGGCGGTCTCCCTCAATCCTTCATCTTGAAAGTCGTAGATAACTAATATTTTGCCGAACGAAGAAGGGTTTTGTTGTTAAACGCTAAGAGTATGTCACCAAACTATGAATATAGTAATATAAAACTATAATTAGACTTTTTATATAAATACAATGGTCATCTGCTATCATTTAAAACTCATGAAATTATCGATTCATAAAATCTTAGGTACCATTGTCTACCGTATTGTTTGAGTCTATAACTGGACCTCAAAAGTTTACAAAATTTATGCTCCTTGCCTTTAGTTACAAAACTCTCGTACTGTTCTATGTAAATCTCTTCCCCTAGCCCTCCATTGAGCCCACACGTATCCGTAAAATAAAAAGAAATAATAAAATATATTATATAATACACGATTTATTAATATATTTATAGAATATTTATAAATAATATAATATTTTTATATAATATATACACAATGTAAATACATAATATTATATTTATTAATAATATATCATATATAAATAAGATGTAATTTATTACAAAATATAAAAATTAAATTAAAAATAAAAAAATGGAATGCTCGTGTCCGCCCGCGATCCTGTACAGCAGGCATAAGAATAAATATATCATGTTAGTAAATTTGTAGGTAGTGACGAGCAGGCTCGTTTGAGCCTATGCAGCCCATTTTAACGTTGCTTATAATAACTATGTTCGAATTTTAATGTTCAGATCTAAAAAAAATATATAGAGTTTTAAGCATGAACAAAACATATTTTTATCCCGTATTACATTACTTCGAAATGATTTGTGGGAGGATATTTGTCCTGGAGATGTTTTGCAACCATTTTTTCTAACTTTTAGTACAACGTTGTAAATTTTCGGGTTCTCTATTTTTCTATGCTTGCAAAAATTATTTCTCCTATGAAAATCCAAATTATATAGAATGTTATTCAGAAGATGATGAATAATAGATATCAAAGGTTCTTTACATTAAATAAACCGAAAAAATGTAGGTAATTTTACAAGTTTGACAAACATATGTCATAGTGTAACTAAAGTTCCTACACAGCATATTGGTCTTTCAAATCTTGAAGGAGTGAAACAACTTAGTCAACTGGTGAGAAAAAAAAATTCAATCAATATGTTCACAATGCAGATTGTTAGAAACACAGTCAAATATCACAATAAAATAAATCACAAGTAATATAACATAGAAAAATTAAAATCACTACTCTTATCAAAACTGGAGGAGACTTGCAATGCAATGTCCTTAGACAGTATTTGACCGCTCACAATGTTGCTTTCTTTAAACACGGTACTGCCCCAGGATATAACCTCCAAAACCTCTATTTCTTTATAAAATTGCAACATAGAAATACAGAGTCTATCAAAGAACAGAATGTTGGTTTTGTAGGAAAGAAGAAGAGAAGTTATATTCTAAGTCTTTTTTTATTGTACTTTTTCCTCTCATATATAATGAGTTACGGGAGTTAAGAAACAAAACGTTATAACTGTTGGATAAGACACAACAGTTAATGTTTGTCGATTCAAAACCATGAGTAGTTATTTCGAATTTTAAAATAATTCAAAATAAAATTCAACAAAAACCTAATTAAATTAGGTTACAAGGCCCCAAGGCCCAAGGCCCATATTTTGATAGCCCATACTTGTATAATGTTTCTCATATCCTCACAAAAGCCCTTTACTCATGTTACTTGACAAATCCAACACATCAACCCATATATAAACACTTTCCACTTCTTCTATCTAAGCAATGTGGGATTCTTTTTCTCTACTCAAACTTATATATTCACAACATATGTCATAGTGTAAATAAAGTTTCTACACAGCATGTTGGTCTTTCAAATCTTGAAGGAGTGAAACAACTTAGTCAACTGGTGAGAAAAAAAAATTCAATCAATATGTTCACAATGGAGATAACAGGTGGAAAATGCATTTCAAGTTAAGACTATTTTGGAGCAGCAATTTTGGTGCTTTTGCTCGGATCACGAACATCTTCAATTTATATGTAATTAAGGTATGTTCGGTTTAAATTTGTTTTAAAGTGTAATTTGAGTTTTACGATATATATATATATATAAAATGTTTATTAATAATATATGACATATAAATAACATATTATTTATTAAAAATTATAAAAATTAAATTAAAAAATAAAAAACAGGCATGCTCGTGCCCGCCCATGGTCATGTACGGGCGGACACAAATTGTGTCAGTAAATTTGTGGGTAGTGATGAGACTTGGACAGTCCATTTTAACACTACTAATGATAACCATGTTCTTATTTTTAATGAAAGTAAAAAATATTGAGTTCTAAGCATTAACTAAATAAAATTTGATCCCGGCATTACATTAGTTCGAAAGGATTGATTGAAGGATATTTTTTCTGAATTTCTTTTGCAACCACCTTATTTATCTGACTTTTGGTACCATGTTATAATTTTCCGGATTCTCTATTTTTTTATGCTTGGAAAGATCCTTTGTCCCATGATAATTTAAATTATATCATTAGAGGATGGAAACAGACATCAAAAGTTCTTTATTCAACTAATAAAAACTAAGTTTACAAATTTGACAAACACATGTCATAGCTAAAGTTTCTACCCGTGAGGAAAAAAATTTTCAATCAATATATGATATAAACAACAAACGTTGTTCACAATGCAGATAAACAGATGAAAAATGCCTTTCAGATCAAGGCTATTTGGAGTGGCAATTTCGATGCTTTTGCTCGGACCACGAACATCTTCAAATTACATGTAATGAAGGTACGTTTAGTTTATATATTTTTTTTAATGTAATTTCACTATATGCGATTTGATCGAGATTAGTGTCCATTTTTTATAAAATTATGTTTACTTTGTTTCCATCTAATGTTATTTATTTTTACTTCAATGGCGTGGGAAACGAACAAGCGAAGACTATCCCAAAGAATGTGATTATAGGTAATTTAAGAAATTTATGATTTATAATAATTGGTAAAAATGTTTTAAAGAAAGTAAAAAATTATATCAATTGTTATTTTTTTAAAGGTATTGTTGTTACAATATTTGTTGTAACATTCACTCTTACTACTTATGAAGTTTTCAAAATTAGGAATAAATTTAGGATATGGAACAAATAATGATAGAAAATTGAAGAAAGTAATCAGAAAATGTGATTTAACATTGTTTGGATGGAGTGCAGCGTGGTTCATTAAAGTAGGATAGGGTATAGCTGGTGAATGGTTGTAATCTATGATGCACGGACACTTCTGTAAATCTGGGGATGCTGTGTCGGACACGTCTCGGACACTTTAATTGCTCGACACTTGTCTGACACCGTGTCCAAACCGTGTCCATTAAATAAATAAATAAATAATAAATTAAAATTTTGGACACACGTGTCCGACACACTTCTTCATGTGTGTCTTATTATAGTCGGCACTTTTAACTATTATTAATTAATTATCTTATTTTATATTTTTCTTAAAAAATGTCGATTTGTCATTTGTCAATTTAAAACGCTTAAAATAAAATTAAAACTCTAATAATTTTATATATTGAAAGGTGAATATTGGCGATTCAACAACATTTATGAATTTATATCATCGATCGTATATTTTAAGGTAAAAAAATAAATGCATATATTATCTAACTATTGTGTAGAAGGTATATAAATATTTACCTATATTTTTAATATAAAAATATTATCATATATTATCTTAATATTATTTTAGGTAGTCGTGTCGAAACCGTGTCGTGTCCCACTTTTTTAAAATTTGTCGTGTCCTGTGTCCGTGTCAGTGTCGTGTCCGTGTCCGCGTGTCAGTGCCCGCGTGTCAGTGTCCGTGCAACATAGGTTGTAATTCATTAAAATATAATATGGTATGATAGGTGTATTGTGGTATATTATATTCTTTTTCATGTTTGGAAAGATGGTAAAGTTCATTAACATATTGTATAATATTTAAATATTTTTAGAAAGAAATAAAAGAAGTACTGCATTCAGTCACCATTTTGATGGTTCAAAAATTTGATTGAATACAGTCATTTTTTAACCATGAAAATAATTCAGACATTACCCTACTACTGTATTGGAAATAAAAACAAACAAGTGCTCGCGACTAAAGAACACCAAATGCTCTCTCCACGCGAATAAACTATCTTTGGGCGTTTGTAGTAAAGGGATTATTTTGACAAATGCTGCCCATTGCGGATAAATACCATCAGCTAAATAGTATCCTAAATTGTGGAAAATTATCATTATTATCAGAACCAAAGAAATTAGAAAAAAAATTTCCTTGAGGAGGATCCATTTTTTAATAATAATGATCAATGAAAACTAATTATAAAAGGAGAGAAAAGAATGAAAGGATGATGGTTTGTTGTGTGGAAAAAAATTGGTGAAAATGAGCTCTATTTATAGATAATTTTTTTTAAATAATTATTTAAAAAATATTTTTTTAATATATGTAACAGCTAATTTTACAATTAATGTAAAATTAGCCGTTGGAAACAATCAAAAACAACATTGGATTTAACCGTTGCTTTCTCAAACGACTCTTTTTTAGCTAAAAACATCAGGTCACGTGACTCTTTTTTAGCTAAAAAATCAGGTCACGTGTCACGTATTGATTGGGCCGTGTTTTTACTTTTTTTCTTTTTTTTCTTTCTGTCCGCGCGTGAGAGACACGCGCCTGGAGTACTACTCCCAGAGGGTCGCGTGTCCCTCTTGTCTGCTCATCCAACTCATTTTATTCGGTCCTTCCTTTTTCCCCTCAACCTAAATTAATCAATTTTCCCCGAAAATACCTCCACATTACCCCACCAACTCCAACCATTTAACCTCAAAAATACCATTTCCTCCCCAAAAATGTCCCCCATTGAAGATGCTTATTATTTTTTTTTTCATGTTTGGAAAAATAATACAGTTCATTAATATATTGTACAATATTTAATTATTTTTAGATAAAAAAAGAAAAGAAATATTCTACCATTGCATTGGAAATAAAAACAAACAAAAACAAACAAATGTGTTACACTAAAAAAAAAAAAAAAAAGAGTATACAACCATACCATACCATAACGATGCTAAACACCTCACTACAATGATAGTGTAAAATAATTCAGCTTCTCTACGGTGAAGACAATCACATACTCTTACGAATACAAACTTGGATAAGGTGGCTTTCAAGGCATGTAACGAGAGAAACTACGAGATGGCACCCTATATTCTTATGTGATCCATATAATATGTTAAGATGGCTATGAGTTAACAAAGAAATCAGATAAAGACTGATTTGTCTATCGCAATAGAGTGGCTGGATAAGATCATGTGTTGCACAATGTTTTCCACGGAACCAAGTACACGACCCACACCGCACATTTGAAGGCATTGGTCAGTTTCTTTTACCACCAAGTTACTTATACAAACCCCAATTAAATTGAGCCAACATTAATTTGTCACTGAATATCGACCGAGAAAATGATAGCAATAAAAATTAAATTATACGAACGCGTTCCTCGCGGTCTAAGAACTACAAATTTCAAATCTACCCTACATATACAGATATTATAAGATAATAACTTAACATCTATCCGCTACTCCCAAAAGTATATAAATATATATATCGACAAAGATGCTTGTACGTATCTACTGCCCACACAGTAGTAGCGATGGAGAGCAGCAACTTGAGCCGCAAAATTGCAGCTGTGGCCGCTGGAGAAGCTCATACTCTAGCTTTATCTGGTAAGATATTCACGTTTTTCGATGCGTAGTTCGTGTGTTTTTGTTGAACGGGAAACGTTGCAGGAAATGGAGGAGTGTTTTCATGGGGAAGAGGAATGTTTGGGCGGCTTGGCACCGGTTCTGAATCCGATGAGCTTTTTCCAGTTCGCGTCAAGTTTAATGATTCGGCAATAGCGGAAAAGGAGCTTAAGTTTGTGGGTATTGCTGCTGGAGCTTATCATAGTCTAGCTCTTGCTGGTATGTATAGAGTGTTTTGGTGTTAAAATTGTTAAATGGTTTATAAGATTTTGATTTCGTTGGGTCAGGTTATTTGTTTGTTGTTGAGATTGACATTGTGGAATTCAAGTAGCGAATATCTGTAATTGATTCTGCGATTCTTTAGAGATTCATTTGGTGGTTGAATTGTAGCAGTTGAATTTAGGGTGATGGTACTTATGTTCATAACAATTGATGGCAAATATTTTACAATCATGACAATGACAAATGACATAAGTGTGTAATATGATCAATCAATCTATTGTATAATTAAGATTTCGTGTCACTTTTCAGTTAGACATAGCATTTATTTGAGCCAACACAGCACCATATCTTTTTCTTGTCTTCTGCTGCCTTTACTTGATATTACTTTCTTGGAGTCAGCTAGGAAAGAGATATATTGGTTTGGGAGAATCAGAATTGGTATTGGTTCTTGTAGGACTCTTCTAATGATATAACTTAAAGTTTATCACATTTCTCACATGAAATATTTCTAGAGAAGCAGTGTCTGGATAGGACTTTTTAGTAATTAACAGAATGTATAGATGAATAGACAGTTTCATAAAAATATTTGATGTATTAGCTTTTTTATCCGACTTTGTTTTGTAGATGATGGCTCAGTTTGGAGCTGGGGTTACAATATCTGTATCCTTCATAATGGTGTGTGATTAAGTGCATTTGTTAAGCTCATTGATATATTTAGTTTAGTATATCATTTTTTTTTTCCTTTTATGTTATGTACGTCCTTGACCATTGTTCAATGGATGGTCAACTTGGTATTGACGGAGAGAACTTTGCTGTACCCCGATTGGTTCCACAATTCCATGAGTTAAGCCGCTCTGATTCTTTAGCTGATGAGTTAAATACAAAGCCTGTAGAACCAATAAAGGTATGTTTGAATTCTATCAAATTCATGGTTGAATAACGATCTATCTTATCATATGCTCATTATCTTATATGCTACAGATTTGTTCTGTAAAAGCTGGAGGAATGATGTCCATGGCAATTGACAACCAGGGGGCCTTGTGGATTTGGGGCAATTGTCCTCAACTAAGAAACAACAGCGAAGCTGAATTGCTTTTCGAAAGCTGTTTTACTCCTATTCCTGTTTGGGATTTCCATGGTCACACTGTTGTTAATGTGGCTTGTGGTAGTGAACATGTTGTAGCCTTAGTTACTGCTGGAGAAACATATAATGGTGATGATTTAGTATGTTATTCCTGGGGCAATAACAACCATGGTCAATTAGGTCTAGGAGATATGGAGAGCAGAGCCCATCCGGAAATAATCCAAACCTTTATCCAGGACTCATTGTGGTCTGTTTATGAGGTGGCATGTGGGGCTTTCCACACAGCTTTGCTTGCACACAAAAAGAGTCCTAATGCCGCATCAGAAAGTGTGTGCTGGACATTTGGCCTTGGGGACAAGGGGCAGTTAGGACATGGCACCACCCAAAATCAGCTCCTTCCTGAACCTGTGAAAGAACTACCACAGTCTGTCAATTTGATCTCTGTTGATTGTGGCTTATTTCACACTAGTGTCATGTCAGCTGCCGGAGATGTGTGGTCATGGGGAATGGAGAAGGGTCTTGGCCTATGCCCAGATGCAAGTGAGGCAGGAGATGCCATGTCTCCAATTCTGTATTCATGCAATGGGTTGTACGGATCCAGATTTCCAGATCCTGTTCAAGTTGCTTGTGGGGCTGCGCATACTATCGTCCTTGCAGACAATGGTTATAAACTCTGGTCCTGGGGAAGGGGAAGGAGCGGTGTTTTGGGAAACGGTAAGGCTGATGACTGTTTCATTCCAAGTGTCTTGTTGTGGCCTCCGCTGACAGAAGACTTCAAACAAGATGCACCTACACATGACAAGAAAGATGAAATCACAGAGAAGAGTTCTGAAGCAGCTGCAGAAACAGATAAAAAGTTGTCTTTAGCCATGGAACAGATGAGGCTCCTTCAATCAAAACTTACCATAATGGAAAACTATGCTAGCATACTTCATGGTTCAATTTTCGGAAAACCCTTAGATGAGCGAGATATTCCTGATTCACTGAGGAACTCAGGCACATTTGACATTGCGAAAGAATGGGAGAATATGTTAGAATCAGCAGATCGCAGTCAGCTTGTCAGGTTGGAAAGGTTTTACAGAAATATGCTTGCAGGTGTCAAGGATAAGCAAATGAAGAATCGAATCCAGGAGATAGTTAAGGAGTGTCTTCATTCTTCAACTACAGGAACTTCAAGATGATCAGTTATACAAACCTTACGAAGCAATAGTAATTTCATTTGTAATAGCTTGTGTAAAATGTACCACAGTTGTGATAATAAGTGAATAAATGCTGTTTCTGGACTGTATAAGTAGGTTTTTTGGTCCCATGCTGTTCTTCATGTAATTTCAAGACCATTATCATTGTTTATGGTCCAAATTTGCAATTTGAGTAAGCAAATAAAGAATAAATTAAATTTATAAATCAAATATCTTAAAGCAATGTGGGGTTTATTTATTTATTATTTTTTAATAAATAATTTGATATATTTTTTTCCATATCAACTGTTTTCGCTTTAATTATTCATATAAATAAATAGCGCCAAATAGAATAATTTTCGAAAATAATTTAAACAGTAAAATCCGAGTTACCGCTAGTCATTCTTTTAGTCATGCTTTAGTCATTCTTTCGACGGCAATTTTCAAATTTCACAAACCCCTCCGAAACCCTACTCTCTCATGCCCACTGACATGTCAGGGGATATTAACGGTGGCGCGCTGGTTGCGTACACGGCGGAGAGCGATAAGGCTGTAGTCTATCCTCTCCGTCACGGCGTCAAGCGGCCAATCTCTCGCCTCTCCATCTCCTGGTCCCGAGGTAATACTCTCCGCGTCTCCGTCCTCGGGAAACCATCTGCATCCGAAGATCCCGCCGACGGCGTCGGAGGAAAGGTAGTAGAGGTCAATCTCGGAAATGAAAACGGAGGCATTGGCGACGCGAAGTGGCGGAGTATCGCCTATGGTTCTGTACCTCCGTTCGCTCTTCTACAGAGCAGGAAGAATTCCATGTCCGCCTTGTCCAAAATGTCCATTGATTCCTCGCCGTATAACGTGGAGTGGTAGGTAATATGAAGCATGGTTAGAATGATGGTTATGGCTGTGATTTGTATTTATGATCGCTTTTCATACACTTTAGTTGAATTGAGCTGTTAAATTAGAAGCTAAAATGATGTTTGTTTTTGCTTAGTGTCCTGTTTACAGAAAATGTATGTTCTAGTGTTTTCAATTTTAATTGCTGGACAGACGATTGATGGGATAGATGCTGATTAGGGGTTTGTTATATCAATATATTAGTATACTAAGAATTGGTAATGGATGTATTCTTGGACTTAGGTGGGAGTATATATTGGAGTATAGCAGAGATATAAATTCACTTCTTGGTGATCAACGGCCTACGTCCTCTCCTCTTATTGAGGACCCCAAGGCAATTTTGAAGGTGATTATGTGATTACTGATGATTTACCATTCATTGATTGAACCTGAGTGACTATATATAAGGAGTGGAGTGTAAATATTTTGTGCAGAAAAGTGAGCAGCCAACTTGTTTGAAGGCTGCATGGGAGCTCATGGAAGTATTTTATGCTGATAAGCTTTCTCAAGCTTGGTTGCCTGAGCGGCTAGTTGATTGGTTAGCTGTAAATATCTTTGTTCCAGCCAACTTTGCTCATATTGGTGTTGTTTTTGCTTTTTTGTTTTTGGACATACTCTTATTGCTGGTTATAAATGGTAGGATTATGATAGCCTCTTCTCAAGCTCACATGTGACAATCCATTCAAAACTCGTGGAATTTCAGAAGGAGCTTGTTAGCTTACAGGTGATACATCTATGTTGTTGTCACCGGTCTTTTTCTCCCTTATTCTCATTGTCTGTGGTTTGCTTGTTTTCAAAATGTGCAATTTTAGCTACATTATTACTCTTTCTAAGCTTATCACTAGGGTTCTAATAGCTATTTTAAGGACAAGGAGTTTGCTTAACTGGGTTACCGACTTCTCTCAACATATTTTACTGCATTTTTGGAATTAAATTCTGGATCATGTCTCTTAATAAAATATCTCCTGCCTGTTTTGGTGGTATCAGACTCTTTCTTTGTAATTTTTCCTTTACCTCTCCCAATCAGCGAAGGCAGAATATGAGTTGGTAGGATGTCCAGCTTTTCATCGTTAGGAAATTATGGAATTTTATTTTGGCTCATATTTCTCTGGCTATGTGCATTGATTTGTGGTCTTAGCTATAGAAATTTTAACTTTTCTTTTTATTTTCTTGAAGTGTTTTAGTTTTCTCTAATGGTAAGAATTTTAGAATTTAAGTTGCTTTTATTGAGTATGTTCCTCTATAATTGTAGAATTCAATGAGATAATTTTTATATATATTTTTATTAGGCCATCGAAGATCATTCTAAATATTGGGAGGTAATGTCCTCAGCTCTAGCAGTTGGTTGGCTAGAGATAGTGGTGAGTACCTCTAAACTTCTTTGTACATATTGTTGATTTGTATTGCTCACATGAGAGATGTTAATTGTTTTTAGGAAGGTCCATATTAATTTGAATCACCTTTTGTTTTCAGGTAAAACTACTTCGGTTGCATGGGTCTTATCAGCTTGATCAGCTTGGAAATCGTGAGGTTGGTAAGGGTAATAAATTTATTATGGCCGCAAAATTATAGTTTGTCACCTTGAAGTTTTGAGATTTTGGTTTGTTCATTGTTCTGTATTCTGTGATGATATCGGAGGCATTTTCGAAGTTGCTCCTAAGTGTCAATTAGTAGTTAAATTACAGATGAATTTGCTTGAACTTGAAAAGAAATTTGGGTGGTCAAGGTGTGCCATGGTAGGCCATTATGTATTAGATATTACCATATTTGAAACTTATCCTGAATTTTGAGCTATATCTTAAGTTATTAGGTTTTACTGCTGGCCGCCGATAGTAAAATTTGTAGAATCTTCTATATTCTGGTGCCTAAAATTTTGGGATCTTCTAGCTAATGAAGCTGTGTTTTATGCTTGGCAAGTTATCTACCTTGATTTTGTTGTCTGAACTTAGTAGCATGAATGGGAAATCCAAGTAACAGCATAGAATACTGGCTATTGAAGCCTTGGTCTAGATGTTTGGGCATCTCTGTTATGCTCTCAAAATGTTGGTTGTGTAAGTTGTGCATCTACATGTAATTTTATACACTTTCATTTTAAAATTTGATTGAACAGTTGGAGAATGGTCTCGTGGAGGCAGTTGCTGTTCTTATCTCAAAAATGCCACGTATGCGACCAGAGCTGGAAGATGGAAAATTAGGTGAATGCTTTAAAGCTAAACCCGAGTTCATCAAGGTAAATTTGAATTGTCCATGGCTGTTCTATAGTTACATACACTTATTTGCATGCTCTGCTGATAAGTTACTTAATATCTTTATACATAGGCATGGGAAAAATGGCGTGCTCAAATTACAAAGTTGGAATGTAGCGCATTCTGGGTTCAATGTGCTCCTAATCAAACTCGAGAGGGCCTAAGAAATATGCTACAAATCATGCTGGGAAACACAAATAGTCTCTCTGCTGCAACATGTCATTGGATAGAGCTAAATATTTCTCATTTTCTATATGTCCGGCCGTTCACTGCGGTAAACTCTATGGATATTATTGCTTTTTTATTCTTATATTTTTCTTGATTGAGATGAAAAGTGGCATTTGATTTCTTTTCATGATCAGGGGTTAGAAAGCATGTACACCCTTGCTCAGAAATGCATTCAGGTGAAACCAATGGCCAGTTCTCATACACTGATGGGAGTTCTGACTGCAATTCTTAGTGAGAATATTGAGGTGAGAAACGCAAGTTAGGTTATATTAGTTTCATCTTTCATTGTTTACTGTCCTTAGATTGTAAGGCCCCATCGGTTTTAATTTCTGCAGGTTGTGTTAGCAGAATGCTCCAAAGGATTTGGTCCTTGGTGAGTCGCTGTGTTGTCCCTTGTTTGCTATAGCTTGATCGTCCTCCTTTGGTTTCTGGGATATATTTAGATTTGGTTTGTATTTGATGTTTTATAGGATGGTAACTCATGCCATAGAATTGTTGACTTCTGGGAGTGATCAGGCAGACAGCCTTTTGCATGAAGACTGTCATAACTTGGGGGGAATTAGCATGGAAGAACTCCATCGTCTTGTTTATGCTCAAGTACTATCATCTCATGCATTGACTTGGCAAGTGAGTGGCAAGTTTTTTCAGTCTGCTTTATTACGCGCTTTCTAATTTTGCAAGCTAGTTAAAGATGCTTTCTATTAGTTGAAATGGAATGGTCAAACTATCTTGCATTACCTCTGTCAGTAGATACCTTGTTTCTCAGACACTGCTAACCACACACCTTTGCTTGAATGCTTTTCTTAATGTTAGTTTCTTCTCATATATACACAATTTGTTTGTCAGCAACTATTTATAGTTTTTGTTATGTTCGCCTCACTGTGATGTTCATTTATTGTCCACAGATTGCTCCAATTTATTTGACATCATGCATGAAGCAGGGGATGGGTTTGTTGGAGATATTGTTGTACAAGCAACCTGTGTCTAATAATCAGTTGTTGCTTAAGGTGATCAATTACTCTTTCGGTGTCATCTCTTCTGTCGCTATTAGCATATTGTCTCAGGCCCGTCTTACTTTCCTACATACATTCCTATTGTTTGAGAGATTTACTGTCTTATTATCAATGCAGAACTTAGAGATCTGCCGCCTGTACGAACTTGACACAGTTAGTTCAAATATTATGAAGGTATAGACACTATATACAATTCTTGATGCTATTAAATTATGTTAATATTTAGAAATTACAGTCTCCTTGTCTAGAATCTGAGATCTATTTAAGACTTCTAAAAGGGTTAGATGTTCAGTATAGTTCAAACATTATGAAGGTATAGACACTATATACAATTCTTGATGCTATTAAATTATGTTTATATTTAGAAATTACAGTCTCCTTGTCTAGAATCTGAGATCTATTTAAGACTTCTAAAAGGGTTAGATGTTCAGTATAGTTATAAGCAAATTTTGATTCAGGTTCTTTTTTAGTGAAAAGTTGTCATGTTGTGCTATTGATTAGATTGCTGGAATGTACAATTGGAAGCATGGTAAGAAAGGTGCTGGAGTTTTCTGGCTTCAGCAAGCTCGGGACGAAGTTAGACTTAACAGGATTGCTCGGCAGATGTTTGATTCTGTTGGGAAGTCACTGTCAGATGAAAGTTTCAGGGTAAATACCACCGAGGCATCTTTTACAGTTGAATTTGATTGCCTTTCCAAATGTAAAGTATGATTTGATTTTCTTCTCAATGCAGCAATGGGAAGGCTTAATTCAGTTGTTGGGCTCTGAAACTAAAGCTGTTGGGGGTCTTGAATTTTTGCACAAGTATGGATTTCATCATCTACCTACCATCTTTTCTTTATTCAGATCTCCTTGAATTTCCCTTGGAGTGAATAATTCTAACCTATGAAAGTGCACCACAGATACAGGGATTTCAAGAAATCTCTACTGCAGATTCATGATGGAAAAACTACAGAAGCTGCTCGCCAAGCTGTAGAATCACTTATATCGGTTGGTTCTATGGACTCATTATATATGACATCAATGTGACAAAAATAACTTATTTTTATTAATGAACTTATGCTTTTTGCTGGTATTGCAGCTTATGAAGAATCCTTCTACACCTCCACGCTTCTGGTTGCCTCTTATGTATGATTCGGTAAGCTCTCTCATTCACAAGAAGTATATAATACAAATAGCAAAGTTAGCTTCCTTTGCTATTGTTGTTCCTGTCGGTGAACTGAATACTAAACCGGGATTGTTTCAGCTTTTATCTTTATTTGTATGATTCACATGGTTTATTTACTTTACAAGATTCACAATATGGGTTATTGTAATAAGTTCACTTGTGCTGTAATAGTTTCTTACCTTTTGTTTCGCGCAGTTGAAACTGCTCAATTGGCAGGAACGCCCCTTACTAAATGCCTCACAGACTAGTATTTTGTTGAATAAATTACAAGAATTGTCAATGGCAAAGCTACGCCCAGATTTCGTCGAAGCTGACTTGCCACCTCAAGCGTTGGGCTCTGTCAGACTCGCACTGGCTACAAATCTTGGACGAGTCATCCTGGCAGAACAATGTTGATATACTATGAGTTAGAAAGTTAGATATTGCTGTATTGTATTGTAATCTTATGTCTTTTCTCCAAAATTTCACCAAATTTTGCTTTATAAACTATTACATAAGTGAGCTTATATCTACTGGATGTTGCAAATGCAAAGATTTTATACCAAGTCTTATTAATCGTCATCGAAAGCGCACATGAAATTTTTAAGGCGAGCATCAATTACAAAATGGAGCGATGATCTCACCTGCTCGGTTTTAGGGATCTAAAATTCAACAATCATCCCAACTATCACATTTAGAAAAAAACTACTATTGAGAGGCAACTATATTTTTAATTGGAATACAGGTATGGCATTGAAGTCTCTTGTCAACGAGGAAGATGACACCCATAAAACATATTTTCAAAAAATAAATATAATATAGCAACAACAATAAGGTAAAAAAACAAATAACAAAGAACATCGAAGATAAAAAGATATTGCTGCTAAGGATGTGCAGTATTTGAATAAACAAAAAAATATATAGAATCGACTCCTAATCTGGCAAATCGTAAAACAAACTAATGAATCTCCACCTACCTTCGCATGGTCTGTTCTGTCTGCTCCAGGTTCCTCAAGTGTACTGTACAAGATCAGTGCCCTCTGTAGTTATTAGATACAGGTAATAGAATATGCCGCAGGCAAATTACAACTTCTTGGGCAAATTATAAGTCTTCTTAAGAAACTTTGATGCCACGTCGTCGTTACGGTAACACAAAACTCGTAGAATAGTATTGGCTTCGTTTGGATTCCACTGCCCTGTAGTTGGAGGTAATGGAAGCCTAGACCTGGCGGAAGAGCCATAAGTTTCCAGTGTCAAGCATCTGAATTGTTCGATGAGGCGGTCTGTATCGGCACTGAAGAGAGGGAGGACACCTCTTGCTGTTGCTGAGAACTTCTCTATCAAATTAGATGGCAAGCCATCTCCATTTGCCCAGAACATATCTTTCAGAGATTGGAAATCTTCCTCTATTATTTGGAAATCCTGCTTAGAGAAAGCACGTGAAGGGCCACCAGCAAGTAAAACCAGCAAGAATCCATCAAAAGAAGCTCTCATAATATCTGTAATGATTCGTGTACGAACTCTTTCAGGCAAGGTGTCTGAGATGATCATTAATTTCTGCTCTATTTCTTGAAGAAAGGGGTCGATCCTAGAGGATGCTGGTTCTCCGATATATAAACCATCCCATAAAACCTGACTTAAATCCTGGAAAACAATTTTATAACCCACGGCCTCTGAGAGTTGTTGAACCCCTTCAACACAAGCAGCTGGTGTGAGTTCGAATTTCTTGCCAAGACCATTAGAAAAGTCTTCTGTATGTGCAGATTCACAATTTCTTAGATGGGTGACTATCCTCTTCTCCAGAACATCTAGTTCAGTTTTGATTCTGTGTAAGCTGCTGATACGAACACATAACTGTTGCATACCATAAGAACTTTCCCCATTCATTGTGGCAACCTGAGGATTCCTCTTTTGAGGATTTAGTGACTTCTCTTTCTTCTTCCAGACACCTTGAAACTTTGATCCTGTATTGCACCTGGTCAATGCTGGCATGGTGGGAATATATGTGTTCCGAGAACCTACAACAAGAATAAAATGCAGAAGTTACTAAACAGCGTGAAAATCTGAAACCGTCTGTAGACCTGGTGAGTTTTGATGAAACTTACCACAGCCAGATTTTGCTTTCGTTACATAGTACTGAAGACATCTGTCAAGACCACTCATCAAGTCAGGAAGCAATGCTGGATGCATTGGAATAGGAAGCTGGAAAAAAGCATCTAGAGTTTCATCAATAATTCGCAGTACTTCAACAGCAGATGGAGCATATCCTTCTTGATTTGGTTGTGGTTTCCAGTCCTACAAAATTATGAAGAAGACATTAGAACGCCTAACAAAATTTGCTACCAAATCAACTATAAATTTAAGAACAAATCAGGAAGTTAAAGAGTACTACCAGACAATCCAACTTAAATGAAATGGGTCTGAGAAAAACTTATTCATTCAATTGAGTGCAAATAATAAATGATGACTATTATCATGAACTATGATATTTCACCAACCAGAAATTGACAATAATGTTAAAGTTATATCATACAAATCTCATAATTAGTTTTCTCTAGGACGAAATAATGACAGCAAGAGAGTACCTCTTGCTGCAAATTTCTGTCGACCCATTCCTTCAATCTGTCTATTCTTGTCTTCAGCCATTGTTTAACAAGATTGGCAATTGCAGTTTCAGCCTCAAAAGGAGGCATCTCGCGGATTATAGCTTTGCCACCATCATCACTATCCACTGCATCCTCCACTGCAATCTGTACAAGATCTTTCTCCAATTTATCGGCAGCCCTCAAAACTTGTACAGCATCTGGTGTTAAATCTGCTATACCAGATATGAATTGTTTTATCTCATTCCCATAACAAGAATGGAGGGTAGCCACAGCTACACCAGCCGCAAAAGGATGCCATTTCTTTAGAATTGGACTGAAAACTCGCTTCTCATTAAGTGCCAGCTCACCGACATCTTTAGCAAGAATGGCAAGGACAGGAAGAGGGTTTTTCTGATTTTTCGATGATCTCCTGCTTGAGTCTGCTTGCTCCATTCTCTATAAAAATAAAATGAAGGCAAAATATAGATAATAAATAGAAATTCTGATACTAAGATTAACATTAAAATATAAAACACATAACTGATGAATATTTATTCTTTCAGAGCATGTTAAATTTACTATAAGCTGGATTTTAGCTAATGACTCTTGTTGAGTTCACATTCAACTAAGCAGGAAACAGAGGCAAAATGTGCTTGTC
Source organism: Cardiospermum halicacabum (assembly GCA_031304145.1). Classification (NCBI taxonomy): domain Eukaryota; kingdom Viridiplantae; phylum Streptophyta; class Magnoliopsida; order Sapindales; family Sapindaceae; genus Cardiospermum; species Cardiospermum halicacabum. Next base: position 24,504,571 of record CM062396.1, read on the forward strand.
AGAGCTTAGTCAGTGCGCCATAATGAACCATTATTGGTGGCAAATGCAGCATTAAGTCTATATAGTAATATAAATGGAGGAATACAGCTGAAAAAGGAATTGAGACACAAGATTGACAAGTGTTTGAAATGAAACAGAAGTAAAAAAACAATCAATTAGATGAACTTCTACAACATCCAAGACATGTTTACAGTAATTTTATAAAGTTATCAAGTTAATATGTCCATATTGACCAAAAATTCACCAGGTGACCACTGAAGTCCTTTTACGTGAGCAAAAGTGATGGCAAGCTCATTCCTATGATTAAATAATAAATAAAGGAGATAAGGGCTTGCCTGAGCAAAAGCAGTTCGCAGTGATGACCTGATGTAAGTGTCAATCCTGTTTCGAGCCACATCAACTTCTCCTTTCCTCTTTCTCCGATACTCATTAGATATGTCCTCAACTAAAATCTTTGCTGCTGATACCCCTAGAGAAACAATACTCTCCATGGTATCAATGTTTCCTCTATCAAAAGTGTCATGATATGCAAGAAGTCTCTTCTCTGCCCAACCCAATATTGAACTCAATGTTGAGCTTAAAATCTTGGAGTACTCTGGGTCTTTCGTTGCCTTAGCATCTTTTGCAACTTCAATCAGCTGACTATCAGCAGCACACAGAAGCTCTGTTTCAACTTGACCAGTTGCAACAAAACGATGGAATAAAACCCATGTAAAGCATATGTTGTGGAGCATCTGATTAATTCCAAGAATTGCCCATGTCTTCTTTATGTGTTCCATAAGCTCATCAACTTCCTCAATGATAGCTGTCTCACAATTAGTATCAAAACAGGCTTCTAAAAGAAACTCATACAATCGAAGATTAAACGGAAATCCATCAGCCCAATGGCATCCCTCATTCAAAGACCCATCAGATCTCGAAGCAAGTGACACTACAGCACTGCGAAGAACTTGCATTGCCTCATTATTCCTCCCAGTTTCTATAGGCCTTTCTAAGGCACCATTGATAATCTGTCTTAACCTCTGTGCAGTAACATTAGACTTATCAAGAGGCACACGAGGATGCAAGAGAAGACCGGCCTCAAGAAGCCTCAGGCTTCTCTTCTGCCAAGCATCATACTCTTGTTGATCACTAAAATCTGTCACCTTAAGCTGCTGTAAGAGCTCCAATGGAAGCACAGTTGACTCAATTTTCCTCCCAACCTGTAACAGACACCAAAAATAAGAAATAATAACGATCCTTGACTCAATATGGAAAGTAGTTAAACAAACGAAAAATAGAAGACAACAATTAACGTAGAAATGTAAGAACATTCTCTTCACATAGCATACATACAATTACAACAGACAGCACATCAGACAATCTGCACAATTTATAACCATATACATAATTCTGATAGAGCACACACATATATAAATTCACAGCCGTCCCAACGGAATCTAAAAATGACTTCAAAATGACACAATCCTTAATATTTAATAAAGGATTGATGCGTCAACGGGATCAAATTCAGTGTTCGATTCGATCAAACAAAAGAGATACCTAATTGAGCTCCAAGACATCAAAATTATCAAAACAATCACAATTCAAGTAAAAACGACAAAAAACAAACCAGATCAGCCAAAAATTAAACAAATTCATTCATACACACTACACACCACATACATTACTAGACTAACCTGACCAGCAGAGATTCTCAACAAAGCTCTCCGCACTCTCGAATCGACAGTCTCCGATACATTCATTTGCATCCTCATGAGGTCACCAACCGTCATCGGCTTCTTAGATTTACCTCCAGATCCTTGACCGGAGCCAGGACTCTTCTTAGAACTGGGAGACTTCAATCCAAGAGCCTTCTTCATTTTACTAGCGGCAGCGGAAGTGAGGGAGCGCTGTAGACCGGCGGAAGGAGGAGTGGAGTGATTGGAAGAGTTGGAGTGAGTAGGGGAGTCGGCAGAGGCGGCGTGGAAGGCGAGAGGCTTGCCGGTGGATGTACGACAGGCGGCGACGAAGATCTCGTAAGAGGTGAGTCGGAGGTCGGATTGGGAGAGATGTTGAGAGGAGAGTTGGCCGAAGGGAGATTGGAGATCGTCGGCGACGGGATAGGCTTTGGAAGGCATAGTGAGTGGTGGTGGTGGTGTGGATTCTCTCTTGGAGTGACCAAGCGAGAGGTCTCTGAATAGATGAGCCATTGTGCTAGTCAGACAACAATGGACTCCTCTCTTGATACTCACTCTCACAGTTAGATACACTATGACCCCAACCTTCGCTGCTTTTTTTTTTTTTTTTTAATTTAATAAATAATATATTTTTTAAAATTTTTAAATTTATTTATATTGATATGGAGCCAAACAAAGAAAAAAAAAAGTGAGACTCAAAGCTGGAACAACAAGGCAAAAGGTTGGAAACGGACTCTGATCCCTTGATTAGTGGGGACTTTCACTGGGCCAACTTTTTTTTTTTTTTTTTTTTTTAATAAAAATAATTTGAAATTTATTTAAGATAATATAATGTTTATACATGGAGAGGGAATAGTGGAATTTTAAAGTGACGGGTTGTGTTGGTTGGATGATCGTTGTCAAATGTTAAAAAAGAGAGATAAGGTAGATAATTGATCATTATGATTTGGTAAGTGTAACTCAAGCTTCTATCATTAGAAATTAACATGTCGGCAATGACTATCAAGTTCCAACAACTTCTATTACTATTAATATTATCACTTTATATATATATATAAATGATTGCCATGGAGATATTTTCAAAATAAATTAAACACATCTTAATAATGTGGATAGAAAGAAAAGGTCTAAAGAATAAAGAATGAGTGTGATATCATTTTTACTTTCTTGAGTTAATTATAATATATGGTTTAGTAAACAATAAGCCATCTTTTTAATTCATTTCAACTATTAATTTGACCTTTTTTTTTATAAGATTTGTTGATTTTCTATTGAAAAGAGAACTGTAATACACGGGGAATGACAATGGTGTGTTGTGTATATTGACATGTTGAGAAGCAAATCATGGCATGTGTGGTTGTCTTTTTTATATGGAACATCAATTGTCATCTAAAACTGCATGAGTCACCTGTTTGTAATTTTATAATATGATATATTGAGTGTCATATGTGTATATTAATATCCTCCCACCAATTAATAGAATATGTGTTTATAATCTCTTGGGCTTTTTAGTGGGTCGTTGGCGTGAGTGATGATGCACTGCGGCTTAACTCGGATTGAGTTTCTTTAGATGTGGGCTCAGTCAATTTAGCACACATTTATTTATTATTTTGGGCTTGTTCGGTAAAAAATTTTCTGTGGGCTTATTTCTCCACAGCTCGACCCAATTAACTGGATCCCAGTTCATGCTTAAGGAAGAGAAGACTCGGATCCAAGTTTCTGAGCAGCCCGTATCTCTATAACCCGGCATAACAGGGGTAGATAGGGTCAGCAAGAATTTCCAAATTTTTAGAGATTTTTTTTTTTTGCCAATGATCTCAACACATTTAGGTAATGACTCAATTGAGTTTTAAAGATCTTTATGATTATGCTCATCGGTCACCGTTTTGACGAATATTTTATGTTATTTTTGGTGACCGTTAAATGGAAAAATTGTTTGTCATGGAAAATAAGAAAAATGTTAGATTTAAAAAGAAATTGAATTTTTATGCTTTGGAATTTTCTGGATTTAACTACCTATCATGGATGACAGATTTGAAAATCCATTTACGAGTAAGAGATTTGATGGATGCTATTGAAGAGCAAAATAATTACTTCTGAAAGCAAAAATCTCAAGTTATGGAGGCTATTAAATACCATATAAATGAAAGCTTGAAATTTGAGTATTTGAATGGGAAGATGCACTTGAATTGTGGAACGTTTTGAAAAATAGATATGAACACAAAAAAGATATTGATTTTTCCAAAGCTCCGTATGAATGGAACAAGTTGAAGTTTCAAGATTTCAAATATGTTAGTGAATACAACTCTGAACTCTAACGAATAACAGCAATAAAAGAAGTGTGTGGAGAAAAAGTGATAAATAAAGAGAAAATTGAGAAAACTTTGTCCACATGTCGATAAGGTGTTAGTACTATCATAGAGTTTTCGACACATGATTTAAAAATTTTTGGTGATAAAGAATCATGAGTTACGACCTACTAGTACTATAACCCCATCATAAATAAATGCTAATATGTTTCGTGGTTGTGGAAACCTGAATCGTGGTCGAGGTTATGGTTTTGGACGTAGTCATGGTTGTGATAATAATAGTCAAATAGGTGGGAATAGGTTTCATCTATTCAATTGTGGAAACCTAGTTTGGAACGGAGATTAAACCCAGAACAGAAATGAAAATTCTGAAAATAGAAATAATGATCCTCAAAATGTTTGTTACAAGTGTAGAAGTGGTGATCATTTCCACTGTCAATATCAAACTTCCTAACACTTGGTAGACTTATATCAAACTTTCCTGAAAGGGAAAAATCAGTGGAAGTAAATGTTTCCAATCTGAAAGTGGAGAAGGAAACCCCTAGAAGAATATTTCAAATTTTCATATCCTGATTTCTTCGATGATCTGAATATTAAAAATTTTATAAATTATATTGAAAATCAAAATAAAAGCCAAAAGAAAGCTTAAATATATGTAACTATAAATATAGATAGGAGTGATGAAAATATATCTAACTAGATATTGTAATTTTGTTATATATATATATATATATATATATATAACTAAAGTCAGAAATATTTATGAATATATTTTGTAATGCAACTATTAATATAAATATTATGTTTATGTGAATAGAATATGGAAATTTAAGGAAATACCTCTAATGCATGTTTAATTGATAGTGCTACAATACACTTTATCCTCCAAGATATGAATTATTTTCGAAATATGTCTAAGTATAAGACTCGAGTGAATACTATATGGGGTCATGTTGATTTAATTGAAGAATATGGTAAAGTCATAATTCTATTAGAAAGGAAATAAAAATCTGTATCCAAAATGCTCTATATCCAAATAATTCCAAAATAAATTTATTAAGTTTCAAATATACAATGAATAATGGATATCATATGTAAATTGTAAATGAACAAAATGTTGAGTATCTATATATAACATCCATTGTTTTTAGATAAAAAGTCGTTTTGGAAAAACTCCACACATTATCATCTGATTTATATTATACAAAAATATCCACAATCGAAACTTATATAAATGTGAGACAAGATGTTGGATCCTACAAGTTTTCAATTATGGCATGATAGACTTGGTCATCTTGAATCTATAATGATGAAAAAAGTTATCGAAAATTCATGTGGACACCTATTGAAGGATCAAAAATTTTTATTATCAACAGATTATTTTTGTACATCTTTCGGTCGTGGAAAATTGATAACAAAATCATCTCTTGTTAAAATAAATTATAAATGTTTATCATTTTTGCAATAGATCCAAGGGAATATATGTAGACCGATTAATCCACAAAATGGACCACTTCGTTATTTTGTGGTGTCAATCCAAGGAGATGTATGCATTAAAACCGTCCAAATGAATATGGTATAATCGTCTAATTTAAAAAAAAAGAAAGTAAATTAGTAATGTTATATGTCCATACGTATTTATTCAAAAATCAAAATCCTATATTGTAATTATTGCCGTTTATGTAGATGATATGGATTTAATCGCGATGAAATTTAGACAAGACCTGTGAAAGTAGAGTATAAATTTAATGATTTTTTTTTCTATAAAATGATTTATACGGATAGAATTCTAAAATATATAAATATATCAATTAATTTTAATTAAAATTTAAATTTAATTTTTTAGGATATTAAAAATAGTTCCAAATATAATGTTAACCTTATTAATTGAAAATTAAATATAATTTATATTTTATTTAATTTTTTAATTCTGTATTAGATTATTAATTATTTTAATAAAAGTTAATAGATAAACACATATGTTATTGATGTTTGTAAAAATTGGGTGTTGACTTTTCTCTTTTTTTTTTTTTTTTTTTTTAAATGAGATGCAAATAGGTATATGTTTTAAATTAATTCATTAAATTCATATTTTTTTTATAATTTATTTTTAATTTAAATTTATTAGATATTTAAACGGTAAAATTTATAATAAATTATTTTGAGTAAATTTTGTATTTTTATTATAAATTTTAAAATTTTTACTTTTGGAATCATTTTTTATGTATTATATTTTCAATTATATAATACCATAAAATTATTTTTTTTACTATATATTTTGTTCCATGTATATATATTTAAAAAAATAATTTCATTATAATATTAATAAAGTTAATTAGAAAAAAAGTTAAAATTCAAATACTTATACTAAAAAATTTTAATTGCTCTATACATAAAGTTAAACTTAACTTTTCTTTTCCAAAAAAAAATTGTTATATTCATTTTCTTTTTCTTCCATACATATTACTAATACCATGCTGTATAGAAATGCAAAGAAAAGATAAATTTATTAATTTTTCCATTTGATCAGTTAAAACTCTCGACACTGAACCATTTGCCACTTAACATAAAACCATCTTGGGTAGTTGAAACCAGAAAAATTAACATTAATTAAATCTTCACGTTTCTCACTCTCCCCGACTATCGTTTTTCACTCCCGTCTCCCCTAAAAACCCTGTAAATGCCCAACAAATCATCACAATCACAAACCACCAAAAGCCACCTTCTCTTCTCTTGAAGCTCTCAACTTTGCCTGAAGACGTGTGGACCAAGTCTCCTTCAGCTTTGTATGTAAACAATGGCTTCGCGTTGAAGGTTTGAACCGTTCCAGCATTCGTGTTAATCTACCTAAGTTACTTCCAAACTTTATATACAGGTTTCCAAACCTGACCCACTTCAACACCCCTGCATCGAGATTCTCAAACTCGATGGTTGCAGGATAACTAATCGAGGATTAATGTTTATCTAAGTGGAAAAGATTGAGGGTTTGAAGAAGTTGAAGTTGTCTTTGCTGAGTTCAATGGATGATATTGTGACTGCTACGGCTACTTATTGTGACAACTTGGAGGAGTACTGTAGCAGTTCATCAATATAAGTGTTTTGAGCTTGTGGGCTTTTAGTCATTGTAAAAATTTGGTGAGTTGTTGTTTCAATGATTTTAACGATCTCGATATCTTAAACAAAATAAAAACTATATATTTTTGAGTCTAAAACTTTATTTATTAAATTCATTCGCATAAATAAAAATTAAACGATTTTAATAATATTGAAAAGTAAATAATTATAATTTTTTAAAATAAATATATATAATAAAATTTTATTTTTTTAAAATATATTATATAGCAAATTATTATTAAAATAGATATTTTAATAAAATATGACAAATATTGGATGAAAATTAAAATCATAAGATAAAAAGAGATTTTTTATTTTTATTTTTAAAATTGAATAATAAAAGCAGGAAAAGAAGTTCAGAAGTAAGTAACCAACCATCGCTAAAACCTTCTGACTCTAATTTTGAGAAAAAATACAGAATTCTATAATGCAGAAGAGAAATGAATAACAATGAAAAAGTTGTTTTTAGAGAAAAAATAAAAATATTAAATTTTTAGTTGAGTAAAATTTTGAAAGAATGGTTTATATATAAATAAAAATAACTAAGTATCAAATCTAAATATACGAATATTCGTAGGGTAATATTCGAATATTCGAATATCTAATTAAATATATATTATTTTTGATTTAGCATTTAAATTTGTATCTTAATTGAAGATTTCATACCATTAAATAGACTTAACAACTAATTACTATTGTAATTTAACAACTAATTACTATTGTAATTTACGCGAAGCCAACTGAAATTATTTTATAAAATTGAAAATAAGTTAAGTGAATTTATAAATAGTTCGAATCCATTTTGTCTAAACTTAAATTTTAACTTAAAATAAATAAATAAAACAAAACAAAACAAAAGAAAGATTACTGGCTCGACAAGCCTATAAAAAGACTTATACTACCATATATAATTTAGGAATAATTTCAAAAATCCAAGAATGTTTACGTTTATCTCCATCCTACCATCTTAATTCGATTCTTCTCTATTTCATTATTTTTCTTTCGGTTGCTGCTGTTGATATTATTTTTCTCTGTTTGGACCAGAACAATGTATTAGGTCGATTTATATTTCATCCACTTATTTTTGTATCATTTAATACGTTTTTAGTTCGTGGACTTACCTGCTGATAAAATGACTTAAGACAACTAGCACAAGCCTATATAGTTTTTATATTCAATTAATTTATTATTTTTACAATCAATATGGTATTCATATTTCCAACCATCCCCTCAAGTTCAATTGGTCCGGCCCATTATCTTTATAGGCCGGTTGATATTCACATTCATGTCTATGCTTGTGCTCTTTGAACATCAGAGGCCTTCAGGTCATTGCCTGATCTCGTGTTCGAGCCTCAGATGCCACATATCTACATCGGTCCTACATCATTGGCGAATTATCTTTCCTGGCCGGTTGATACTTGCATTTATGTCTAGCTAGATTTGTGCTCTTTGAACTTCAGAGACCATAGGTCCACATTAGTTCGGGATTATTGGCGGTTAAGCCCTATAGTCTTTGATACCATATTTGAAATTCCAGCCTATATACATTTGGGCCCGGAAAAGTGTGTTGGTCCATCTATGTTAGAACTTCATTGTATGAATTTCATTGTGATACTTTATGGGCTTTATGTTTTGAAGTAGATGTTGAAGTAGTGATTTGGTATGAGTATTTGGTAATAACAATTAGGTAGCTATTAGATAAAAATTACGTAAACAATATAATATATTATTTTTATCTTACAATGTATTTTTTTTTGGGTATTCATTTTTAAATATTTTTTGCTTGAAGATTTTTAATTTAAAACTTACAACCCATTAGTTAACTAATTAAAAAATAAATAAATTATAGACTAACTAAAAAAGTTATTTAATTTTTTTTAATCATATTTAATAAATAAAAATATTATTAAAATTAATCTAATTTAGTATAAATAGTAATATTCATAAACTGATAAGGATATAATAAAAGTTTTTTATTAGCGATTCGTGGACAGAAGTAGCATTTTGGAAACCGCTAATTAGAAATCTAATTGCTAATAAAAAACTTCTCTCTAACGGTTAAATTGTCATATCACTAATAAAAAAATTAATCGGTAGTTTAAAATTTTACCTCCCAAGATGCTTTGTTTTTCTTTTCCCTTACATTTTGAGCTCTTCTTCCCGAGCCATTCCCTTTAAATTATTGAGTTTGGTTTCTTCTTTATTTAATAAATTAAAAGACATAATACGTGAATTTTTTAATATTTTTTTTACTTCATAAAAAGAAAAATCTAAAATATTTTTTAAGAAAAATTGAATATTATACTTACGTGAGGATTAATATAAAACTAATAAAATATTTTAATTTTTTTATTTATATTTTAAAAAAATTTCAATTTATTAATATATGAGTTAGTTTACGGATTAAATATAAAAATACTTTTTCTTAAAAAAAAATCTAATCGTATGTATTTAATATATTTTTAATTCGTACAAAATTATTAAAAATGTCAAATAGAAAGTAATACTGTGTAACATTAACAATAAAATTAATAAATTGTGATATATATATTTTATTTTTATTTTTTATTTTTATGATTTTATGTAAAACAACCCCACCTTTCTCCATTGACCATATGCATCATGAGGGGTGGATGAAGTCAAGTGGGGTGTGTGATATTGTTAAGTATTTAACGCATGAAAATAAATAAATAAATAAATAAATTAATTAATTAATTGATTGGGAAGGATGTGAAATCAGAATATATCTATTGTTTTTATTGTGAGAAGAAATTGACATGTGCTCTAAATTGTTATTTTATTTCTGTTACATGTATAACAAATTTTCCTTAAAAGCATGCAACAAACATTGATATGAATCCTTCTTCTCCTGATGTACATTAATTATTTAGTAGATCTATTCTTCTATTTCTCAATTGTGATTTGGATTCAAGTACTAATATGTTTAAGTTTTAATGTGGGTTATCTCTATGCCCAAATTTCTTGTATGGAATAGAATTTCATATTGACTAAAATATGTAAATTGGTTGAATGTAATTTATATTTAATGGAAAAATAATACCGTATGTTGATTTGTGTATAATTGGACGAACTAAATTTTTGTATGATGTTATTTTATAGAAAAAATTTAAAAAATCAATTCATTAATATTTATAAATATATGCGTATTTGATTTATAAATGAAATTTATATATTAAAAAAAATTCAATTTTATTAAAATTCATTAATAAATCTACTTTGTACTTGCAAATATTTAATTTAATCTACAATTTATTTACTACATAAATAAAAATATTGGGTTATTATGTTTGACTTAATATATTTTTTTTAAAATATAAATAATAATAATAATAAAATTACATATAAATAAAAAATAATTATTTCACAATACATAAATTTATAAATAAGTAAAAATCTGAACTCAAAATTTTCAAATAAAAACGTGCAATTAATTAAATTATTTATTCAAATTAATTTTTAATTAAAAAGTTTAAAACAAATTATAAAATGTAAATATTAAATAAATCGAATTAAAATAACTCTAGTTTTTATTTCAACTCAAATGATCCAAGCGATTGTCTCAATACCACAAATACATAAATTTAACATAAGGTAATAAGTTTCAGTCAGACAACAAATCAAACATAACAGAAAGACAACTAAAAATAAACACAAAGCAAGACATATTACAAAGTCAGACACTGACACAAAAAAATTTTAAACGTTCCAGCTGAAAGGCTTCACAAGTGTCTTCAAATTCTTATGATTCCTAAAAGCCTATAAGCTAATAAAACTAATATTGGGGCACTGATACAGTCTTAGCTCCTCCAAGTTATCGCAGTAAATACCGATAGCTGTGACAATAACATCCGTTAAATTCATCAAACAAGACAAATCCAACTTCTTCAAACCTCTAATGGACACAATTGCAGGCCACATAGCATTGGTCACACCATTTCCACAATTAGCCAAATTTAGGTCCTCTAGACCCTCAATTTTGTCCACCTGAGTAAGCGAATCATCGTCCAACTCGTCACAGTGAGCCAAATGTAACACCTTTAGTGATTTGGCACAGGAGCCTTTAAAAATAAACATTAGTCCTCTATTAGTTATTCTACAACCGTCGAGTTTGAGAACTTTGATCCCTTTCAGACCAGCGATGGACTTCAGGGACATGTCCGTAATCATGTCACACCACCTCAAGTCTAATTCCTTGAGGTTTTCGGACATGTTAAAGTTGGAGACAAGCGAATTTATAACTTGGTCTCCAATGTTGTGTCTCCTTTTTAAATAAAGAGAGTGGATATGAGGACAACCTTCTATGATTGCCTCCAAGCCCTGGTGTCCGAAATCGGTTAGATCAGAGTTGAAGCGGTCTTCATCGAGTCTGCAAACGTTGAGGTCGAGAATCTGAAGATTCGGACATGTTTGAGCTAGAAGCGCGAGGTTGTCATCCGTGATCAACGCAGGAGTGTTGAATTGTGTCAGGTTGGGAAACCTGGATATGAAGTTCGGAAGTAACTCCGGTAGATTAACACGAATTCTAGAACGGTTCAAACCTTCGATGCGAAGCCATCGTTTACATACCAAGCTGAAGGAGACTTGGTCCACACGCCGTTCTTTCGGGATGAGCTTGTAGACTATGGTTAAAATGTCTTCGGGCAAAGTTGCACGCGCCATAGTGTTTTGGAATGATAACTTTAAGAGAAGAGAATGTGTGTTTGGTTTGGTGGTCTGGGGTTGAGATGATTTGTTGGGCATTTACAGGGGGTTTTATGGGAGACGGGGGTGGAAAACGTGCAGATTGATAAATCAGAAATGAATCTGAGAATTGTCAAATTGTAATTAATATGAATCTTTCTGGTTTCAACTATCTAAGATGGTTTTCTGTACGAGGGTCAACGGTTTAGTGTCTGAAGTTCTAACTGATCAAATGGTTTTGAAAAAAATGATAAATTTATCTTTTCTTTGCAGTGTTACACGTCAAGGTAGTATTAGCCATGTGTTTGTTAGAGAGAGAAATTAAATATATAAAAAAATTAATTATATTTTATTTTATTATATAGTAATTAATTTTTTTATCATAAGTATTAGAATTTAAATTTTTTATTAATTTTTTTAATTTTTAAATACATTAATAATATATTTATTTAATTATTGACTTTTGTTAAAATAAGTAATAATTTAAAATAGAATTAAAAAAAAAGTTAAACATAATTATATTTATTTTCAAATTGATAAGGTTAATATTATATTTGTAATTATATTTAACTTATTTTTTTATTAAATTAAAATTTTATTGAAATTAATTAATATATTTATTTGTAATTTAATTAAATAAATTATGTGCAAAAGTGTGAAAATAAAAAACTCGAATATATTGATATTTTATTTTTAAAAAAATTAAAATTATAAATAAAAGAATTTTTTTTAATAATTTATAAAAATTTTAAAAAACATGATTTTTTTAGTGAAACGATTATTGTTGGTACATTTGAATCAAATACGGAAAATTTAATAAAATTTTGAAAATAGATGGAAAACAACTCTATAAAACAACCATTTAAATCTCTCTACTCTAACTCACTTCATAGGCACTGTTTGGATTGACTGGCTTTTGTTTTTTTTTCTTCTGACTTCTGAAAGCTGTTTCAGATGGTGTTTGAGTGACTGGCAGAAGTGCTTCTGCCCTCTCAGAAGCTCTTCCAGATGAATTAAAAAATATTCTCTTCCAGATGAAATAAAAAATATTAGCTTCCTGAAAATGACTTCCACTTCTCTTCTTCTACCGATAGAAGTCAAAAGTAGAAGCAATCCCAAACAGGCTCATAGTCAATAACACAACAATATTAAAAAATAAATAAATTAAAAACATATGTTTTTCTTAGTACATACATTAATAAATAAACAAATAAAAAGATAGTAGTAGACAGAGACAAATAAAAACTAACACTCCCATAGAACTCTAATTTTTTAAATTATAACGATCTCCGACTCCCTAGTTAACATCTGTCAAACTCATCAACCGAGAAAACCTCAACCGTTTAGAACACCATGGTGGGTGAAATAGTATTATTAACATCATTTCCACGCCTGAGCTAAATTTAAGTCTACTAAATCCTCCGCATTGTCCATCTATATAAGGGAATCATCATCGAATTGATTACAATAAATCAAATGTAACACTTTATGTGATTTCCCATATACATCTATATAAGGGAATCATCATCGAATTGATTACAATAAATCAAATGTAACACTTTATGTGATTTCCCATGTAAACATTTGTAACTCTTAAATCTTAAATTTTATTTTCAGAGTGATTATATTATTATTTCATCAAAAACAAACTACAAGTTTTCATCTATTAACATACTTTTTAATTAAATAACAAGTTCACTACTATGATCTTAAGCTAGTAAGGGTACTTTTTTGTTTCTCAAATTTGCTCGATCACTTGCTTAAATTTCATATAGAAGAAAAATGCAGAGATAAAAGAAAAAAAAAATCACGCTATTGTATGCGTGGTTAACATATTAATACTCCGACAATCACATACGACATGCATCTTCTAGTTAATTACATATAAATATACCAGAATGCACCTAGAATTTATCTACCATTAATCAAGCATCCAAAGAAGGAAGATCATAAATCAAATGAACGAGATTATAAAATTTTCTTAGAGGGTTACGGAACTATGTTGAAACCATGTCAAGCTCCGATCTCGACATCATAAGGAGAAAAATGAACTCGAGCTATACCGAGGTATAGCTCGGTATCAAAAAGGAAAAATCAGATCAGGAAGTATTGTCAAACTAGTTGTCGAGGTACTCACCGAGCTAAGAGCTCAACAACTAGTCAAAATGACTTGACAGAGGTATTTGTCGAAGTACTTACTGGGATAAATACTGAGTTCCGAGCTTGGCATCTACCGAAGGAAACACTGACAAAAGACATTATCGAGATAAATGCCAAGCTCCGACCAAGTTACGAACTCGGTAACAAAAAAAAAAAATAGACTCGAAGTCGCAGTTTGCCAAGATATATGTCAGGCTATCTTTATATCATAAAGAAGAAGATTGAACTGAGACGACATGTCGAGATCGTGCCGAGTTATTTTTCAAGATATAAATTGATAACTAAGAGTGAAAAAACTAACAGAGCGCCAAAAAGAAAGATTGGGGAGCTAGTTAAAAATAATGATGCTTATACATGTGAAGAAATATCATGTCCCCTTCAAGATCGAATAACTTACAAAATAAGAGAAATTGTAATGGTAAATATTTTGTAGCATTTTGAATTCTATTTCTATCAATCGCCCATCACCGTCCCAAATACTTAGAACTATGCTAACCTTGTACAAGATGGGATAGGAAAACTCCACCAACCCTATTGTGTTTCATATTCCATGCGTAATAACTTAAGAACTTAAAATACTAGATAAGAACTATATCATAAACCATCCAAAATATAAACATGTTTAAATTATGAATAAAGCTCCAATGAAATTCTAAATTCTTATAGAATGACTCAATATTAAATTTAAAAACATAAGATATAGATGGATAGTTGATTTATGGCATATAAGAGGAATATATATGAATAAGAGATTTGCGTAGATAGGAGATAACATTAGATTGAAAGACAAAGAAAGATTGATAAATAATATATTTGTATTAGATAATATGAAGATATGTGAGGAAGAGATTTGTAGCATATAAGAAATAAAGATACGGAAACATCTACAGAAAAATAATTGTGGAAAAAATAACTATTTATAATTTTATTTAAAATCTAATGATAGTTTTAGTGATAAAATATATGAATAAGGGTAATTTTGAATTAAAAAATATTAAAATTAAGGATGGTAATAAAAAGGTCGTTGGACCCTACCTTTATCCGATTAATTATTGGGGGAATCTCTATTCCGTCCATTAACTAAAAACTCTAAATGGATTGGATATTATGTACATCCATTTTAGTTAGGGTAGAGTAAGGATTAATCCACAGTCCAATCAGACCCTCCCCAAATTCGAGTTTTCTAACGTATGTCTATGACTTTTTTTTCCTCTCGTTGAGGATTTATCATCGTGTCACTATTTCATCCTTATTCTCTGTCGATGACTATCGTCGTTGCTCTTTTTTCACCGTCATTCGTCTCTGTCACTCATCTTTTTCTCTTCCTTACTCATTTGAATACAAGGTGTTACTACAATCTATTAGCTTCTCATTTATTTTAATTTATGTTTAATTGATGTATGCCAGTTTTTACTATATCGGGTGTTTCTAGATATTATTTGATTAGTATGAAATTTCTTGGGTTCAATTAAATGCTTCTTTGATGTATAAGTATTTAGTTAGGTCATTATCATGTTCAATGCTTCATGCATACAATTTTTCTCATTATGAGAGTTAATTTGTCTTTTCACATGGTTGGTTGTTCTAAAACTAAGTAGAACCATAGACTCGGATGGATTATTGTTTCCATTTTTTCTCATGTGGGTTTTTAATGCTGTAATTACATAATATGTACTGTTGTAGTGTAACTGTGAATATACATTTTCTCCATTTTTAATATTCTAAATATTTGAATTAGCAATATGTTTGTTGAAGTTGTTTGTCATATTATGATAGGTTTCTTAATCTCTTTACATATAAGAATGAATTAGTCTTCTTCTTAAAAAAATAATTGAGGGTCCAATAAACGTTAGTCAACGCCAATCAACACCAGGTGAATATCTAGTTAAAATCATATATATATATATATAGAGTTTAGGGTCTCTAGTAAAAATTCTACTAGACCCTTAATTTTATAGGTTAGGATATACCCTTAACCTTAATTTTAAAATAGGATAACAATAGGGTTTGAATCCTAAAAACAATGGAGGGTTCAATGAGGATTTGGTAAGGATACTCAAACCCTCCTTTTCGCTTGCCGTAATTAAAATTATTTGCATTTCGCAACCGCTATTAGTAAAAGTAAAAGTTTTGGTTTAATATGGTTGAACCTTACGTCGACTTTATGATCAATTTGCCTTCTAATATTGATTGTTGAACAAAACTCATTTCAAATTTACATTTTTAAACAACATGTCCCCTACCAAAATAGGGAGAATGACTAATCACATAATATGTAATATTAGTACTATATTTCACTTTTATTTGTGGATTTATTCGTAGGATTTGACACTTAATTGTTTTATTTTGTTATTTTCTACAGGTTATGGGAAATTTTGTAGATTTTAGAATTTTGAGGGATTTAAAGACAACAAAGTAAGTCAGAGAAAGAACCGGTTCTACGATGAAGAATTAGTCGAGACATAATAGTTTTTTAATTTTTAAACTTGAACTCATTCGTTTAGATTTTTTAGGAGATACTGTGGATATGATGATTTCATATCCCACGTTTTACTTTGTCGTTTGAACCGAGAGTTGTATATTACTTCCGTGAAGAAATAATCAGGTGAACTTTTTCTTTTGGGGGAAGTTTTAATTTTGATTATTCACCTTTGTTCTCTTGGTCGTATTTTAAATTTATACGTATATTTATTTAGGTCATTATGCTGCCTATGACCATAGTCAGCTAAACCTATATAATCCATTAATGTCTGATAGTTAAATTACGTGTTGTGAGATAAATTTTTAATTGTTTATTTTGATTAGTATTTGTGACTTTTCTGTGTTCATTGGCTTTTGGTGGAATGTGTTGACTTGTCTGTTGATTAATTTTGGCTAGTTAACTAATTGAACAGGTTAGTATCTTACTAATCAAGATAATTAAATATGTAATAGTTTGATTAAATTGATATGAGTGCCAATCAATGCGGTACGTTGTACTGTGAAATTTCACAATCATATTTATACAAACACGCTTGATGATTTGTTATTATGAGTCTGGATTGTTCTAGGTTTTAAGGCAGTCTAAAGTTAAGGCGCATGTCGAGATTGCTATTAAATTAGAGATAGATTAAAAGACGCTTGTCCGTTCAATCTAGGATTTAAGGAACGATCAGGTAGTTTGGCGCTTTGTTGATTACTATAACTAGGCTTACTGAATCAAAATAAATAATTTGTAGGTTCGATGATCAACACTGTAATTTAACAATATACTTTACTGGATTGATTGCTCCACTTGATTTCATTTCCACTTTTATTTTTTTAGCGTTTAAATTACATTAAATCAACTCAAAAATCCCTCATTTGTTCTGTTAACCCGGTTTGATATTGAAATAAAATTGATTGTTTGTTCCCTATGGACTTGACCCTACTACTTTACTATAGAATTCCAGGAACATTATTTACTTTTGACGAATTTGACGTATGTCAGAGAGTTGTTTGAAAATTGCAAACGTGAATGAACAAGCTAATTAACAACCAATATTAGAAGTGGTTTTAGCAAATATGAAAAGATAATTTACTCAACAACCAATTGATGCAGAACAAAAATAATAAAGAAGATTTTTTAGACTCGGTTATGAATCTTGGGAGTCATTTCGTTTGATTGGGATGTTGATAAATTCTAGTTAAAGGGAATGACAAAGTTAAATCTCAAACTCAAAAAAAATATAATAATATTCCTCGATAACATTTAAAATAACATAAGATGTTTTTATATTATAAAAGAAACCTTAAGAAATAGGAATCCTTCTGAAAATAGAAACCCTAAAATTGACAAAATAAAAAAGGCCAATTGACCTCTAAAACAATCTTCGACATCATATTGCAATTTAAAAATTATCCGTCTCGCAATTATTTTTCTTCATAAAACTAATACATCCCCAAACAAATTATAAACGAAGGTCATTCTGAAATTATTTTAGAAGGATTCAAATCCTCCCTATAGAGCACAGCAATTTGATCCATAAATTAACCAACAAAACCAATGTTATAGGACAAATTGACCCACCAAACCAACTTTAAAAGACTCATATGAAATGTTTTCAGAAATAAGAAGATATTTCAATATAGGGTTCTCTATCCTCACTAATTACACTGGTTAAAACCTAAATGACATATTAGATAAGTGATTTTGTGCATGTCCTTTTTAGGGTGTACGAACTTGAAATTATGAAGGCAAATTCCCTTCTGCGTATTTATTTAAAAGCATAGTTAAAAAGATGTAGAGAAAATAAAAAACATTATTGTCGGTCACATCTTAGTAATTATTATATTTGAATTTAATATATCGATCACCCCACTCACTCTCTTGGCAATAGTCGCCACAACACAGAAATTGAAAACTGAAAGAAAGCATATCTCCTTCCTTTGTGATATCTGAATCATCCGCCATGGATCTGCATAATCAGCTATAAAATCGGTCAACTGGGTCGCACCCTGAAACTTCATTCACAGTTTGATTTCGGAGTCTCAAAGATATCAAATTCAAATACAAGAGAAATAAAGGTATAACACAAACTAACACAATCTCTCTCAAATTATTATAGCAATGTCAAACGTGAGTGATGATGAATTGAGCATCATCCTTAGCTATATAAATGATAAAACTGACAGGAATTCCTTCAGTTTGGTCTGCAAGCAATGGCTCAGAGTCGATGGTTTGAATCGTCTCTCAATTCGGGTCCACGAACTCGACCATCTTCAGAATTTCTTACCCAGATTCCCAAATTTGCTTTCTTTCGTATCTCCGATAGTAATTACAGATGCCCATCTTGAATTTGTAGCCAAAACATGTCTAAAGATTGAAACTTTGAATCTCAGTTTGAGACAGAAAACTTCGACGGAATTGGTTGATGAAATTGGTCTTGTTGATGTTGGCGATGCTGGCATACGTGCTATAGCAAATGGGTGTGCAAATTTGTGCAAAGTTAGTTTGAGGAGGAGGAGAAATATTGGAAATCTTGGTGTCTTGTCTATTGTTGATAATTTAGCTGAAAATTTGATTCATTTGAATATAGGTTGGTGTAGTTTGGTTGATGATGTAGGGATGGAAGCTATAGGGAAGTTGAGGTCAATCTTGGTGTTGAATCTGGAAGGTTGCTCGTTGATCACAGACAAAGGTTTGGCCTTTTTGGCTAAAGGCTTATGTTCAAGATCTTTGAAGAAGCTGTTTATTGGTGATTGTGATAGGATTACTGATTCTGGGGTGTGTCTTTTGGATCAAATGTGCAGTTTGGAGGAGTTGAGTTTGGCTGATTGTGGTCCGAATGTGACTGATATTGGTGGAGTTGCTATTGCCTCCATTAGGACTCTTAGAAGATTGGTTTTGTCTTGGTTGATTAATGTTTCAGATGTCACACTAAGTGCCATTGCTGCTAATTGTAAAGATCTGGTGGCATTAGATCTAACAGGTTGTGGGATGATTACTGGGTTGGGACTACATGGATTCAGCAACCATGAGCATTTAGAGAGTCTGGTGTTGACTTCTTGTCACAACATCTCTGAAGGCGATTTGCGTGTGGTGCTTCAATGCCAGTCATTGAGGGACATTGTGCGCGATAATGGGAGGCTAAGGAGACTAATACCTGGTCAACTTAACAATTTTTAAAGCCTTTTGATCACTTGCATTAAAGTTCATGGATGAACCATATGAATAGAAGGTCATCTATGTATGTGATTATTTATCTTTGATCTTAAACTAATGCACATTTTCTTTTTAATAATTATATAAAATGTTTTGCTTCATCTCTGGGAATGCTTTGTATCTTGTTTATCTGGTTTTCTGCTTTGTTTCTGGAACCATGGGGTGGAGCTGCTTATGCCTTTTTACACCATTCACTTCGTATTTTGTCATTGGATGTGATTACTAGATTATGTGACATTGTTTCTAATAGAATTTTAAGCTTAGAAGACATATAAATTTGAATTAAAATATTGCCATTCTCTACTGTAGAGAATCAGGAGAATCAGTTGATAGTGAAATGACATCAGGATTGATGTAATCTTGATGTAGCATCTCGATTGTACTTTGGTTTCTTCATTTACTGGATACCAGTTGACAGTGAAATGACAATATTTTGTCATTTCCAAAGCTCACATCAGAGTCTGTGATATCATAGTTCTTGAAAATTTCTGAGATCATATTCAACAAAGTCTGGTAGTGTGAAATCGATGACTAATACCGCCTCCTCAAAGTGTCTAGATGGATGATAACCTTCAGCTTTCTCGCAATTATGTTCAGTATTTAGGATTCAGAGTATATACTAATGAAATATAATAGGTGATTGTTACTAGAAATGACTGAAATAAGACGATTGAGAATTGATGTTGGCCATACAGCTAATTCGAAGATGACTAAGAAACTGCCAGCAAGCTCAAGAGAAGCGAAACTGGGATAGTATCTGGCATCCATCTCTTGAAACTGTGCCTCCTCAGCCTTATCCTTGTAGCTAATTGATATGCTATCTCTTTGTAATATTGAGAAAGTAGTGATACAATTCACTGGGATTCAAATTGGGGTATTGTTATCAATCCTGAGAAGAGGAAAACAGGCTATGTTGCTATCATATTCTCAATGTCAACGGACTGAAGAAAAAGCAAGGTACGGTCTCTGCCCATCAGCTAAAAACCTCGTCCCACATCGGAAATATATGAAAGTTAATGAGGCAGACATGAATATAAAAGACGAGCGCAATGCCGTTGATTAGTATCTTTGCGCTTGGGGCAATGACGCAGCTCATGAGGTTCTAACCGAGGCGCGTCTATTGCTGGTTGAAAACTATTTCCAAACCCCCTCATTGGCCTGGGCTTGGCTCAGGCCATTGAGAATTTCTGGAAGAGCTCCCTTCGGGGTAAAGCTCTGCAATTCCTAGTTTTAATTCTTTTACACCACAAGTCTCTCTACTACTTGTTTATTTTAATAAAATATTGTGTACATCAAATATTAACAGTGAAAAATTTTAATAAAATATTGTGTACATCAAATATTAACAGTAAAAAAAAATTAAACCACTGGTGCAGTTCTTATAGTCACATCTTTGGCCAATTGTAAAAACTGATCTATAACTTGCGTAGCTGGGGCCTGGAGCAACGTCCCTTTTGTAGATTCCGTTTTCAGCAACTGTAAGGAAGTAGCTTAATTGCATCGATGAGAGCTGTTGGCGTTGTGTTTCATAGAATTTTATCATATAAGTGCTGTATACATCCGTACGCTGTCTCACATCATGTGAATCTGCTGTCTTCATCATCATCAACATCAGCTGGTTCATGGATTTTGGCATGTCGAGTAAAGTACGGGAGTATGCAAGTAAGAACTTTGCGGACATTCCCTCCTGTTTGTATGGGCAGGCGATCTTGCAAGATAGCTGGCAGAAAGGTTCTTCTTGTGTGCTATTTCTGATTTTTTATTGTTCCGAACGTGAAAATTTTGATTAGGCGATTGATTGTTTAAATAAGGTATTTGCTTTGATATGTAAAGGTGTTCAATTGCTTGATAAAAGTCATGTTTCTTGACATTTAAATTGGATGGGATTGAGTTGTGGTTTGTTGGTAAAACTTGTAGCTTGAACTGATTGAACACCAACTGCTTGATGGAATACCTGAAAGAATGCTCTACTGAATTGAATATAAATTTGGATTTGTTTGGTGGGTTTGCATTTTTTGTCAGGGAATTCGAGGGAGTGGTGTAATTGATTTTCAGTAATTAAACGGTTCCTGATATTTATGTTATTTTTAATATTGAAGTATCAGTTCGGCTGTTTATACAAATGGTTTCTGAACATTCATTCATTCATGTACAGGAGGCTCAAAATGCAAAGAAGGCTAAACTGTACTGTCGAATGGGAAAAGAAGTTATATCTGCGTAAGTGTTACTGTTTTATAAGATTGGTTTTCTGGTATTAGGTGCTTATTTGGGTGGATAACTTCTTTGAAATGTTTTGATTATGACTTATGGGTCAAACTTCTTAGCTTATCTAGTAGTCAGTTTTGTAATAAGCAAACTTGCTATATCAATGGCTCTCTGGTTTGTTAGTATTATTAAGGACTTAAAAACGGAATTGAGTAAATTCTTTATTGGATGCTGCAGTGTTAAGAAGGGGGGTCCGAGTCCAGTATCAAATCCAGTTCTGGCTGCCTTGCTTGAGAAGTTTAGGGAGCTGGACATACCAAAGGAAATTCTGGAGCGCAACATGAAAAGAGCTACTGAGAAGGGACAAGAGGCTTACATTGAGAAGATCTATGAGGTTTGTTATCTGCACCTCTCTTCTTCTTTTTTTTTTTTTTTTTTTCCTTCCTAGTTGCTGTTTAAATTATTTATAAGTAATGGATAGTGTTCTCAAATTCTTCTTAAAGTCTCTTTTCTGTTTTCAATTAATCATGAGTGTTTTCTCGACTCAGTGTTAGTAAAAGTCACTTTTCCCCTCAGGTATATGGTTATGGTGGAGTGAGTATGGTCATTGAGGTCCTCACAGATAAAATTAACCGATCTGTGGCTGCTGTGAGAGAAGTAGTGAAGGATTATGGAGGGAAAATGGCAGATCCAGGATCTGTAATGTTTAAGTTCAGACGAGTACGAGTTGTAAATATTAAGGTTACTGATGTTGACAAAGATCAGCTATTTGAGATAGCTTTAGATGCTGGTGCTGAGGATGTTATTGAACCTCCAGTGTATGAAGATGATACTGATGAAGATAGATCAGAAAGGTTGGTAAAATGCTTTCCCCTATTCTTTTCTAATTGTAGGAAGCTATACTGGCTGCTCCTCATATTTATGTACTAAAGCATGGTACAAACTTGCATTCCATTTCCTCCTCCATTGGTTATTTTGGTTGAATACTTACTGACATGAATGGGAGAAATGTTAGTGTGCCCCTCAATCAAGTAAGATTAATCTATAAGTAGGATTAAGTTTATTGTGTCACATGCTTACTGTAGATTGTGGTTTGCGCTGGTACGCGAGTTCAATGCGCTGGTACGCGAGTTCAATCTTGATTTGGATATTAAATTTCACATGTGAAAATTTTTTGGATCTCTTATATTTCAAATGTCCATTTCAAGGATTTAGGTTCAGTAATAACAGGGGAAAATATAGTAGACATGCTTAAAAATACTATTAGCCAACTAATTTCCTTGTTAGTCACAGCACCAGAAGTAAAAGAAGAAAAAATAAGCAGCGCAAATGTCAGGAACACCTGGGATTATGAATTAAGTGGTTCACTTGTCTATCTATTTTCCATTCTATATGCTGTTAAGTTATTTAGGTACGCATTGTGGTACTTGGGATAATCTTTGAAAACAGGAATCATGTAAAACATTTAAATCCCAAAATATCTGTGCTAGGGAGCCTAGAACAATGCCCTACTTTGAGATGTTATAAAGTTGGTAGATGTTGCGTTTACTTAGAAGGTTCTGACCTATGATTTTGTGGCAGCTATTATAAGGTTGTGAGTTCATCAGACAATTACTCAACTATACTTTCAAAGCTGCGTGAGGAAGGAATCAATTTTGAGACTGATAATGGTTCTGAGCTGCTTCCGATAACCACAGTTGAGGTATGTTAGTTTTTTTCTAGTGTGAAAATTGAAGCAGATGTTATACATAATACAGTACCTAAAGCTAAGTACATGTATGATGTGGCTGTGTATTTGCTGATGGATGACCAAGAAACCATTTCAACTCTAGTTACATAACTGAGTAGGTTTTGGCTTTCTTGTCTGCTTCTGCTAGGTTTAGATCTAGCTAAAATGGACAACTTAAATGTGATTTTGGATAGAACTGGAAATCTCTAATTTTTGTTTTAATTAAATTTGCATTCCATCTGTTTTGCTTTTGCAAGAAGATCTATCTGTGTAGTCAGTCTTGAAGTAAAATGGTTTCCTTGGCAATAACTATCCCTCAATTCTCTTTCTTAATGTGGTAAGAAAGCGGTTAATGTTTATCTTGTTGCTGGATTCAGGTAGATGATGAAGCTATGGACTTGAACAAAGAACTCATGTCTAACCTACTTGAACTCGATGACGTTGATGCTGTTTACACAGATCAAAAGTGATCAAATTGTGGTATCTTCGGTATGACAAACTTCTGTTATAGCTCAGATTCCTACCTTGAAAAAGGTCAGCATGTCTTAGCCTGTGTGCCTTATTCATTTATTTAGCATAGTAAACATCCGGATAGATGATTGAGGAAGAGTTATAAAATATGATTGTTGTTTGGTATAAATATAGCAAAAAACACCCATTTGTTTACTGAGGATCAACTATCCAATTGCCGCCAATAATCATACCAGGAAATAATTATTGATGTAAGCTTCTTGACTAGTTATTCAATTCAGGATCATTTTTGTGCAGATGTCATCTACTTTGTTGTTCATTTTCCTATTCATCTGTTCTCAGGCATTACTTTCATTAGGAAAGAGAGATCTATAGACTTCTCATTTCTATTTTTAAACCAGCAAGCTTTTATTTCATAGAGAGAGATCTACACACATTCATACTTTACTATCAAAATTATATGCAACCCATAACTGAAGGCACACTAGACAACCAAAAAGAACACTGAGGACATAGATGAATATACACATCCTTAGAACATATCAACTATGATATACCAGATCCATACATGATATCCTCGTGTAATAGCACTGTAGACTTCACTTGTTAGGAACCCAGCATCCATGTAAACCATAAGGTAGACCGTAAGGGAACTTAGCTCTTGCAATTTCTTCAAATGTGTTTCCATCTAATAATAGTGCAAACCCATCACCATTTTTCTCGCTGACCATAGAAA
Source organism: Cardiospermum halicacabum (assembly GCA_031304145.1). Taxonomy (NCBI): domain Eukaryota; kingdom Viridiplantae; phylum Streptophyta; class Magnoliopsida; order Sapindales; family Sapindaceae; genus Cardiospermum; species Cardiospermum halicacabum. Next base: position 24,529,358 of record CM062396.1, read on the forward strand.
TCACCACTCCTGCAATCATTTCCCATGTACCATATATGTTAGACTCTGTAAATATACTGTAACTGCAGAGAGAAGAATCAGAAAACTTACCATCATCTTCCTCAGTCGCTCCAGGCCGCGCCACAAAGAAAGGTTCAGAAGGTACAGCTCCCTCACTGTACCAGTTCTTCGCCTTTTTCTCTACTAAATCAAGCTGCAATGAATCCATATGATTCACACTTAGACACCCTAGTTAATCAATGAAAACAGTGTACATAAGCCTGTCAGCCGAATCATAAAACTTACCTTGGTGAGTGTGTTAGGGAAGTTACAAGGGCGTTGAGCCCCACAAGCATATGCATATCGATACTTCTTCCCCAGATAATCAGGGTTGAAGCTGCACATGTCCATGCCTCTACCATGCTCATCAGGATCAAGTGCCGGTTCCAATGTCCCATACGGACTCCCATCTAATGGTATTGTAAACCTCCCAACCCTGTCAAAATTTTGTCAGAATCCTGAACCGCAATATCAATTAAGATACCAATTTGATCTTACTTGGCATCTGGAAGCACATCTTGTCCATCAAACGATCTCAGATTCTGCAACCGAAGGCCGTCAAGAATAGTAGTATCAGCATTGTGTTCACAACAATCCGCTATAACAGCAGTCACTCTTCCTTCCTCATCTTTATCTTCATACGCATTTATGAAGTGAAACGTCACGAACAATGGCACCTCCACACTCGCAACCTTCAACCAAAATCAAAACCATTAAAATAATAATAATAATAATAAATAATAAATAATGAAATTTTCTACTTACAATTTTGCCACTAGCTTTGCACATAACATGAACAAACGCTTTATTCTCCGGATGCCATTCAAACTTATACAACGGCGTCGGTTCAGCTCTAAGCAGATTCTTGGCACAATACCTCAACGGCATCTCCGGCACGAGGACATAATTCTCCGTCACGGCAAACGAATGAACCCAACCGGGCGCCGGACCTCCACGACAATCCACTCTCCCAATCACTTTCCTCTCATTCTCACCGCTCTTCATCCTCACAACCAAATAACCCGGCCGAATCAAATCCGGCAACAGCGTCAGAAACTCGCTCTCCGTCACAATCGGATGAGCCGAGTGTATCAACCCACCGAGTCCATCACTGTACTCGAATCTCCCAACCGTCTCTAACGTGTCCGGATCAATAACAATAGATCCCTTTTGTGTCTCCGTAAGACAGAGCACGCGTCCGTCGCCGAGCCTGACGACGCCGGTGTTGGCGTTGTCGGTGAGAGAAGCGCCGGAGAAGAGATTAGCGATTTCGCCGATGTAGGAGAGGAAGTTTTCGGGTTTTGGAGCTTCGGAGAATTCTCTGTAGCAGAGTTTGTTGTTTGTTTTGGCGGCTTTGTAGGCCTCGGATTGGAGCTGACGGTGGCCGAATATTAACCGGCCGTTGTGGAATTGGAGCTTGACGAGTAAAGCGTAGCCGTCGAATAAGTGCCGGAAGTTGTAGTCGCCGATTTGCCATAGGCCGGGTCCGTTTCTAAGGTACGTGCCTTTCTGCATGGCAAGGGTAAAAGGGTCAAAACACTGAATGCACTATTCAGTCACCTGATGACATGTGACAAGCATACAATTCTTATTTTGTTAATAAATAAAATAATAATAATAATAATAAAATATTTCTAAAAATAAAAGGAAAAAAAGCCCCTGATTTTGAAAACTTTTACAAATTCACCTCAAATCCAAAATAACTAGTGGTTTTACTGTTAAAATAGATGATTTTGGAATTTTGATAGGCAGTTTTAAAATATTGTATATATTTGGAGCTGTTTGTGATTATAAAATAATCACATTTGGGGTGGTGAAATCTCAAGTATAACCTTCGTTCATTCTAAATTTACATGTAGAAGAATAATTGCATGAATGTAGATTTAGAATGAAAGAAGAGTATGTTTGAGATTTAACCACCCCATAAGTAAGGGTTATTTCCAAAAGAAAACCCTCAATTTTTTCAAACGTTTTACTTTGAGCTCCCGGCTTGAAAAAGTTTTGCAAAACAGCCTCAAAATAAAAAACCACTAGTGGTTTTGGTATTTTTTGTGAGTGTTTTTTGTGTTGTATGAATGGTTTTGAAATTCTATATGTTTTAATTTGGAGATTCGGAAATTTCCTAAGATCAAAATTACTCATACAATACCAAAACCACTAAAAAAAAATACTAAAACCACTAGTAATTTTGATTTTGGGGATGTTTTGTAAAACTTTTTAAAACCGGAGGTTCAAAGTGAAATGTTTGAAAAAATGAGTTTTTTTTTTTTAAGTAACCCATAAATAATTATTTCACAACCACAAGCAGCCACAAACATATAAATTGCGATGTTTTAATAATTTAAAATAAATATTTAAAATTATTAAATAAAATTTTAAAAATAATTAAAACATCATAATTATCCAAAACACCCCTCTAACAACAAACTACTAGTTGTTTTGAATATACGGAGTGATTTTATAAAAACTTCCAAAACTAATGGCACAAAATAAAATATTTGAAAAAGCAAAGGTTTTAACCACGAAAAAATATATATTAAGAAGAAAGAATATGCTTTGTAATCGACGGAAATGTGAAAATAGTGTAAAGGACTATAGTGTAGTGAATAGTTTGTCATGAAGCTATAAGGTGACAAAGCATAAGACAATACCAGAGTTTATTTAAATAAAACTAAAGATTCCTGTGAACCATTACTGACCAGCCACAAGGGTATTTGGCCTTGGACGAGAAGCTCTTGTTCCAAGTGTTCTTGTTTAACACTGGTCCATGCGCCGTGGACTCTTTCTTTCTCCGGCGCCGGAACGATTGACGGCGTCTGTGGGCTGGCGATGTTTGTTTGTGTCAGGTGGTTGTTTAAAGATTTGTTTGGCCTTCCGAAGGAGAAATTAGATCCGTCTCTGTTGATGGAAACTGCCATCGGTGGGTGAGATAGATAACGGCATGTGGCGGAGAGTGGTATAGATGCCATCAACGATGTTATTTTGTGAAGGGAGTGTTTTCTTTAGAAGATGAGAACTACTAGGGTTGCTGAGTGTGATATATATATATATATATATATATATATATATACATATATATATATATATTTTGGAAGTTTTAAAATATTATAATGATAGGAAGGTTATGATTGGAAGGCTCCCAGCATGGTTTCATGACGTATTGTTATGTTATGTTTTGTGATATATTGTAGTGTAGTTTTTGTGTTTGGATTAATGGTAGGGTATGGATATAAAACTGTAAAATGATCAAATTACCCTCTAGTAAGTAATATTATAATATAAATTGATTTTTAATAATTTTTTTCAAATAATATTTTAAATTTAATTTAAATAAAAATAATATATTATGACATAAAAACTAATATGATAGATGTGTAAAAATTAAATAAAAATGTGATTAGGTATTTGAAGGTTAAAATTGAAAAAAAAATATAAAATAGTAAGGATAAAATGGGAATGTAAAAACATATAACCATACATATACCCCAAATCGGTGGTTATAGAAAATGGGTCGTGCATACCCTGAATAACATTAATGAACACTACACTACCATGAATACCTATAAAACAAACGTGGTTCAGTTAAAAAATAACATTACCATACCATCTTTACCTATCATTCAAACACAACCTAAATTTGTTTATTTGTTTTACTATGCATTTGTATACTTATCTAAATGATGTTGCTAGGGATATAAAAGATTAGTCGTGGCAGAAAGAGTGAAGTAGTGAATGAAATAAAGGACTCTAGGTTAACCAAATTTTTTATTTGATTAAGTTTGTGAACATGGTTGCTATTTCTCACAGTCAAATTACTAAACCCAACATCAACATTACCAAAATATCCATGACATATTTAAATAATTACTTTAAATATCATTTTAATTTATTTTTCTATTTTAATATAATAAAATTATAAATTATTTAAATAATATTAAAATTACTTAATTACCCATAATTTAATAATTAATATAAATGATTTTTTTTATAAAATTGTCTAATTAACTTAAAACTCCTCGATTGATTCATATTTAATCTTACTGAACTACTGTAAATACATTACAAATTAAAACTCTTCAATTAATTCATATTTGATTTTTACTAAACTGATGTAAATACATTACAAATCAAAAGCAGTTTATGTAATTAATAATACAGGATTAATATATAGTTAGTTTACTAATTGTTTTATGTTGTTTGAGTACAGATGTGGGAGTGAATGATCATGAGTCTCATCCTCTTCCTCGTTAATATGATTTCAATGAAAACTAAGATTTTGTTAAGTTTATGGAGAATATAAAAGATGATGACTTAGAGTGTGTTTGACATTAGATGTTATATTAGCGATTGAGTTAGCTGTTAAACTAGCGGTTGAACTAGCTGTTTGAGATGAGTGTTTGGTAAGAATAATGAGATGTTGAAGTAGCTGTTATATATAAAATGACGTAAAAGGATAATATATTATGTTTTATAATTTTTAATCTATAATAGTTTATTTTATTTTTTTAGTGTTGGTATTCATTTATTAGACGATTTTTAATTAAAAATATTTAATAATTTATTCATCAATTAATTAAAAATATAAAACATAATATTTATTATTTTTAAAAAAAAAAACATAAAAACTTCTAACCATATTAAAATAATTTTAAATTTATTATTATAAAAAACAGTTAAGATATAGTTAAAGTGTATGAAAAAATAAAATATATTTTCAAAGAATAATTTTTATTAGGATATTTTTGTAATAACCAAAAATGAATAAGGGTAGAATCGGAGCTTTTTATTAGCGATTTGTGGACAGCTACATCAAGTAGCTGTCAGGAAATCGCTAATTGAACATCTAATCGCTAATAAAAAAACTTCTCCCAAACACCTAAATTTCCAAATCGCTAATGTAAAATCTAACCGTTAATTGAAAATCTGCCTACCAAACACACTCTTATATGATGTTGTCCGTATCGGACCATAAATATTTATGTCTAGTAGAATTATGATATTTTATTTTATTAGGGTTTAAGATTTAGAATGTCATCCTGAACAAATATCAATCCCATCAAACTATAAAGTTTCATAAATAAAATGATATTTTTAAGGATACAAATGGTATAAGAAAATTATAAAATAAATTAATTTATTTTATAGAATTAAATTTAATTATATATTAAAAAAACATCATAAGGTTATATTTGGAAAAAAAAAAATTATCTTTAGTAATTGGGGTGTGGGAAATAACAATCCCCTTTTGTGAATGAGTTTTATTAATTTTCAGAATTAAATAAAATTTTATAAATAAAAATTCATGATAAATATGAGAGATTGGGATGCATTATTATATTTAATAAAAAAGAGAAAAATAATATTCAGACACTTTTTCTAATAATTTATACTTTTAATTTGTGTCGGCACTAAAAGTTCAAATGACCAGTTTTTAAAAATTAAAAAGTTAGAATATTAATATGAAAATAGATTACAGTATTAAAGACTTTAAGTTATATTATTCCAACCGTTAATTTAAACTTTAATCTATATAATTGGACATAAATTAGTGGTAAATGAATCATACAGAATTCTTTTTATTTCTAAATTGTGTAAAGTTTAAGTTATCACAAAAATAAATATTATATGGTAGACTAAAAAAATGAATAAATAAAAACAATCGTTAATTTATCGGTTAGTTGTTATTATTATTTAAGATGTTAACTAATTAAAAATTTAATTAAAAAAATACCTTTTATATTTTTATATACATAATTTAGTTATAATATTTAAAAAATTGTTGAAAAAGGAAAATATTATAAATTTAGAAGGATGATTAGTAAAAGGAAGAAGTATGTGGGTGTATTGATTGAGTGATAAATCGGAATCTTGATTTTGTAGAATTCTCCACGCTATGAGACAATTAGCAACATTTTGGCTTTATTAGGCATTAATTAAAATTCTAATTGTATTGTCTTTTTGGAAGTTTATGGATAAGTGCATATTAAAAATGAATAAATAGTTCTCCATGATTGTATTGTGTTTGGCTGAAAATAGTTTAAATTTATTGCAAAACGAATCAATTGGAGTATGTTTGATGACAAAACCTCCTATTTTGAATTATCAGGAAAAAATGAATCCACTTAAGAGTTCACATGAACATATTAAAGCATTATCAAAGTGGTTATTATTATTTAAAGTAAATAAGGGCTTTGGTGTTAGAAAGTTTTTGAACGATTTTTTATTTTATTATTTTAATTTTTAAATAACAAATTTGCTCATGTAAAATATTTTTGAAGTTTGTTTTGAACCATTCCGTTTGTGGTGATACATTATTTATTTTTTAAATAAATTTATTAATTTCAATTGATAAGATTTATTTTATAGTAGATAAAAATTTTTATAAAAACTTTCAAAATGTTAATGTTAGAATTTTATAAAAGTATCTTAACAAAAGTATTTGGGTCTTTTCAAATATATGCCTTTATATATGATCTGACATTTTTCTCAAATCTATTTTTTTTTTTTTTTAGATTTTGAAAAACTAGTGTTTCTAGAATGTATTTTTACAATAATTAGATAAAGGCGATTTACCATCAGAATTTTTCAAATAAAATAAAAAGAAAATTTAGTCGAGTGGATTTTGAAAAATTAGAGTTTCGAAAATATATTTACACAATAATTCGATAAAATAAATTTTTAATACATTTTTTTTCATAATAGTTTTGAAGGTAAAAACACTTTAATAATAATTATAATTATTATTACAATTAAATCTCGTGATTTACTCGCTACTACTAGTGCCACGAGTAACGTTCCAAATAAATTTTGTAAAGAACAAATTTATTTTTTCGCATTCCAATCCTTTCATCTTCATCTTCATCTTCCAGTTTTGATGTCTAGTTTCTAATCTCATCCTCTGTGCATTTCACTCGTTAATCACACCGATTTCTTTTCTTTTTTCCTCGGCCGTTCCTTACTAAAAAAAAATCTATCCTTCTTATTAGATTTTACAATCCAGTATGTTCTTGTATTATCACTACTACATTTCGTTCATGCTCACCCTTCAATATTTCACTCGTTTCCAGCTAAACATAAACCTTAAATAATTATTTATTTCAATTTACAAGTGCACTATACCTTATTGGTATATGTTTAATTTCCTGTAAATATAGTTAAAATTACCCTTTAAAAATAGTGTTGTGGGTGATTATTGTTGCTTATTGCGGTGCATTACAATTTACAACTTTCATTCTTAACCAAACATTTGTATACCACTTCCAAGCCTTGTCTAAGTAATCATCCAACTCCTATATTCCTCTACCAATAATTCCAAATATAAAATGATAGATCAATCGTGTTATACATAATTATTTATTCACCGTAAACAATTCGGCATTATATTCACCGCTCAAAATCCATAAACCATAAATTGACAAAAACTCGAATATAATACGTGTACATAATTATATTCGACCATCAAAATCAATCACAAGAAATTGAAATATTATGTTAAAGAAAACCTTTTCGCCCTCCAAAGTTGAGTAAACAAATAAATAATTTAATTTTCCTTATTATTTTAATCAATTTTCAACAAAATATGATGCATTCCATGAAAAGTTCCACTAATTTTCATTTTCTTTTCTTTAATTTATATCCCCACTCACACACACAATTCTCTCAAAATTTCCAACTTATTACAAATTATTATGATTAAAGAAAATACAAGTGCTCTCATGGGTCCATATCTGTCTACCACCTCACTCACTAAGTGGCAAACATTACAACTTCTCAATTCATTTAAATAATCAAATATAACTCATATTATATAAACTTACTTGTGAATTTTTTGACCATATAAAGTGAATAAGACGCTATGAAAATATAATAAATTACAAACTTCAACTGCCATGCTTTGCTGGAGATTTGTAGCACATCAGTCTCTGCAGATTTTTGTTTACAATAATAATTGGTCTCAACATGTGACGTGTCCAACCCTAATTATAAGTATGAATGGTATCTGAATATTTTTAGAATATTCATTAAAAAAATAAAAAAATGTAAAATTGTGAAATACTAATATTACATTATTGATTTGCTATGTAATGGGCTCATGACGTCTGCTTGTTGCATTGCATGTAGTAGAACAATTTGTTGCCAAATCCGTAGACGTCAAATTCATATCATGACCATTTTTGTATATACAAATAATCCAATTAGTGAAATTTTAATTTCTTAGAATAAATAATGAATTCAAATTGACAATATTAAGTGGCAGACAGAATCAGCATTTCTCCACTAAACACCAAATAAACCAACATTGATTGATTTAATCAAATTAGTTTGTGGAGAGTCAAAATTGAACCCATTATGATGCAATTTCTGGTGTCCTTTTGTGTCACATTTTGGTTTTATTTAATTGAATTAGGTGTTGGTATAGTACTTTTTTATATTAAAAAAAATGCAATGGAAGCAAAGTAAGAACCAATACGAATTTAGTGAGGTTGATTCCAAATATTGTAGAAATGAGGTTGATGTTGGATGCTGTTTAACGTTATTCTAATTGACGTTTTGTTGATGTTTTGTGGTTAATAATAAGTTAAAGCTTGACTTTACAGCAGTGTGAAAATGATTGATGGTTAAATTTTGTGATCTATTACGTTTATAGATTGTCGAAACAGGGGTTTAATTTGTCCTTGTTTATAAGCTTGATGTTAAGTTTTGGGTTTGTGAAATATAATGGAGATATCAACTTTTATTTTTGAAAGGTATATAGTGTTCAGACCGCCGCATATCAATGTTTAACTTTTCGCAATATTTCATAAAATTTCGAATTTCACAATTTATTTTCTGAATAAACACAATATTCCTTTAAAAAAAGAAAAAAAGAAAAATCAAACTAGTATTCCATATTAATATTTAAATTTCTAAAACATACATGTAAAGTTATTTTGTTTTAAAAAAATTAGTTTTTAAAACTCTTTTAGCTTCGTTCAAATTTTAGTTTATCCAACTTATTCTACTTTAAATAGTGGAAGTTATTTTCATTAACTTATTTGGTCTTTTATTACTTTGCTCCTATCAAATCCATAAAGTAATAATTGGCATGCATTTTTACTCCGATTATAGTTTATTCGACTGGAATTACATTAACTTTTTATATTGTGGTTAATTTTATTTTGTCTAGATAATTTTTCTAGAGATTTGAAAGAAAAATAGAATTTGGACGAAATATTATAAAATTTTAAATAAATATTATAAATATAAGAAACAACCGCCATTTGAATTTCGAAATCTCTAAAAATTCATAAAAATTGTTCTGTATTTATAATCAACAACCTCCCAAACAATAATGCAATCTTTTAAAATTTTAGAAGTTCAGACAAGAAAATATCAACTTCGATGAAATGGAAGTTGTGTCAGAATATTCTTCGATTTTAAGCATGGAACATCTTCTAAAAGGTACGGTGACAAGACAATCGATAACTCAACCCAATATCCTACATAAAAGATTGACCACATTAAATTCAATATTTTCAGGATGAAGGATCAAAATGTATTATTACATTTAGTGGTGCTATTTTTAGTTAGTCTATTGGGCAATAAAAATTAGAACAGGAAATATTTTTTTATACATCATAAAAAGTTTACTATACAATTATAAACTATTTTTGAAAAGTTTACAAAATTAAAGTTTGATTTTTACTCCATAGGTCATTCACAAACTGTAACCGTAATTCACAGACTGTAAGCGTAATTCATAAAATCTGTGTATTATAAAATTTCAGGGATATTTTGGAAAACTTGACCTATGAAGTGAAAACTAAACTTTTAAAAGTCTATTTTCGTCTATTTTTCAAAACAGACCTATAATTGTATTTTAAATTTTAAAAAGTCCAATTTTTAGAATTTTCACAATTTAGAAATTGATCTTTACAAATGTAATAGTTATAAAATCAATGTAGGCAAAGTTTGAGTACTAATAGGAAAATAATAATAATAATAATAATAATAATAATAATAATAATAATAATAATGAATTTCTTGAGTTTTGGACAACCAAGAAGCTAATGAAATTATCTTGTGAACCTAAAAATCATCCATTGCTTTTAGTAAATACCTTATTTTTAGCTAATAGCTTACGGACATGGATACATAAAAAAACAATTTCAATACGAACCAGATGCACTAAGAGTTAATAAAATTGCAATTTCACTTCTGTCTTGTAATTAGAATAGGCTGACCATGATTCTGTTTCATTCTCTTTGCAGGTCTGTCAGTGCTTGATTTATTAGATGAACTTGATTAGTATTTTTTTTTTTTCTATTTGAGTTTGATATGGATCCAATCTTTTATCATCCTATAGTAATATCCTATCTAAAATACTCATATAAAACAGCCACAACATAATCCAGTTTCAACACATCAATCAGCAATGACCTTATATGCATTAAAAAATTTCTTACCTCAAATATGCTTTTTTTTTTTTTTTATAAGACATAGTCGAAACCAGCACAAATAGTAGGCATTACGTAACTGAAATTTCATATAAATGGTTTTTGTTTCAGTATATATAATTAGGTGATTATTATATACGTAAATAGTATATAATGAAGCATTGAAATTTCATATGAAGCATGATCTTTATTTTGATTTGGGCCGGCCTTCTTACACTCACCACCTTTCAAACTAGTCTACCCTCCATTTGCTAACTACACCCCACAAATTTCTAACCACACCCACTATCTCCCATTATTGCTTTCATAACAAACCAATTCGCGTGATTCTTCTTAACACGATGCAAATATCTCACTGTACAAGTGTCCCAATAGTCCCCACACCACATAAATCGAAACCAGTAAAAAAAAAGAAGAAAAAACCAAATTGACTCTACTCGACTCTTGTCACATAGAATAGATAACAGTCATCAGAAGTCCACGTCTATATTATAGCTATTTTCGGGATATGTTTGGCATTAGTGTTATGGGCCTCCACCTTATTAAACTCATTACAAGACAACACACACAACACAACACAACACTCTTCATCTCCCAATTACTCTTACAATGTGATGTCTTACCTCACCACCATACCAATCAAATCAATTCAACTCCACGTACATTCTTCAGATTTTGTCAACCATGTGGTTCATCTACAAACACCACCATCACTATATACACATGTGCATGTTTATCTAATTCTGCAAATATGGTTTATAAATGTATTGCTAGCCTAGCCCACTGATTTCAGGGAACATATTGACGTTGAAGTCTTTGACTAAGTGGTACTGATTGTGGTCCAAAAATATATCGAATGAATTATAGTCTCAAAACTGCAATTCACATGGCTCCATTTTAACCCTAACCCGACAGGCGAAATATTTGCTGACATCTCTATATCAATGTGTTTCTGAAGACCATTATTTTAATATAATAATTTCTCAAATGTAAAAAAATTAAAATGTATGAGTGTAACTGGAGTTAAAGATTTCGATATTATTAAACTTTGCCAAGAAAGACATATAGATGTGATTTGTCTTTTGTGTAGGATTTTCACTCTTCTGTTCACGTACTTTAGACAATATCATCAGTGGTACATTATATACATCATTGCTTTACATTATAGTACTGGACCCCATCGCATAAAAATAAATAAATATTCATATTTCACTATTACTACTCTTGAGACATAGTTGTAGGTGCAGAGCAATGTTGATTGCTTGATTTATTAAATTAAATTAATCATATCTTATTATTTTATGTTAGAGAACTTATTAGATACGTGAACTGTTTTAGAAAATTTGATAAAATATTTATTTATTTATTTAGATATATATAATCACAACATCATTGAGTTTCATGACATCATCTTATTATATAATCCATGCACTAGTGTACATGTATAATGTTGCCTTCATGCCTAGGGTTTTGAAAAAGATAAAAAGCTTCTTCACTGTTTCCAAAGCAATAGTGGTCATCTTCTAACAACCACACCAACTATTAATAAAATAAAATTTTTAAAGTGGTTTCAATGGACAAATTCGATTTGGATTACATTATCATTTCTTCCAAAGGTTAAAGGCTTTTTAGCTCCATTGTGAGGTATTGTAGGCATGTAGTTCAGATTCTCCACTAACATATCTAATGGATCAACCTTTTTTGGATTTTGATCATGACAATAGACCAAATTATTATTTTGTTTTTCCGTTTCTTTTATCAACACCAACTTTTAATAATATAGTTGGTTTCTATGAATTTGGTTTTCAAATTTGATGATAATCTTATAAAAGACGTGTGTTAATTTTTGTTGCACTTTTTGTATAAAAGATTTTACTGTAATCTCCAGAAAGTAGGGTTTGTTAATGTTATTTTTTTAATAAATGAATAAAAAAATTTTATGTCATAATTCCATATTAAAAAGTTAGTTATTACACAAAATTCTTTCACTGAAATATAATTTATCTATTTCTTATTTTGATATAATTTTTAATTAATTATATTTTTAATCACAATAAATATTAAAAATACAATATATATTTAAAAATCGTGATATAAAATTTTTTATTTTATTTACAACACAATAAATTTAAATAGGTAATTTTATAAATAAGTATATTTATATAAATCATAATAAAATTTTAAAATTTATAAATATAAAATAATACTAATTCAGCTAAATATCATACATACAGGAGCAACTAATTTATGCACATAATATACCAACCAAATCAGATTTTTATTTTCAAATATAAGATATTTAAAATATATAAATAAATTTAATACCCATACTCTGGAAAAAAATTCCTATTCCGGAAGAAAATCCAATGCATCTTACAACACACGGCATGAAATGCGATTACACCACAAAATTCCAATAACCCGATCCCACACAACAAAAAATCATGTAAAACGAAAACGACCCTTTAAACAAGCCATCACGTGGCACTGTCGTTGACCAATGAATTGTCGCCACCAATCACCGCTCTCCACCGCCGCACACCCATGCAATTCAACTATCAAGAGACATTAACAGTAAAAACCACACACAACAGCAACACTCACTCGGCCGACCTAACTCATTTTGGAAAAAGAAACCGTCAAATCCTTGTATTTTTCATCGTGGGGCCCAGTGAAGGTACGGTCTTCAAATGAAAAGTGACACGTCAACATCACTTGCATTAAATTATAATGGAAAAGCTGGCAGTTTGATATGACAGTTATGATCTGACGGCTTTTACTCGCCCACATCATTTTTTTGGATGTATTACGCGACGTGGTTTTGTCGACATGAACCATCGCAGTATCTACATTTACGATCTTGTGGGGTCGTCTAAATTTTGAACACGTGGACTTTCTTTCTTTTTATTTAGTTGAATGCTTAATTTGTCTAAACTGTGTGGTTTAAGTGTGATTGTTTTTCTTGGAGCTTTTCTTTGTTGTTTGTCCACCGAAGAGGAGGAGAATATGTTTTTGTCTTATCATTCATGGAGATCATGGGCTAAATCAACGCTTGGCCCAGATCATTTTTTTCTATTTTTTTAATTAAATGTATTTAATTTTTAAAATTAAATACTTGTTTGGAAACCACTTCCATATAATTTTTAAGTAAAATTTGGTTTGAGTGGGCAATATAGATTGACTGGTCCAATTAAAAAAAAAAAAAAAAAACCTGAATTTTATGGTTCCAAATTAACCTTCAAATTCAAAACCTCTCTGAGCTGCAATTCAGATAAAGCTTTTTATCCGATTTTAAATGAAATTCAAGTTTTATAAATTATTGTTCTGTAGGAATAGATTCATATCTAACCAGAGTGTTATTTATATAAAGCATTTAGTAAGACAGAGTCTTTAAGAGTCTTCTTTAAAAATAAATTAACATAGATTTTCATTGACTCCATTAATTCCAACTCCACGATCACCAGTGAGAAAGTATAGATAAATTTTATTTTTTCCCTTCTATATAATTGTTATTAATATTACTTATTGATCTGAGTGTTAAAGTGGCTTCCATAAATACTCTACTGCGTTACTAGATTCTTCATGTAATTATCTTGTTGAAATTTGCAGGTTATCAGCCGATTCAGCAACATCATTCCATTTCAAGTGGTTCGTTGACTCCAAATCAAATTCGAGCTATAGTTCCAAGCAACTACAATAATAAAATAATTTAAATCAATTTTATTTAACTAAAATTAAAATTAAAAAAATAATTTAAAAAAATCATCGATTTCAATTTATCAAATTAAAAGAAATTTTATATGAAATCAATCTTTTAGGATTTCTTTAACGAGCTCCAATATCATAAGTTTAGAATATAAAATCCATCACACGAGTATAAAATAATAGTTCAGATAGTTCGACAATTTCCCTAAATTCATTTGGATTAAAGTGAATGACTTGAAGTTAGAAACGAGACATATTTAGATATTTATTTTATATAATTATATTAATACAATATATTAAATTAGAATACATATTATTATATAATTATATTAATAGAATACATTAAATTATAATTTTACTTAATATATTTTAATTAGGTAAACTCGATCCTATATTTTAAATTATATCTATGATTTAATTCAACTAGTTTTGTGATATGAAAAACTTCCAAATCTATTGTGAAAGCATCCTAACTATTAAAAATATTTATTTTTTAAAAAAATAATAATTCGAATTGCCAAAGAAATATGTGAGAATCTTAAATAGAAGAATATTCTCTTCAAAATTTACAATTATTATGTAATTAGTCCGCCATTATAAATTGGTATTCCTGTATTTTACTAGAAATGCTAAAAGAATCATGAAAATTTGGTTAGTTAATTTTAAAAAGTGGCCTGCAATAAATCGGTTATCTTGTTAGAGAATTTTATGGATTTAGTTTAAGAGCTGTATATAAAACACTTACTAATTTTGATTTTGATTTGTTCAAGAGGATGAAAAAATGATGTTCCACCTATAATAGTTCATTTATTATAACCTAATGAATTAATCTTTTATTATTTTATAGTAAATTTACATATAACCCTTATATCTTAATTTTTATTACTTGAACCTTATTTTTTAATCACTATTGTATTATCTCGTGTTTAATTTAGTTGGTAGTTTTCAAAACTTGTTTCCCCTCATAAACCATCGATTGTTATCAAACAAGCCAATTTCAGCATTTCAAACCTCCTATTGCCGCAAAATTGATAGCATCGAATTCTCGAAAGCAAGATTTGAAAAATCTCTCCTCAAATGACCAGCTAGCAATCATATCATCAACACACATCCTTAAAACGTTAATCTTCTCATGATTAGCATGTTTGAAACAACTATCCTCCACTAATTTGGTCTTAGTAATTGCTTTATTCCATAAAGTAATTTGAGTAATCCTTATGAGTTGATTTGAGAGGAATATCCATATAGACATTTCATTTATCTCGGGTGTGTTTGGCTGCTCCTACTTTTAAAATAATCAATCATATAACAAATTCAAGATATAGTTTATCTATAAATTAAGTTATTTAGTAATAATTAAAAAAATGAAATAAAGGCAACAATATTTAATGAAATCGATGTATTTATTCGTAAAAATGAATGAATATTAACGGGTTTTTTTTTTTTTTTTAAATATTTTTATTATTTTTTTAAGTTTATTTTATTTTTATTATTTTATTTTTTATGTCTCCATAGTAGTTATTTTTATAACATATTTAAATAATTATAAAGAATCATACCAAAATGAATAATTTTTTAAAATTTTTTTATCAATATTTAATTTATTTAATTGAGCATAAATATATATACATTTTATTGTTGTTGTCTAAAAAAATACTAGAAAAACATTATAACACCTCCATTCAATAATAATTATTTTTTATTTAAAAAATTGAGTCTATTTTTAATAATATTTAAGAAGTAAGTCCATTTAAAATAGTTTTAATGAAAATTAATTTTCAAAATATAAATAAAATAAAATTTTAAAAGATAATCAATTAACATCTAAAATTTATATAAACTTAAAAAATATACTCCCTCCGTCTCATTACAACATTTGCTTTTTGCACATTTACCAATGCATAATTTCAACGGTAAATATCTTTAATTATACACGATTAAAAATTATGATAATTTTATATTTAAAAAATAAATATTAAAATAAATAAAACAAAATCTTATTTTACTATACTTTTTTTATACATAAGTCACCACGTGTGAAACAAGATTGATTGATAATAGTGTATAAAGCTCTAGTGTTATAAGTAATTAGGGGCGGAGGTAGTATATATATATCTGTTCATTTCTCAAATTTCAATTTAACCAGCCATATATATGTATCTTAGATTTGCATAAATTTTCGATCGAAAATTGAATAATTAATGTACTCAGTTTTGCTAGCATAGGGAATGAATGTAACCTTTAGTTACTAATATTGCTTTGAAATTTACACACTGAATGAGCACAGCTAACGTACCAAAGTGATGACTTATAATTTTATGAAGACCAGCTTGACATGGAAGGTTAATATGGAAGTTGATAGAGATAAAAGAGACAATATTCAGGTTATGTATGTAATATAATGCATCTTAATTATTAAACAAATGCATGGTCGACATGGTGATGATGAAAGGAAGAAATTAGTCAATTAAGCTACAATAATTCCTGTATTTTTCCTTTCATTGTCAAAACTCTTCTTAAGTGTTCCCCAACTTATGATTTTGTTCCCAATTTTTTCCTCTCATCTTTTGACTTGCATTCCAAATCACTATCCACCCTTCATGTATGTACCTATAACTAGAGATGGCAATTGGGTCATCACACGAACCCCGTTTAGAGCATCAAAGGGTAAGTGTCGAAAGTATTAGTGTCGAGATTTGTTAAATTTTATGGAACTGTTATATTAGTATGCTATTGTCCGTTCAGATTATGAATTGGTTTTTTGAATTTTATTATTTAAAAGGTTTCATACTAATGAAGTTATTTTGGAAACAAAATATTCATATATTTTTTTTTATGTATAGTATTGAATTTTGACTAGGGGTGTTTACGGGTCGGGTTCGGATCAAATCCTGTCCGACCCGTTTGATGCGAAACCCGAATAAAAATACGGATCGGATCGAACAATTTGGATCAATATAGGGTCGGATTAGACCTTATAACAAAAAAATATATTTTTTTTTAAAATATGTAAATATAATTTAATTATTAACTCCTAATGATATCAGATATTATTAAATAACACAAAACAACTTGGATAGAGTTAAAAACACCACATATTCAGCCATATACACAAAAATTTTAAAAATAAAATAATAAAAATAAATATTTATTAATTCTATCGAATCGGATCAAATCGAGTCAGACTTATTAAAAAATCCGATTTTTTCTAAATATATAAATCGATCCTAATCTTGTTAGTGGATCCGGATTGACACCAACCTTAATAAATTCGACGCGTTCGGATCGGGTTATCGGAGTACGGGTTAACACCCCTAGTTTTGACACTCATGCAACTTGATAATATGATTTGCCGTCCGTACATACGAGTAAGGTTGTTTATATTAATCTCATGGTGAGTGTTTAGTTAGCATCTATACTATAGGTGTTTGTTTATATTAACTAAAGTCTATTTTAAGTGGGGATTAAAGACAAAGTATCCCATTATAGAAAGTGGGTCACGTCACTCATGACACCATAGAGGAGAAGAGAATCAATCAAAACTGGGTCCGTTCACTTTATTTGTTAATCAACTAATTATATGGATTTTGTTTGTTTGTTTTGTGACAATCTATTGTTACCAAACATGTCACAGTGCTTACATGCAATGCCAATAAACCTTTTGTCTACTTAATTAACTACAAAAACTTCTCTAATTTCTGCTCTAACCAAGATGATATTTTTGAATACTTTATCATCATACTTCCAATATGTTCTCATAGCTGTTGAAGAAAAACATTTATTTAAAATTTAAAATATTCTTTTATTAATTCATTATATTACTGCGGGTTTGTTTTGAATAAATTAATTTTAATTTTTAATTTTTGAAAATTATTTTAGATGATATTTAAATAATTGGTAAAAGTGTTTCTGACCTTCTAAAAATTCTTTTAAATAAAATAAAAAAATATTAATTTTTTAAAAATAACTTTATACTTCTCTTCTCCTAAACTAGAATCTATATTAACTTCCTTTCAATTATATTTTTCATGTTTATTTATCCAACCACCATAAACACATTCAACAAGTAACAATCACATATTCATCCACCACACTTGGTTTTTATAATAATAGATATTATCCAACCAACAATAGGGTTGTTTAAACAACTAGGAGATTCTTTATTCTCTTACACAACACAACACATTCTCTCATTAAGATTCTAAATGCAATCAAATAAAAATAAAATAATAATAATAATAATAATTTCTTGAATAAATATATGTACATTCAATGAATCATGACTCAGTCTCTAATGCCAATAATGTCAAAAAGACCTATTATACCACTATAGAATATACTATATATTATATCACTATATATCTTTGATTTTGTTGACGACTAGTAGTTTGAAAGCAATGGCACATACCTGTTATATTATTCTATTTAAATCATAGCTAAATAAAGAATCTTAATCATGATTAAGTCTAATAAATTAAAAAGGTCTCCCCACTTTCAAACTAATTTAGAAAACTTTGTCACCTTTACACAACTTGTAATTAACTTTCTTCCCCACCATTATGTAGATTAATAGTAATTGTATTTTTTAACATAAATTTATTTAATCATATAATACCGACATGAATTATAAAGTCCTTATAATCGGTGACATTGGAATAGAAAGGAACCTTTATTTTATATAATTGAATAGGACCACCAACATGTTGTTTAGAATTTGCTTGGACTTATACTAATGAAAAAGGCAATGTTTGGATGATGTAATAATTTGGAGGGGAGCCGAAATAGTTGAATTTGGGAAATATTTGATAAAAGGCCATGCAATGTGAGTTTTTGAACATTGACTTTAGCTTTTTATTTGCTATTTATAGTGAGGAATACTGAATAGATAAAGCTTTCTTTTGAATGTATCTGTCAAAGATCTTCTATGGAGTGTTGTCCCCTGTCGACATGAGAAATAACTTTCTCTCTTGGATTTTAAGATCTCGTTGGAGTTTTGTTTTCAACCTATTTTGTAAATTATTATTGTTTTCAAATTTTAAGTTTTGAAATTTTTTCTTTCAATCTTTAGGGTTAAGTTTTTATATAATAATATTGGTAGAGTTAAATTTTTTAAATAATTTAATAAAATATTATTTTATTAATTTTATTAAAATAATGATAAAAAAATTATAAATTTTATTTTTAGAAATAAATTAAAATTTTAAATTATAAATTTATGTAATAGTAAAATATAAATTATGAATTGGTTTATTTTTAAAAATTAAATTGTAAATTATATTTTTAAAATTAATTTATTTATAATATTTTAAAAATAACTTATAAATTTAAATTAATTTTTATAAAATTTGAAAAAGCTTACCATAGTAGTCCTAAAATAGTAACCATTATTATATTATTTATACACAAAATATTAAATAATTTGAACCGATTTAAATTTTCATGAATTTATTAAAAAAAATAATTTTAATATTCATATATTGTATTAGATGAATTTACTAAATAAATAAATAATATATTTAATTATTTGTAAATTTGAAAGTATCAATCATATAGTTATATATATATTTGGTTAATTTTTAATATATTATGTATGTTGATATTTTTATTTTAAATAATTTTAATTTTTAATGAATTTTGAAATAAATGAAATTTGTGAAATTTTATTTTTAATTAAAATATAATAATAATAAATTAAATATATAAATATATATTTAAAATTAAAATATTTCATTCCACAAATATTTAAAATAAAATTCATAAAAATTCAATTTAGTTATTCATTTCAATCACATTAATTTTTTTATTTGATATAACCTTATAAAATCTATATTGTCATTAAATCTATTTCATTAAAAGTATCTCTCACTTATCTTATAACTTATATAACATGACAAGCATTTCATCGATCCACTTATTTCCTACCATGTGTGTACCTCACGTACCAAAAATACACACCTTATTACTTCGGAAAACGAGAGAACAGACATTAAAATCAACGTGTTATATATAAGTAACTACAATAGACTTGAAAGTTGAAACATCGTGTGGTACAAGACAAAGAGAGAGGCACAGTTGAAGTAGATTTGAGTGATGACATAAGTGGTGGAATATGGAACACGTGGCAGTCAATTAAGATGCCGACAGTCACTATCAAAGCCAACAGTAGATTTAAAACAAGAAGACAATGATTGTGATATTTCTGAAAATCCATCCCTCTTCTTCCAGCTGTCTTCCTCTATGGTACGACACCACTAAATCTATAGATATAGAGACAAACATGGGATCGAAGTGATGGTTTACCCTTCTATTATTGAATAATACTAGTAATATTATGTCAATCATAATCAACTATATGGAAAGCTAGAGACAACTATATCGAATTATGATACTAAATCCCTGTTTAGGGCAAAAAGAAGCTTTCTTGTTTTCCAATGTTTGATCATACACATATGTTTCCTCATTGTGTTCCTCTTTTCACAACGAATTAGTGGCTTATTTGGATAGATGAACTTTTAACTTTTGCTTTATAAAAACGGTTTTAGACTATGTTTGAGTAAATGTTTTTGACCTTTCAGAAATTATTTTAAATAAAATAAAAAATATTAATTTTTTAAAAATAATTTTTAAATTTTTTATTCTTTTTTTTACAGTTAGAAGTTAAAAATATAAGCAAATGTAAACGGACTCGTTTTTATTTAGGACTGTATCTTCTTAACAGAAGTTATTTTCAAAAAATTAGTAAATTTTATATTTTTTAAATTTTTTTGAAAAATTAAAAATTATATTTCAATAACTATCCAAACACCATTCATAATTAGTATTATCCAAAAAATTCAGAATAAAATTTAATTAAAATTTAGACCCTTCATATGAAAAATCACTTAAATCGGAGATTTTAAAAATAATTTAGTCGAAATATTTGGAAAAGTAAACAGAAATTTTCTTTTATATATATATATATAACAACATTTAAATAATGAAAATAATTTTTTTTTTCCAAACCAATATCTCTACCTCATCAAAACCCTAAATTCTAATCAACACTCAAAAATCTTCCATTAAGGTCTCATCATGGAATAATTAAAAAGAATGTAAAACTAAGAATTAACTAATTGGTGGTGTTAAGGAGAGAGGGAGGTACAAAGTGCCATTAGCAGTAATGCAAACTGCAATATTTAGAATTGTTTCAAAAGATTACTTTTATAGTGGCCCCAATATCTTTATCTAACGTTTGGACACATCTAATAATATATGTATATGAATCATTAAGGTCAATATAAACCTTTTGTTCACTTCTTTAAAGGAATCACTATGTTATCTTAGAAAAACAATCACTCAACTTGTCAGAAAAAAGTCATTTCGAAACCCTAACAATAATTTCCGACACAGTTTCCATAATCATTCCATTATTCTTCTATTATCTGTTGGTAGTAAGTAATGCAAGTGATATCACGTAAAAATTGAACCTTAATGTGGGTATGGAGTAGGATGGTAGGGCTGGGATGTCAAATCCAAAAATTACCAAATAATGGTTTGCATATTAACTATCTAAAGAATTTTATTAGTATAAGACTTTTTAGATAATAGTATCTAAAAATAAATCCGTACAGATTCGGTCCCGACCTAAAGCGGACAGTATCATACTAGTGCGGGAGTTGGATGAGCAGTTTCGGAGAGTCCAATAAGTGGTATCAGAGGCTGGTTTAGAGGTGGAGCCCGTGATAAATCCGTGGTGTGTCTTGTGTCGAAAGTCTTCCTGATAATATGGTGTTCAGGCAGCGGGTCCTAATGGATAGTAACGGCGGTATAAGATGGTTTGACGGATCAGTTGACTATCTTAAAGCGAGGCCGGTGAACAATTATCTTGAGGGGAGGCTGACGTGTGATCCTTGGTTTGGAGAATCAGTGGACTAACTTGAGATGAGAGGGGATGTCGGTGACCAATGGCCAAGTGGATTATCTCGTGAGGAGGCTGACGTGTGATCCTTGGTTTGGAGGATCGGTGGACTAACTCGAGAGGAGGCGATGTGGCCCTTGGTTTGAAGGAGAGAATTGTTGGGGTGTCAAACCCAAAAATCACATCGATAATACAATAGGATAATGACTTGTATATAAAACATCTAGAGAACTCCATTAGTATGAGGCCTTTTGGGTGGTAGTACTCAAGAACAAATCCGTACGAGCTCGGACCTAACCCAAAACAGACAATACCATACTAATGTGGGAGTTGGAAGTCTAAGAGTCCAACATGTAGATGAAGTCAGCGGAATGTGCGAATGGTTAGGACTAAACTCATTTAAAATTCAATTCGAATTTGAATTCGAACAAGTTTTGGAATAGGATTGGCGTATAAAACTCAATTCGGACTTCAGATTCAAACCAACTTTAAAGAAAAGGTTGGAATTGAGGCAAGTTAATGTACAGATAGTTCAAATTTAACTCGTTTAAAACTCAATTGTACATATAGAAACAAATTTATCCTGAATCGAGTTTAAATTCGAATTTATACCGATCAATTAAAAATTTACAAGTTTAATGAGTTTAAACCAACTTACTTTACATATTTTTTTAATAAAATTATATTAATAAAATATAGTTAGTATAAAGTTCGAACTCAAATATAAATTTATAAAATCGAATTAAATTTAAAAAAAATAACAATAATATAAATTTGAATTTTAATTAACTATTATGCGGTTTAGCTCGACTCCCATCAGTGTGGGTAGATAGACTGTATTTTTAGTGGTTGGTGGGGAGAGAAATGAGAACATGAAGGAGATGTTCCATTTGTGTTGGGTAAATATGATGATGGCATCACTGATTTTGATGTATGTGTGTTTTGGTCTAGTATTTCTTAATTATATAAAACAACTTGCTAATAATCGTTATGCTTTGTTTAATTATTTGTACATACATCACATCAACATTATCTATCCCCTAATTGAATAAAATCTCTAGGATAAGATATGTGACTAAACCTACACTTTATTATTTAAATTACTTTGATGCTGTCAAAAATTTAGGTCATGGGCTACTCAATATATCTACTTCAAATTTAATTTTTTATGATCAAGTGTAGAATTTCTATTATTTATTATTTTAATTAGGCCGGTACTTAGTTATAATTTTAATGAATTTTTATAAAAGTATTTATAGTTAAATTTTTATAAATTTAATAGCGAAAATTCCATAATTTTAAAAAAAATTAAAACTTTTATAAAATATAATAAATTTTTATAAATAAATTTTGATATTGATAATATGTATTTTGACGTCGAATTTATTTTGTTAAGAGTATAAAGTGTTTTATTTTTTCAACACTAATGTTACTAAAAGTGTTATTACTATCACGCCATTTATATCGATGTTATCAACCACTAATAATAAGTTGTTACTTTATTCTAATGTTCATACGTTATAGTTTTTTCTCTCCTATTTTATTTCGATTACTTTTATCTTTTTTTTCTCATAAATTTACTCACTAATTTATTATTATTTTACACTTTCTTTGAAAAGAACACTCTTCTGTGTATGGCAGGAATGAATCACGTAGTTTGAAGATAAAACAAAAGAATGAGATTTAGAGATTTTAGAGAATGATGAGACATTCATGAGGTAATATTTTTTCTCTTCGTAATTTTTTTCTTTATTTCTTAAATTCTATTAATACAGAGAGATAATTGTTTATACATTACATTCGATGTACAAAACAAACTAACCACCTCTAATAAGTGATTGGCTGAGATAACTGTGAATTAACCAGTTATTGTAACCACCACAATAACTTGCTTCACTTTCTGTCAAGACTCTGCTTCTAAAATATCAACCGAGGTCAATGAACTATTGTTGTCGATTAGGAAGAATAGAATAGATTGCTTGCTGATTGAACAATCCACGTGGACAACCAGCAGATTGCATACTAATACCCTATGAGATATTATTAGGTTGTACACTAGTTTTTTTTTCTGAAAGTTACTTCACGGTTCATTCTTTATAAGTCTCGTTAGATGAACTCGAGTATTCTATCTTACATCCCCTACCCCCACAAACTCATGTTAGATTCACGCACAGTTCTACATATGTAATACTTTAGTAAATGGGTTTGCAAGCTGATCATGAGAAAGAATATGATTAACCTGAATACACTATTATACAATTTTCTCTCGAATAAAGTATAAGTCAAGTTCGATATGCTAGTTCGTGCATGTAATACAATATTACTAGCCATCACAATGGTGCTAATGTTATCATACCAAAGTGTAGGTATATATACCTAAGGAAAATATAGTTCACCAATTAAAGAGTATAATCAAGTAACCTCAGTTACCAAAGCAACAAGACTGTGATATTCCGGTATTGTAGAGAATTGGAAAACAATATGTTGTTTCTTTTCACTCCAAATGAGCAAATTGGGACCCATGAAGACATAAAATTCTGAAGTAGATTTACAATCATCGAGATTAGTAGCTCAGTCAGTATTTGAGAAAACAATAATTTCGTAAGTAGAAACAAAAGAGGTAGACTTAGTAACATGCGGTCTCATATAGGATGTATCATTTAGATACAAAGAATGCATTTGACTACCTTCCAGTGACTATTTAAAGGTTGATGCATAAACTGACATACCTGATTTACAACATAAATGATATCAGGACAAATCAATATAATATATTGTAACGCCCTAACTATAGATCTGTAAAGAATAGATTTCTCTAGAGGAGATTCTTCAGAAGCAGAAAGAGATAATCTTACAAAAATACCATTAGAGATGGAAATAGTTTAGCAGATACCATTTGTAAGCATTAAAGAAGATCCAAAATATATTTATGCTGAGATCAATGAATCCTAGTAGCAATATTGGTAACTTCTATACCAAAGAAGTAGTGTAAATCCTTCCAGGAAAAATGATGATTAAGCTTAATGAGAAGATCATCTAAAGTTTCTTCTTATTATTTTCAGTCAGGATGATATCATCCAAATAAACCAAAATAAAAACCTTACTAGCATGGGAGAGATTGAAAAATAAAGAGTTATCTGCCATAAAAGCCATAAAACAAAGAGATAATAGAACACTTATTAGTCTCTCAAACCATGCTCGAGGAGCCTGTTTAAGACCATAGAGAGTTTTGCCTAATTTTTATACCAAGTGCTCCTCCTTCTCATTCACTAAACCTGGAGGTTGAACCATAAAAACATCTTCAATTTATCCATTTAGAAATTCATTGTTGACATCTAATTGTCATAAACACCATCCTTCAATAACTCCTATGGATAATACCAATCTAATTGTGGTTAGTTTCACAACTGGACTAAAGAACTCTGGATAATCAAAGCCTTCAACTTGATTAAACCCTTTAGCAATTAGACGATCTTTAAGTTTTAAGAGACTACTAACATGATTTCTTTTGATCTTAAATATCTATTTGCATCCTATCAACTTTTTCCCATGAAGTGGTTCAACTAGATGCCATATTTTATTGTTCATCAAAACTTGATATTCAGTGTGCATAGCAGTAAAAAATTTGGGAGGATTCATTGCAACTTCAATAGATGAAGGCTCAATTTCATCTAGTTTAGCAACTCAAATTTGGATTTTACAATACCCATTCTAGTATGAGTCATCATAAGATAGACATTTGTTTTGGAGCTAGAGGCCTTAGTAGTTGTATGACTATGTAAAGAACTTATTTTATTAGTAGTATAAATTGATAAAGAATATACAGACTCTGTAAGTGTAGTTGTAGGAGCAGGTAATGATGTAGTAGATTATGCAAAAGTAACGAAAGTCACCGAACAAGAGCAAGTGAGCATTGGACAAGTCTTGTCACATCCCCATTTAAACTAGAAGATAATAACTAAGGACTAGTATGAATCAAAGGTATATGTGAAGAGACGCTTGTTGTAGGTTCTAAATTGATTATACCGTTTTTCTGAATGCAAGCATAGGTGAATTTAAATTCATCGAATAATGCATGACAAATCACATATACTTTACTTTTTGTGCCGAGGCATTTATAACCTCTGTATCTAGTATCATAATTAATAAATGTGCAAGACTTGCTTCTTAACTCAATTTTATGTTGATTATAAGATTTAAGATAAGGAAAACTTGACACCCCAAATACCTTCGATTCAAGTTAATATATATATTTTTTTTATGAAATAGGCACCAATAAGGTGACTTATTATCCAACACGGCAATAGATAATCTATTAATAAAGTAGGTTGTAGATAAAAGTTTTATCCAAAAACTTTAAAGGCGTTGAAGATTAAATAAGAATAATTAACTCAGTTTTAATTATATACCTGTATTTGCTTTCCATAATTTGTGAGCAATGTCTTATTATAATAATATGAAATGTTTTCACATTGACTCAAGACCATGAAACTCACCTCCATTATCCGTTCAAGTATCTTAATTTTGTAAAATAAAAGGAACTCAATTTATATTTTTTACTTAACAAAAATTTTAGGGATAATGGTATCCACGCCCCTCGAACTTGACACATTGTTTCATTTAGACACCTCAACTTTTCAAGATTTCATTTAGACACTTGAACTTAACAATATTGTTTCATTTAGACACCTTAACTTTTCGAGGTTTCAATTAGACACTCGAACTCGCCTAAACCAAGTCATATAAACACTCGGAGTTATTATTTTAATTTTTTCATGGTACGTGAAATCTAAAAGCTCAGACTCTCTGACATTTATTTTACATGTGCAATATCTCTACATGATTATGGTCGTGCCAATGTGTATGTTCGTGTCTATGATTGTGTCAATGATTACCCAACAACACTATTGCAATGTTAACAATCAAATCAAACACAGAAACAATGAACATTAAAAAATTTTGAACATCATTGAAAAATAATTGTTTCATAAAAAAGTTTAGAATAATAGATGTTAAAGAGTCAGAGCGTTTGGATTTCACACATGTCATGAAAAATTTAAAATAATAACTCCGAGTGTTTATACGACTTGGTTTAGGCGAGTTCGAGTGTCTAATTGAAACCTCGAAAAATTAAAGTGTCTAAATGAAACAATATTGTTGAGTTGAAATATCTAAATGAAATCTCGAAAAGTTGAGGTGTCTAAATGAAACAATATGCCAAGTTCGAGGGGCGTAGATACCATTATCCCAAAATTTTAAACACTTCAAATCTTACTTTTACCCTATCAATTCAAGTGTAACAACAGTACACACCCACAAAACTCATAATATTTGTATCCATTAAAGTAACAAAAATAGAACCCATACATCTACTGCTATTAATTGTAAAGGTTGAATATAATCAGTCCAAAATTTAGAGAATTGAATTGAAGCTTATATCAATCAAAAGGTCCCAAAATAATGTAGAAGAAAGGTGGAGAAGTGATTGGGTTGGGGTTGGAGAGTGACAGTGTGGGACTCTGCATGCTTGGATTTCGAACCTTCACTTCATATGCTCCACGTGCACCATTCAACTATTATACCCCACTTATGTATCACCACCACCGTCGTATATATTCTCCACTTCTCCCACTTGTACTGCAATATTTTTTATGCACTCTAAATAAATATATATATGAAAGTAATTATAAAATATTATAATCAAAATATTTTTAATTTAAAATATAAATAAATCAATTATAATTTTTATTTAAATAGTAAAATATTTAATTTTAGAATTTATATTAAAAAATTAAAGATAAATTTGTAATGATTTAAAAAGAATTTAATTAATATATATTGATTTGTGAGGGTTGATAACATAATAATTTATTACTTTTATAATTTATTTAAATTAAAAATAATTATTTAAAATCAATTCAATAATATATATATATATATAAAGCGGATTTTTTTAAAAAAAAAAATTGGTAATTTTTTAATAAATGAAATTAAAAAAAAACCATATATTTTAAGTGTTGTTTTGATTATTTATTATTTTTTTCGGTTAAGATAATATAAAATAAGGTTGTTCGTGTAGAAAAAAAAAATATCCTCATGTAACAATAACATGATTATTCCTTATTGATAGATTAATCAATTGAAACAATCATAACTAAATAATAGAACTTCATCATAGCACAGGAATGAGAATTAAAGAATCAAAATTATCCACTTAATCTACAAAACTCATGCATAATTACATCATTTGGCTGCTATATAGCATGTGTGTCATTGATTTAAAAGTTAATTAACATTAAAATATTCCTTAATCTCATTTCATTTCAATTCTAATTATCAATGTCAATGAAATGAGACCATTTATATAAAATAATAGAGGAGACAAGCAGGCAAGATCGTAATTGACATTAAATTATAAAAAAGTAGCTAAGTGGTTGCTTATTTTGTTGTTTAGTGGGCCAAGCTCTTTAATTAAACATTAATTATCAAATTATCCCCACTTAAAAGTCCTTTTCACCAAATAAATGTCGAAGAGAATGATTAGGTATTTGATTTGATTTGGTATTAAGAATCAATGTCAAATACTGTACTATACATCATCACTAATCACCACTATCAACAAAGCAATTAACTTATTAATCACGTGATTAACTACCATGTTTAAAATATTAAAAAGAATTAAATACCAACTCCAAATATATTTGATAATATATATATATATATATGGCAATGTAGTAAAATACGTCTCGCAGTATTATAGGTGTTCGCCATGTTTGAATCATATTATTAGTATGAATTACACTAATAATATTTAAGTATAAAATTATAAATAAAAATAATTATTTTACTTGTATTTATTAATATTTAATACAAAAGTATTTTAATAGTTTCGAAATAGAAATTAAAAAAAAAACTTTAACTAATTTTTAACCATTATAACTGATTTTTTTAAATTAATATTTTTAATTATTACAATTAAATATTAATTTTTTCAGAATAATACTTCAACGGTTGTTTAAAAGAACGTTATTTCAATTGGTATCACCGAATATAATTTTAAAACAAATCATATAACGTAAAAATCGATTTAAGATAAAACGATTTAAAATAAAAATAGAAACACATTGGATCAACCGACCAGTAGTAACCAGAAGCCGGATAATAATTTTATCAAATACAAAGAATTAGTTTATATTTAACCACACTTATTTATTTATATATTTATATATATATATATGAAAAATACAATGAAATAAATAAATTGAAAGGAAATTTTAAAAATCGGTCCAAAATGGGACCAAAGTGAATATGTTTTTATTTATTTAATTTGTTTTCTTAGGGTACAAATGAATAAATATGTACAGGAGTTGAAACCGCGTTATTATCATCTAAGTGGTGTTGAAGATTTTGATGTCTCATTTGAAGCAAAACAATATCAATGTACACGGATACTATTTGAACAAAAACGAGATTTTTTTCTTTGAAAAATTGAAATAAAAACGTTTTTTGAATTGTTTATATATCAATTATTTGAGATATGGGTCTATTGAAAGTTATATGTGGTGTTGTTGTCTTGGTCGAAATGAACAAAAATAACTTTGGGAAACAGATACAGTAGATATCTTTTGATGGCTTAAAAGCTTCTCAAACTCAGTTTTATTTTATTATTTTATTATTTATAATTTTTTTCTCTCTAGATATGCACAAAAATGTGTTTGATCATTGAGACATACAAATTTATTATTTTTTTAAAAAAATAATTTTTGTATGGCCATTGAAAAGTAAAGTTCAGAGAGTTATAATATCCTTGTCTGAAGTACAGACAACTCACAACAATAAATAAGCTCTATAGTTATTTCTTTTTCAATTTTGAAAATCCAAATTAAACATGCTCCATCTCTTTCATAACACTATTCTTTTTCTATAATTAAATAAAAAATATGTAATATTGCAATGTATATATGTGTTTGAGTGAAATTGAAAATAAATGGTACATTGTACATTGACCAAATGACACATGTATAAAATAGATAATATAAAGATATAATGTATGAGTGACATCATGAATTATTGAATGAAAAAGTATATAAAATCATAACAGTAGTGTTAGGTAGGTATGTATATAATATAAGAGTTGTATGTGTATGTGTATTTTTGTCTTTTAAAGCTAAAATATCAGACAAGCTGACATAGGTAGCTTCTGGTACGTATATGATATTTTAAAATCATTTTGATTAATTAATTATTATTATTTATTTAGGGTTTTAATTGTAACATTTAAGTTTTATTTTAGTGGGTATAATTGTCATGAAGTTGTGGAGAGGTGCCGGCCTATTTTTAATAGATAGAGAGGTTGTTTTGACTTGAAAAAAAAATTATAGTAATAGGCCATGCTGTTTCTATAATTAGAATGTATTTTGTAACATTCAAATAGTACCATTTTAGGAAAAATAATGAAATACTTGAAAGAAAATGAAATAGAACCTTATGGGATAAAAAGTAATTAAAATTTTATAGTAAAAATAAACTATAAAAAATTAATTAATTTTATAAATAATTAGATATATTAGTTGAATGGTATCAAACTCAAGGTTGACGGATAACATATATACTCTATTTCCTACTTTTAAGTTAATTGTGAGAAAATTTTGTACCGGACATGAAGGTCTCCCCTCATCCGGCTCTCCGCAGGGGAATCTCCACTCACAGCACCCTGAAGTTTATATTCTCATTCTGTCTGGATCCGGTATCATAAGTCATATATTACCCTAATACTGTAACAAGTGGTACGATATATCTCATGAGAGAAATTTCGAATAGAGCGTGAATTAGGGATAAAAGATCGAAATACATATCTAAGCGAGAAATTTAAAATAAAAGT
The DNA here is from genome assembly GCA_031304145.1 of Cardiospermum halicacabum. Taxonomy (NCBI): domain Eukaryota; kingdom Viridiplantae; phylum Streptophyta; class Magnoliopsida; order Sapindales; family Sapindaceae; genus Cardiospermum; species Cardiospermum halicacabum. Next base: position 24,560,316 of record CM062396.1, read on the forward strand.
GTATTTAATTTTATTTTTTTAAATAGTAGATTGTGGAGAGTGATGGATTGGTTTGCCGAAATAAAAAGATTTTTCGAGATTATGGATATTGAGGAGGATTGATGAGTGTCAATGGTGGCTTATAAACTCGAGGGAGGTGCCTCATCTTGGCGGCAGTCGTAGATAAATGAACATTTTTGCAAGAGACTCACACCCGAGATTGTACTTTAGTGAACTAGATGATCGATCTAACGCTTCCCACTTAGTGATCACGTTGAGATCGTATACAATCAATACTATAATTGTATTTATGGAAACATTTCAATGGATGAATATACCGAGGAGTTTTTGAGGTTATAGTCTTGATGCGACAACTAAAAGAAAGAGTCGCATCAAGCTGCTCATTACAAGTAGAGATTGAGTCGTATATTCATAGTAGAATGGATATCTCCGCAATTTATACTATAACAGATGTTATTGATATGGTGGAAGGAATAGAATAACATAATAAATTCTACCCAATATACACTATTGGGTCGAATGAGTGCGACCCCAAGTTACAGTGAAACATAAATTCGATTTTTAGAGCGTGCTATCATGAAATCCAGTAAAGTCTTTAAGTTGTTTTGTTAGATCTCTTGAGATAGTTCTTTTTTCTCGCAAACTCTTCAAATAAGTAATTGCAGCTTCGTAATTTATAAATAACTAAAAACAAGACTCAACACGACAATCAAAAGTAGAAGACGACTTGATTTGTAAAACTAGAGTTTTCAACCCAAGCAAAATGAAGGCCTATTCATTTTAGGATTCTGAAAAGACAAAAAATAAACAAAAAGAAAATAATAAAAAATAGCAAACTTCAATATAGGTGGTTGAAAAATAATAATATTTATATCACTATTCCAGAGTCTAAAAATTTATACCTTTAAAATTAAAGATGTTTGATCCAAATAATTTTAAATTAGAAAGCTTTTTAGAAATTTTAAATAATATGAAAAAAATTGCTCAAAATACTGAAAAATGAAAATTATAAACCATTTAAAATTCTTTTCTAACAAAGATAGTTAACTAACTCGAACTTTATAATTCGTCAGCTAATTGTTAATGAAGCAGAACTTAAAAGCATCACTTTTAAAATCACTTTTAAAATCATGTAAGAATAAATTGAAAATATTGAATATCTTCAAAAAGAAAAAAAAATATATTTTTAGAGGAAATTAATAATAATAATAATAATTATTATTTATTTATTTTCCTCAAGGCTTCAATGTACTAGTCAGGTAATCAAACTTGTCAGTCGTTATGAGCACCCCAATTGTACTGACCTATTGGTAAAAAAGTCATAAGTTTATTTTTCAGAGTTCAAAACCAAATTGTCACTATATTAATCTACTTAGAATTGATCAAAATAAATAACACAATATAAAGAATGCAATTGTGAATAGTTCCATCCGATGTGGTCTAACAGAATAACGTGGCATTAGAAACAACTTTTACAATCCAAATTGAAATCCTATGTCTTTGTAATTATTGGAAGCAATAACACTATTTTTGAAGAGTCCATGTACATTTTCAAAGCAAAAACAACAAAAACATAAGGTAGTGGCCATGGCGGTGCCTTATTGTAACACTTTATTTTTCAATCATTAAATCAATTACATATCTGAAATTTTGACACCCCATTTTCCATTTTCGAACAATGAACCTGCATACGTGCACACAACACAAACACAAATATCTGACCCCTTTCTCAGTGAAATAATTTTGACTATTTGAATGGATTCAACGACATCATTATTTGGACTGGTAAAAATCAATGTTTTTACTTGGCACTTTGTTTAATGCCAACTTTAAAATTGGGATATGAGAATTAAATGGATAGGATAATTGAATGGAATGTTTATGGTAGTTTGACTTTTATTCCATTTTAAAATAGATTATTATTAATAACTTTTATAAATATATATTTTTAAAAAAATGTTAAGAATTTATTTATATATATATATATATATATATTAGTTCCTTAATTTTTAAATGGGAGGTCAATTAAATTGTTTTATAAATGGAAACTAAACTGATAATAAAAAAATTAACATAAAAATTATATTAATTAAACTTTTTATATTATAAAAATATTTAATTTATTTAAAATTTGGAAGTTAAGATACTAAATTGATTTATTTATAAAATTGAATGATTAATTTAAAAATATAATTAAATTTAAAGACTCTAATCATTTATATTTTTTTTAAAAAAAATTTAATTATATAATAATTATCATTTTATTGCAGTTATTAATATTAAAAAATTAATTTAAATTTAAATATTATATAAAATTATTTTATTTTTTTAAACTATATAATAAATTCATTATTATTATATTTTCAAGTTAAAAGATCAGATATGTATGAAATGAAACAATAAATGTTATATCGAAAACAGTGAATTTAATTAAATCAAAAGTCGTACCGAAGTAAATAGTTCATTGAAATGAGTTTGATATGGACCAAATTCAATTAAACATCGTTGAGCAATTCATGAAAGATAATATTATACATCACTTGACAAGCTAAGAAGAAAATAGGTGACTCAATCAATGAACAAGAATTAAAATAATTTAAAAAAAAAAAAAAATCATTTTCATCCTAAGATTGATAAATGATATATAACAACTTCAGTCCTTGCAATTATTTACATAAATGTCAAACCTCTCTTTATAGCATTTAAGGTCCCATTTCCTCATACCCCATTATTATTTTAATTTCATGATCAAATTAAAAATTTTAATTATTTTAATAGAAATTTAAATACTGGGAATGTTGTTGTTGGCAAAGTATATATGATTATATAAATAATGGAATTGAAAAGTTAGAATATGATTATACTATTACCTGAAATAGTAAAAAAAATAAAATAAATGAATGGAATCAGTGAGTCACTATTTATATACTCATCATCTGTCAAAAAGCATAATATTTCTCATCATATAATAACAACAAACAATTAAAAAAATAAAAAATATTAGTCAATTATTTTCTTTTTACATTTCACTTTATATGAGGAGGACCCATTATTGTCTTTTTCCCTTTCAATAAATATAAAATAATATAAAAAAATCAACATGCATTTGTTTAGTGATTGAGATAAAATTAGCTTCACAAACACACTATACAGTTACTCATAAAACAACATTACAAACACAATTTATTTTTTTTTGATTTTTTTTTTAGCTCTCGAAAGAAAAACCAGAAGAGCTTGAAAAAAACACACTCTCAAAAATTGACACGAAAAGACAAAATTACCCTTCAACAATAGTCCCAAGACAGAGGATGAAAATGGAAATCTAGAGATGAATTGTTGTCTAGGTCGAAACAGAGTGGTGTATTATATGTCCAGGAGTCGACGAAGACTAAATCGGAGGAGTTGTAGTTATAGTCGTAAGTGGTGGCGAGACTGGGTAGCTCGACTATCTCGGTTAACTCGTCGGCTGACTCAGTCGACAGGTCTAACGAAGACAGAGAAGAAGATGACGTGGAAGACGAAACAGGGGATGACGATGAAGATGAAGATGATGATGACGAGGTTTCGGACATGTCCATGTGTGCGGCTTTGGCGGCGGCCTGTTGAACATCGCGAGGAGAGAGAGAAACGGGTCTGGGCAGAGAGTGAGCGAGGTGAGGGAAGTTGAGAATGGCGGAGTTACCTTTGATCGATAGAGCGGCGACGTCGTGAGCACGTGCCGCCATTTCCGGCGTCGGGAAAGTGCCTAACCAGATACGCGATTTCTTCCTCGGCTCTCTTATTTCCGATACCCATTTGCCCCAATTCCTCATCCGTACGCCTCTGTACACCGGGTGCTTGCTCGTGTCTCTGTTTCTCTTCGTCCTCTGTTTCCGCTCCTCTGTTTCCGTTTCAGTCTTGTTCTTCTTCCTATTCTTCTGTTGTTGCTCTTGAGAAGAATTATTGTTAGTCCATCTGATCTCAGCTGCCTCGATCATCTCTGTTTTGTTATAGAGAGTGGAGATGGAGAGAAGAGTGTTGAGTTTTGATGTGCTCTGTTTTTTGTTTTGCTTTTGGGGATATAAATGATGAAAAGAAACCCTTATAAAGGAGTTGGAGTTTGAAGATAAAAAAAAAGAAGGTCCCACTGAGATGGGTGTCTCTGCTACACCTAATGGTACACAATATATATATATATATATATATATATATATATATATATATAACCCTAGACTACTACTACAGCTAGTTTCTTCCATGGTTTGTTTTTACCCAGTTGCACTGTAGTTTTATCTGGTGATGATTAGGGTTTAATTAAGTGGGTCCTTCCAAGGGTATTATTGTCATTTGTGGTTAAAAATGGGAAAGTCGAGTTGGATAAGGCCCATATTGGTATTGTGAGAAAGTTTAGGAGTCCATTAGCGAGAGTAAATTAAGAATAACTGCTATTAAATTGTATGGGTAATCTTCTAAAACCCTCATATTTTTTAAATATTTTATTTTCAACCACCAATTTTAAAATTTTCATAAAATTATCCTCAAATCCAAAGTAACCATTGATAAAATGTGTTATTTTGAATAATTATGGTGTTTTAATTATTTTTAAATTTTTATTTAATAAATTTAAATATTTATTTTAAATTATTAGAATATTATAATATTTCAAAATTATCCATCAAAATCTCAAAATCATCCATCTAACCCTAAAACCACTAGTTGTTTTGAATTTTGGGGAAATTTTATACAAATTTTCAAAATCAGTAAGATTTTTTTTTAAATACTTCTAAATTATATTTATTCCTTTCTTTATTTACTATTAATTAATTTAAATGAAAATTAAAAATAATTATAATATAATAATTATCGAAAACCATCTATCTAATAGTAAAATCACTAATTATTTTGAATTTTGGAGGGTTTTGCAACTGCTTTTAACTGTGGTTCAAAATAACAAGTTCACAATTGAAAAAGTGAATTTTTACTATTATTATTATTTTTAATAACCCAATTATATATATTCCTTTTCTTATTTACCATTAATTATTGATTAATTTAATGAGTGAGGGACATGCAATGCAAATGGAGAAGAGAATGGACCCAAGTGAAGAGAAGACGGTGGTGGCTGGAAACGTGGCCATGACCAATTTTAATTCCATTAAATTTAACCAACCCCACACGTTTTATACTCTTCTTCTTCTACCTCATATTTCATCTCTCCTAACCCTACCAACCTTAATTCTCTTCTCTTCTTCTACATGCTTCAGTTTTACAAATGAGATTTTGATCATTCAATCTGGTCTTTTGCAATAAATCAAATCAAATCAAGTGTTATATATATATATATATATATATATATATCTCCTATTTGTGTACAGTAGTATTAGCAAAATTAAAAATTGATCATGAAATGAAATGTGGTAATGTAATGTAGCCAGCCACCTACCTCTCTCTCTCTCTACTGTTAACAACAAATTATTAATGTAATTAGCATTTATATGATATGACCGATTTGGACTTTATATACTTTTTTCTTTTCCTATTAAGTCAGGAATCAATGACGTTATATACATACATACCCATCTTTCTTTAATTATTGTTTACATCATTCTTCTACCAACAACATATCCATGAGACATTTAATTGATGAGTATCCTTATAAAATAAATTTGGATTCGTAGTAATTTTTATTATGATCTTTTACTTATAAAAGAGGTGTGTCCAATAGTAATTAAAAGAAGAAAAAATGAAAATCTGTTTACCTTCCATTCTACTTTATTTAATTTTAAAAAAGTTATTTTTTTTCGACAAATCATTTTATACCATTCAATATATATATATATATATACTATTCACCATCATAAAATTATATATATATTTTTTAATAAATAATACAACGGAAAAATATGATAAATTAGTTATTTTTATATTGTTATACATCATTAGCACATATATATATTTAATGCTATTTTATTTATTTATAATAAAAATATTCAAATTAATATGAAATCATATAAAATAATTTAAAAAAGAATTTTCAATTTTACACTACTTTTTAAAATAATCTTTTAAAAAAATATTCATTGAAAATTTTTGAATTTACTTGAAAAAAAAATATCCAATATCACTTATAATATGATCTCAATATCACTTATAATATAATCTGGTATATGATTTAATATAAAATAATGTTGCCAGATGATAACAATGAAAATAATGTAATTTATATATTTTATATAAAATATTAAGAGAATTTTATTAGTATAAAAAATCATATCATATTAATGAATCATATTATATTAATATAGGTATTTAAGAGTGATTATAATTTTTTTTTTAAAAAAATATAAATTTTTATATATTTTTATAGTAGTGTATTTTTAAAATGCGAGTGAAAAATTGAAAAATATCTATTTAAAAATTAAATACAAAAAATAATTATAATATGGAAGGAGAATTTGATCCCGGAAAAAGTATATAAATATATATAATACTTTTGGGCTTAATTAAAATAGAAACAGTTCAGAGCCGAATTTGCCATATAATACAAAAACGTCTCCCATATATTTACATAATTTCGGTCTCTATACATCAATTTGAAATTTGTCTTTGTTGTTTTGTTTTGATTTAAGGTTAACCTATCATATCATCTCAATTATACAATTCAATTTCCTCACGGATTAGGGTTTACTCTAAATATATATATATATAAAAAAAAAAAATAAAAACAAAAAGTCTAGTAGATTGAATGTCTATATAGGACATATAGGTGTACTATGGATGAAGAAAACACTCTTTCTCTATGTTGTGTCTATTAATTCCTTTCACGTCGGCAAAAGACACATAGGATTTAGATGTTTATCTGTACTCTTTAATTAATTATCAACTTAATCACTTTATTATCATCAAACAACCATGGTGATTATTCGTACATTATTATAATATAAATTGGAAAATATTATCGGGACCATGTAAACTTTAAATGTATGTTGTTGAAACAACAAAAGAAAATTTGGTCCCAGAAGATCAATAAAAATATATATTGAGTACATGGTGTATGATATGATATGATACTAGTGGTACATACAAGTTTAGTGTCCCTGATGTCAAATATTAAATAATACAATACGAAACTTTACAATTAATTTTTCCAGCAAATATAGGCATGTTCATGTCTGTTTTCAAAACTTTTCGCGCTTAAAATTCTAGTTAACCCAGGTTTGGAAATGCAGAAAAGGCAATAAATTGATTGATGGAAGAAGAAATTGGACCAGTCAATAGTGTAAATAAATAAAAATGGTCCAAACTAACTAACTGTTACATTTCGTAGTTTCAATAATGTATAGGATATGAATGAATGGATGACTTTTTTTCTTCTTATGTTCTGACACTGAATTAAAACAGGAAGTGAGTGACTGAGTGAATTGACTTATTTACAATTTACGTCTTCTTTCATTTACCATTTTGGTGTACGTGTATCATGTAAGTACCAGAGATACACAGACAATGATCTTCAGTACATACAGAAATGGAAAAATGAATTGAAAAGCTTTACTGCTGTGTTTAACGAATTCTGTTTAATCTATCACTACTCAGATTTTCTGCTGCAAACTCTCTTTGTACTTGTTTATGTGTGTGACAAGTGATATAAAAGAAGAAGTGATTGTCTAAAAGCATTGCACAAGTTCTTTTAGACGAAGTAAAACACTTTTACAGCTTTCTGAATTCAAAAGCATTTTTTAGTACTGTTTGGTTAAAACTTCAGAAGTGCTTATAGATTGGAAAGTGCTTTCAGTGAAAGCAGTTGAGATGGTATATCTGTCAAAGTGTTTATGCTCTTTTTTTCTTCTCTCAGAAGCCAAAAGTATAAATTATCCCAAATAGGCGCATAAGTATCCAGAAAATGACTTATGTTTCTCTTGATATATAAATATCCAGAAAATGACTTCCGTTTCTATTGATCTACCGTCAAAAGTTAAAATGAAAAGTAATACCAAACAGATTCGAAGAAGGAAGAAAGAAGTGGTGGGGAATAATAGAGGTGTGGCTTGTGTTTTATAAGAAGGTTGTGTGTTGCCATCCTTGGCTTTGTTGAATTAATAGCAGAAATCTTCTTGTCTAAAATCCATGTTCTATACATTGTAAGCTCACCTGTTCGACTTAAATGTTCCGTCCCCTCATACCTACACATCATTAGATTTCCTCCAATATAATATACTATGTTCTTGCACAGATATTTCTCTTTGGTCCATTCATGGTTTTTCAAATAATGGAGGGAAGAAAAGATAAGGAAATATCATCAACATTTAGGTAGGAGAGTCACTCACCACACACTCACACACACCACCGTCATGTCCACCAAATTCTTGCTTGGTGAAAATGTAGTAATAAGAGTTGATTCTGGAAATTGATAGTCTCTCTTTCCTGTGAACAGTTAATAGCATTCATATGTTAAACATGCACCCTCTGTCAAACTTTGATTCTTTTATCACAAAACAGGCCAGCACAGAAAGGAAACTATATCTAACAAAGCATGGAAATTGAATAGAATACAACAGTGAATAACAAAACTACTACCTGTTAACACATACCACAGCAGAAGCATGGTCTGAATCATGTGGCTTCACCGCTACCTAGTTTGTCACATGCATTGCCCATACATGAACCGATAACCCTTTTTTAAGTTCAACACATTTATTTCAGGTGAGGGGCCGAAAATGGCCGATCATATATCCGTCTATGTGAGATGATATCTCACATTAAACTAACTCATTGTCTTTCAGTGGTTCCATTCACATGCAGCTCATGTGCAGGTGTAGATTCAAGATATGAATATGTATAAACAAATGTGCAATTTGTTATAGCCCATACATTGAACATAAATAGCTAAAAAGAAAATTTATGCAGCCTATATCAGGTGGGACCTAATCAAGCATTGTTCCATCATAAACTCAAAATTCATAAATGTAGACTAAGATATGTAGCTTTCGTGTTTTCATTCATGTGTCGATCATGTGTATGTATGTATTGACAGATAAATTACAGTGTCAGCGTGCCTTTCAAATAGAGTATTATTATAAACAACTCACTACCACTGTCCTGATGAATAACATATTTCCTTAATTTTCTCTTTGCAGTAACTATCACATCCTACTTTGATAAATAAATGCAGATGACAGCAATAAATATTCACGTTGCTTGACATACCTGGATTATGGACTCCTCATTCAATTTCTCATCCTTCAGTAAAATTGTTAGTTTTAAACAGTGACTAGCAATAATGATGTAGAATTCAGATAGCAGATAATATTTAATTGCAGATGGATAGATATTATAGAACATTGAAAGAATCTCTACCTAGATAAGGACCATGTTATTCAGTCTCAAGTATGTATAGGGATTACGACTTCCATTTCGTTATCTATAGCAGAAAGATGATAATCTGTATGCATTCTCAACACCAGCACATGCATCCAACAGTGAGTGTTTGTAGTGTTATCATGAGGTTTGTTTTTTATGTTCTCTATGAACATGTAGCAAAAGTTTGTTTATTAGATTGATGTGCCAATTTAAAGCCTAAGTCCTAAGAAAATGAGATAATGATTTGTCACACGGACTCGAAACTTCTCATCTAATAAATGAAAAAGATATGAATGCTTTGTATGCAAGAGTCACATAAAGAGTGTCTCAAAGTAAAACATAAACTGAACTTAAATCTGAAACTTGTTTCTGTTTATTGTTTCAAATAAGTTAACAATATGAATAATGTCTTACTCTTATCACAATTGTCTTTTTGACAACTTTTTCAGTTTATATTAAAGATAAGTAAATGAAGCGTTATCTAGAAATACATAGCTCCAAGCAGAGATGGGCTTTTTAATTCTTACCCTTTCCTTCTCTTGGGGCTTAAAAGGAAGTCACTGTCATCATCGCTATCTTTGACTATTCTTTTGTTGGCTTTCACATCACCATTTTTTGATGCCTGCTGCTGTTGCCTCAGTGAACTCTCAGGTTTGCTGGTGGTCACACTAGGAGATTTGATTGGAGTGCCCATACGAAGTTGCTTTTGTTTCCTCTGCTTCTTTTCATATGCCTTTTTAGCTCTTTCAGCTGTTAACAAGCCATGTTCCATCATCCTGAAAGTAAAAGATGTTAATAATTGAATCTCTACAGCACCTAAAGAAAGCTAGAAAGTAGAAACTGGAATCATATTTGACATTAGAAATTTTAATCAGAAAAGAAGGAAGTTTCTGTTTGCAAAGAGCTTCACCAGTATAGTCCATGACAGCCATGGATATCTCTTTGAACTCATAAAATGCAACAATTCTTTACAAACAGAGATGGACACCACTTCCTATTTCTTAATAGTTTTTAATCCTCTTCATATCTATGAAATCAGAAAATACAAAGAAACTATGTGAAATTTTCTTTCTTTTTTGTGTGAATTCACCATGTTCTTCTAACCAAGTATTGTGTGCAAAAGATTTCTGCATTAGACACAACTAAAAATATAGATGTTCCAGAGCAAAACCAAGTATCATGGTTCTTTTTGAAGCAATGGGGTAGTTAGGTGTCTCATGCTATCTTTTAGGTTGTTATAAGTATAAGTCAATACATTGAAGCAAATATACTTTTCATTTCATCCAATAGAACAGAACAACCAATGAGAAATACTACTGATGTAACTATGGACTCACTGATGGATCATATATGATGACAAACACAGACACTGCAGGATTCAGATAAGTTCTTTCACATTTTGAAATCTTCATACATTAAAAGTAACATAACTCAAACAATTTGATTCAAGCTGAAGGCAAACACAATCTCAAACACATCAATTAACAAAATAGGTCAAGTTCTAGGCTAGGAAAAATTAAACTAGATTGGACTAATATTTATCCTTCAGCATCAGCAGGGAATCATACTCCATGCAAGACACATTTTAAAATAAATTCATTTGATGCTGTGCATAAAAATGGGCAAGCCTGACTGAGTATAAAAGCATGAAAATTTGAGCATGTATCCATGTGCAAACTATCCAGCCTGATAATTTGTACTGTATTTTCCATACACCTCAGTCATGTAGTATAATATCAATACTGGCAACTGCCATATCACGATAAAAATTGTAATTTCATAGATATACTGAAAGTAATGTATGAGTCAGCATATAATCCTGCTTTCTACTCAAGCTAGCATCTGAAAAGCATATCATATTTTCCCCTAAGATATGCAGCTGACTACTGTAAGGTAGATAAACTTGGACAATTACTCTCTTACAGTCGGGCCACCAATAACTGGTGGAATACAACCGAAACACATGTAGAGACCTCAACATCATGATTAATAAAGCTAGATCGCTCTGGTCTCCAGACTGTTATTGTCCATGGTAGATCCTATTAACGAGCAAAGCAAGCAAGCAGCATCAGATAGTGGAAAGAGTCTTCCCTGGGCTGTTCTTGAAGGCTCACATAATGCAGGTTGCCAGTGTGCTTTAAGGTAGTTGAGAATGACACAAAGTCTATACTAAAAGAGCATTTTTTAACACGTAGTTGAGTTACTTCGACGACACCAAATGCACCACCTATACTTTGCACTTGTCATGAAAATTTTGAAGCCATCTCAGCTGTTGTTGAAGTTAGTCCAATTTACAATGGTAGAAAAGTTAGGTGCCATATCATGGCTGTTAGCACTAGAATGAGTGAACCTTAACCAAGCTTACAGATTGTCATCAATTACAGGATACCATTCTAATTTAATACCCTTAACTGCATCTAACACTCAAATAAGCCCAAATCAGATGACATGGATACTGAGGATCTCCATTGAACAAAACTCCAACCAACATTTCAGTCAGGAAAGTAAAAGCCCCTCTTTCAAGGTGACATAATTGATTGGAACTCCAGAAGGCCAAAAAGAACTTCAATTAATTCTAAAGTCTAGCAATAGAAAAAATCAAAGCAAATTTAGAAAATGAGAAATGCAAGAAACTGTAAATGAAAGAGGAGACAAACCAAAATTCAGCCATTTCGCTTGATGGAATCTGCTTTGATAATGACTCATAGAATATCCTTAAGGGCTCTCTCTGTTGATTCAAACAGCAAAACAAGAAAAGAATGAGAGCCACAGAACTAAATTGCCACACACATATCTGAAACAAAAAACAGCTATAATATTCCCAACCTCTTCTGGAGGATCAAATTTCTGTCCAGGCAATGTGAACACTTTCTTCTCTCTTACTCTAGTAGTCGTCGTAGTTTTACCTTTGGACGAGCTTGATGCTGTTGTTTTCGATTTTACCTTAACAAATAAGCAAAAGAAATCAGAACTCGTAGATAAATCCAACACATACAAGCTAGAAAAGAATAAAAAGAAAACAAGAACATTGCCAAAAATCCCAATAATCCAATGCAAATAAGTAAATTTTCTACAAATCTAATTCTCATTTCAGCTCATTCAATCCTATACATTCACATCAAAGTATCAGCAATCACCAACTAAAACCTAAGTCAGTCAACTACCCAAACCAAATCAAACTCAAACCTAACACACCCAATTGACACAATCACTTCAATCTTACACCACTACAACAAAACCCCACCTCCCAAAACCACCAAAAAGTGAAACCAATCATGAAAAACCCCAAAGAAGATATCCACATGTGAAGAGAAACAGAAATGAAATACCTCTGTCTTCGTTACAGTAGATGGAGATCTGAGCTGCGGTTTAATAGAAGAATCAATCTTTTTCTTATTAAGAGAAGATGAATCCACCTTTCCCTTTGAAGGACCATCTTGATTGCTCGGCTTTACCTTCCCTGCTCCACTCGCCTTTGCCTCTGTAGACATCACTCAATCCAATCCTCTGCAATTGATCTCTGTTTTCCCTCTTTAATCCAATTTGTATTTATGTTCGATTGTCCAAAATTTTCAATCTCTAAAACTTGTATTAAAATTAATAAAGCTTATGGTTGTTGCCGCTGAACTGCTCTTTTGTTGTCTGAGAAATGGTAATACGTGCTTTTGTTTCGCATAGGTTGGCTTGCTTCTTACCACATGCGAGCTTTTGTCGAAAGACGATAATATCCCCGCAAAGTGCTGATGTGGATTTTATTAAACAGAAACGTCAAGGTTATAAATGGAAGTGAAAAGAGTGACGGATTTGGTAGGATTCCTTATCTCCGGTGATCAGTTTTTGGATATGGGTACTAAATTTCATGTAAGAAATGAATAAGGAACACGTGGCGTTACACCATGCGTTTGAAATTTACACGGTTAATTTAGTTACCGCCGCCAAAAAGAAAATAATTATTACCGGTACATGAAATTTTCATTTTAGTCCAATGTTTTAAACTAGCATACCTTCATTACAATTATAAAAATACTATACAAAATAACCCAAAATATAAATATAATAAAATACTTGTATCATCCATTGTACATTTCTAAAATAACCCAAATTGTATCTAACATCATCAATAAATATCACCTGTGTTTGCTTAATTAATTTAGCTCAATCTAGCTAGAAAGACTCTATTGAACCAAACAGAGTGTAGAATCATGTGAAAAAGATCATACTTCACTGGTTTTTCGTGCCAAAGGAAATGCTTTTGTGTCATTTTGACCCTTCTCTGCATTCTTCTATACTTCTTCTCAGGAATCGCAAAAAGTATGTCCTTCAAGTTCGGAATATCCTTCTCTGCAACAAATATGGCGAAGGTTTCCCAGTCGAGAATCTCGAAAAATGGAGGAACAAAGTTGTCAGATATGATCACCGGAACACAGTCAAAGAAAATAGCCTCTACTACTCTAGGACTATTAACTTCATAGCCTCGCGGACATATACAGTACTTGCTACTCTTCATGTATTGTACATAGTTCATTTTTCCCTTGATATTAGGCAACTGGGCAAAGATTTTCATATCAGGATCTTTATTTTCCCAGTGCTTTAACAAAATGGGGCGGACATGGCCGTGCATGTTTCCAGCGAAGAAAGACAAGATTGATCTCTTTGAAGCCGATTTGCCTCCAATATCACTAAGAGGTCTTTTAGCATCGCGCACAAATGTCTCAGGAAGGCCAATATCCTTCCCGAAAACAAAACCTTCATTGATATCGGAATTGCACAGGACTCTGATGCTGTTACCCATAAATTGCTTGGTTTCATATGGCGCCTGTAAAGCAATGTCTCATATGAGTTGGACTTAACTTACATATCAAACACAGAAGGTGTAAACTGAATATGGAGATGGATGAAAACGTACCCAGTCGTGGCAAGCAACAAGAAAATGATCAGTCCCTTCCGTTCTATTCCAGAACTGATATTTAGTTGTGATCATATCGAAGTACTTCCTCAAATATGCTAAAATGTCATCGAAGCTGTGAGAATCCGGTTTGTATGCCTTCTCTACTAATAGTTGTGAACTTAAAGGAAAGTAGAACAGATGAGCTTTTCTCCAATCATTAGTAATAAATTGTTTGCTAGCTTCAAGATGCTTCATAAACCATCCTTCAGAGCAGTATATTCCATTTAACCGCGGTTTGTGAAATACAGGTTTTTCTCCTTCCTTATAAATAAATACTTTGAGAGTCTTTTCCATTAGTTCATAACTCCTGCAAAAGGGCAGTTAATTCTTCAATAACTTTACAGAACTTGTTCTAACATTAATTGCAAACTTGCTTGAATGAAAAATAGTATTGAAAGCCATTCATTATTGATAAGGAGGAACACCTTTTGAACTGAGAAACATTCCGATAAAGAGGCCAATAAAGTTCAGAATCATTCTTTAAAATGGGTGGATTCTCAATATGTGATCTAACATTTACAAGCTCTTGATCAGCAGCTGAAGACCATTTTGGTTTCTGCAAACAAATGGTAAAAACAAAATTATGTTGAAGCAACTATTGAAGTGATCTTGATATGTCAACATAATCAAAACTAGAAGCTTTGCATACCTTTGAACTATTTGAAGAACGACTTTGCAGATACATTTGGTACATCTCAGATAAGGAGAGAACATCAGGCGCGGGTTTTTTCTTAGGCGCAGACTTTTTCTTAGGCCTTTTCTTGTTCCCTATGTTCCTTTTCCCCTTTCGACGTTGTTTTGCAGAAGAAATGACACCCGAAGAGGAGATATTACTTTGTAATTGTCCTGGAGCAGGAACTGCATCTTTCTCCCATGAAGTTGTGTTCATAGCAGGCATGGTTGCATTGGCTTTTTGGACTTTTTGGATAGACTTCTCAGAGGATAAAGCCTCTGAGCAATTCTTTTGTACTACTTGAGCCTTACTGGCCTTAATTAAAGACGATATGATATCATTGTAGGAAAGTTCACTACTTTGGAATGCCATGACAACAAAAAATGATATTCCCACAAGCCATAGCAATTTCCTGGTTTTACCCAACCACAGAAATTGACATCTAGTATCCATCTAGTAAGATTACAACCTGTGGACCTGACTATCAGCCAAAACTTGTATATGTAATGCCTTTGATATCTTAACATAAAAGGGAAGCTATTTCTTGATATGTGTCGAATATGAGCAAAAATTGCAGTAAAGCATGAGCTATCGACAAATCTTCAATTGCATCAGCTGGTTACAAATAATTATAAAATTTAAAAGAACATTTAGACACAACATTAGATAGAAGCGTATGTTTTCTCCATTTTAACATTGTAATATGCACACGGAGTCATCAAGTACTAACCCGGCAGACTGGTTTTGGAATCAAATTGCTAATAGTTTCGAATAGAGATTAGCTCTTCTTGAAAAAAATTAAGTTCAGACATGACATGACAAGGATTAACCAGACGAAATTGAAATACAGGAATCAATTGACATAGACAATCATGCTCCAACTAGAATTCAATATCTACCAATCATGTTATATGCTAAAATCAAACTTTACTTAAACTCATGATGCAAGCACACACTGCATTCCCCAAACATGTAACTGCTATAGCACGAAACCGAACTGATAAAGTGTCCATACAAATATAAACAGCCAAGCAAGTTAACAGCTCTACCGCATCAAAACAACCCAAAAAAAAACACTCAAATCATGTGAAAAAATGATTGTAATTGAAACTAACAGTCTGTTAACTAAGATTGCTGCTAAGAAACCAAAGGAAAAAGAAAATATCATAAGAGAGTGGAAGTAAATGAAGAAGTACCTGAATAAGAAAAGCGATTTGTTTCAGACCGAGAAGAAAACAAATGAAGACAATGATTTTGAGTTGGTTCACTTTACATTTGTTAGGATCATTTTTTGTGAATATGGCAAGTGGTTTTTATTTTTACAAGAGATCAATACAACAATGGACTGTTTTGACAATTGCATCTCTTAAGATATAACCAAATGTCTTAATGAAGATGACTTAACTAGTCCTGATAATTTTGAATTTATTGTATATAAATTAACATCTGTCACTTCCTTTTTTGGAAATTAATTAAATTCATTTTTACACATTTAGGAAGTCAATAATCATCATCTAAAACTATGTTTACTATTAACTGCATACTCTCAAAGTCCCAAACATGGAGAAAAATTCAGCTACAAGAATTCAATCAGTTTAAAAGAACTAGAGAAAAAAAGATGAGATAGTTTGTGAATAGATTTTTTTTTTTTAGTTGTAAAATTATTTACAACAAAAATAAATCAAGTCATTTTACCTGCATAACAAAATCTCCTACAACATGCATACCTGTAGAATCTCTAATTGATATTTGCAAAGTTTTTCGAGCTATTTGACCATTGGGCGGAAGACTCTATTGAACCAAACAGAGTGTAGTATCATGTGAAAAAGATCATACTTGACTGGCCTTGCATGCCAGAGAAAATGTTGTTGCACCTTTTTGACCCTCATCTGCATTTCTCTATACCTCTTATTTGGAATTGAAAGCAATATGTTCTTCAAGTTTGGTATATCCTTTTCCGCAACAAATATGGCAAATGATTCCCAGTCGAGAATCTCAAAAAAGGGAGGAACGTAGTTGTCAGATATGATAACCGGAACACATTCATAGAAAATCGCCTCTACTATTCTTGGACTATTGACTTCGTAGCCTTTCGGACATATACAGTACTTGCTGCTCTTCATGTACTGGGCATAGTTCATTTTTCTTTTGCTCTTGGGCAATGGACCAAATATTTTCATGTCGGGATCCTTATTTTCCCAGTGCTGTAGCAGAATGGGCCGTAGATAACCATGCATATTTCCTGCAAAGAAAGCAAGGATTGACCTCTTCGAAGCTGGTTTGCCTCCAAGATTTCTCAGTGTGTTCTGAGGCTTTTCTACATATGTCTCTGGAAGAGATACGTCTTTACCGAAAACAAAGCCTTCTTTAACATCAGCATTGCACAGGGCTCTGATGCAGTTGCGCATATGCCGCTTGGTTTCAGCAGGAGCCTGAAAAGCAATGTATAATAAAGAAATATGTAATGTAATGTAAGTCTTAAAAATATTAAAACATTGGACATTGAATAAGATGAAGTCTGGAATACATACCCAGTCATGACAAGCGACTAAGAAATGGTCGGCTCCTTCAGTTCTATTCCAGAAATGATATTTAGATGCGATCAGGTCCAAGTAATCCTTTAGATACCGAATGAGGTTTTTATGATTGTGAGAATTTGGCACGTATAAGGTCTCTTCTAGCATCCGAGAGCTAAAAGGCAGGTAAAACAGGTGTGCTTTTCGCCAGTCTTTAGTAACAAACTGTTTGTTACCTTCCATCAGCTTCATAAACCATCCCTCAGATGCATATATTCCCTTTAGCACTGGCACATGAAATACTGGTTTTGGTCCATCCTTGTAAACATATACTTTGAGGGTCTTTTCCATCAATTCATAACTCCTATTAAGTGGACTTTACATTGTCAACAAAGAGGACATAGTTTGAAAAGCAAAAAGAGTATAATCCACATAAGATTGGTCATTACCTTTTGAATGTGGAAATGTTCCGATAAAGAGGAGCATATAGATCACCTCCATCCTTTAAAATGGGTGCATTCTGAATCTGTGATCTTGCATCCAATAGCTCTTTGTCAACAGCTGATGACCATCTTGGTCTCTGCAAACAATTTGGAAAACAAAGATAGATTGAAGCACCTGCTATACTAAACTCAGCCACCCAATATAACTGAAAATTGAAGCTTTTAATACCATTGTCTGATAAGAAGCACGATTTTGAAGCAACATTTGGTTCATATCAGCTAATGAGAAAACGTCCGAGGTTGGACGTTGAGGCTCTTTCTTCTTCCTCTGTGAAACCCTTTTTACAGAAGACTTAGCCTTATCATCTGATGTAGAGCTACTGCTTCTCAATCGTCCTGATTCTTCAATATTTACATCTTTCTGCACAGAAGATGTGTTGGACTCAACTGATAAAACAGGAGATGTAGCATTTGTATCGGGTACAGTTACATTTGGTGATAGAACAATTGATGGCAATGTAGGAGATGGAGACGAAACACTCCCATCTGAACTTATATTTCCAGCTGCTGTAGTACTATTATGCTCGATTACAACTTCCGGCGAAACACCATTTTCAGTATCACTCTTTTGCGTGAAGTTCTGTTCTGTTTCTCTAATAATTTCAAATGTACTAGATCCATTATTTGCTTTACGGACAACGTCATCTGTTATATTTTGACTAAACTCATTGGATGTCACATTCAACAATCCCTCACCAATATCCTCAACTTCATCATTTTCTTCCAACAGCGGCTCCTTATCAGGTTCTATTTCCCCTGCTGCTTCCCTAGTCCTATTGACGCTATCCAATCCATTGTAAAGACTTACATTACTGAAATTCTCAAACACAGAAGATGGACTAACAGCAACTGAGCTACTATTTTGAATCTTACTTGCAGAAAATAGAGCCAATAGAGGATTATCACGAGGAAGTTCAATGAACTGGAAACCAATAATGACAGCAAACGAGATTCCTGTAAGCCATAGCAATCTTCTGGTCTCTCTAAAACACATTGATTTTAGTTCGTGACCCATCAACAAATGTATTAACCACTATCCAACCTCCAGAATTATCATCCCTGCAAGTTAAGTGTGACCAAATTTAGAAACCTTTACACATACCCATTTCAAATAAAAACTTAACATTCTAGTATCACAGATTCATACAATCAAAGCCACAACTAGAAAAGAACCCAGTTTTAATAGAATTGTCCCAATTCAGAAGCTATCAGAATCCAATAACTGAATCTTACATCCATTGAAACAGTGAAAATGCAGCATCTTTAACTGACAAAGAAATGCAAAATTTTCCCAGTAAACAAACAAAAACAGAACTTACAGAGCAAAGATTCCAATTGAGTAGCTGCCAAGAAGAACTCATAGACTGAGTCCTCTTAAGAACTGAAATTCATTAAGAAGACAAAACACAGAGAGAGATAGTTCCAAGCTCTGTTGTTGATCTGATGTTCTTTACTTGTTGAATGAGTTTTGAGAGATTCTCAGCAGCCAAAGTACAGCTGTTATGTGTACCTCTACGAGGTTGATTGTAGAGCTTCCACGCGCTTCTCTTCTTCTTGAGATCAGAGGAATCAATAACTCGAAAATTTTCTCTTGTGCACTTCAGTCAACGACGTGCACGAAACGGAAATTCTAGTACACGCGCACCACCGCTGATGGTGGTAATTAAGATCATGTGATTGACGTAAACTTAACAACAACAGCTCTGTAGTTAGCGACAGTGTGGTACTCACACGCTTCGATGCGCGTGAGCCTTGCGAAGATTGTATAATGAATGATTTTTATTACTATTAATTAGAAGAACAAAAGAGAGTATAGATTCCAAAATGAGTAAATCGTGTGAGGCTGACGTGGACGGTGAACTGTGTGGGCCCTGTCCCACAATTATTGCATGAATTTCTTGAATGGATACCTCTAATTTTTACTGTCCTTGCAGATTTGTTGTCTAAAATATTATACTGAGTTCAATTATTATTATTTTTTTCTTTTATAAGAATTTAAGATTTCTTGAATTATTGGATTCAAACTTACTTGTTTTAATAATTTAATGCAATGATTTACATGAATAATGACCAATGACATGAAAGTAGTTTAAGGAGGAACAGATGCTATGTGAGTGTACTCGTTAATGAAGACTTTAGCTGTTTTTGTTTTAAAAACATGTTTGATAGTGACAACAATGTAATGAAAACTACTTTTTAGTATCAAAGACTGATGTTTGTTAGATAAATAGAAGGAAAATAAAGGACATATTTTATTTTGGTCATTTTCTCCCTAATAAACACTTCCTAGGTACCTTATGAAGAACCAATAATAATCACATAAAGGTTTTTTTTTTTTTTTTTTTTTTTTTTTTTTTTAATTTAAAAAAAAAAAAAAAAAGTTACAAGTTCAGGTTTGATATGGGCTTACTATTGTGCCAAAAGCCCAAGTTCACAATGGCGACCCCCACTTTTTATTTTTGTTTATATATTAAATAAAATAACAATAAATAATAACTGCACTGCAAAACCCTTCATCAAAATTCTCCTGTACTGATAAAATTTTAAGCTTGAGTAACAATTCAATCGATCAAGCAATGGAGTCAATTGTTGTCTATGGTCCCAAAGCTGTAACCAAGAAGAACGAGGACCCTGAAAAGTTTTCTATTGAAGTTATCTGGAACTGGACTAGTTGATTTGTTTTTGGTTTTGGGTTACAGAGTGGAGAGCAGGTCATTGTATTTTTTTTGGTTCAAATTTTTTAGGTTTGCATTGCAATGTGTCAATTACTTTAGCTAAACGAAATGGGAAGAAATGCTGATTCTCTTTTTGATTTTGAGTCTCAACCATTTTTGAGACAATTAAAAAATAGGCTTGTTAGATGCTTAAAGCTACTATCTTTTGACTACATTGTGTTGTGCAATTGCAGAAAATGAAGGCATTTGCTTATTTCCTGTTTCGGAATCCAGCCCTTTCTATCCTTCCTGAGGCATCATTAGTTGGGAAATGTGAGCCCTTGGAACATGAAATCATTACATCTGTTACCTGTGGTGCAATTTCAGGTATGTTTACATTACCTATCTCTCTCAACTATGCAATGCATTACAATACAATGCACCTGGTACGTTTTGAATATAGCCTCTCTGATGTGGTTTTCTCTCTGCTGTCTATATGTGATATTGGTACTGTATGATGTCTTTTTTATGCTGTGAACTAAGCTGCTTTTTACGTGTTTCATGAATTTGATTAGACTGTTGAATGGCTAACATGGTTTGCTATTTCCTACAATGATATTTTCTTTCTTCTTTTTCCCTGATGAAGGTAATTCATGTTTGCTCTGTGAAAAAAGGGTCTGTGGCTAAATACTTATTTCCTGCTGAGAGTACTAGTTTGTTCTGTGAAAAAAGAAAAAAGGTTGACTCAAGTTATATTAAGACATAAGTAATAAGTCTCTCATTCGTAGATAATCAAATAAGGCCTTATAGTATACTTATTTGCCTATTCTGTAACTATGCTTTGTAGTGGAGTTTTTTTTTTGGGTCTAGAAAGATGACGTGCTGCTAGTGTATAGTTATCTGATTTTTTGAGGAGGATCTTCCAATCACAATTTCGTGATGACTGATCCAGAGTGGCACTATATTAATCTGAAGTAAATCGCAACCTTTTGAATTTTCCTTATGTTAGCTTGCAGTACTTCTTGTTTTATTCTTCAAACATGTAGCTGACTTGCGAGAATGAACTTATATTAATTACAATAAAATATTGTTATAGTTAATTCTTTTCTTTGTTCAATGCCATTGTCTTTCTGGATAAAAGTAAATGTATAATCCAGGAAAAAAAATACCAGGCAAGAGAATTAAGAAGTTCTTACGGTAATTTCCAAGTCAATGATTGTTGATTGAAACAACATATCTTATTGCAAGTCATAGTCTCAATGTGCCTAATTGCAAGTTCTATAATTCTCAAAGCAGGCATATTCTGAATGCCTCTCAGTATCCTCGATATATAATACAGCCAAACCTGGCATTGACATATATATTACCAACTCCAGAGACAGCAATGTGTATACTTATGACCTTGTGATTACTACATAAACGTCTTATCTGCAAATGGTTGTGTTACTTCCTCTTCATAGAATCTAAGATTGTCAACTGAATGTGTACGTCTAGTTTTTTGGTATCTACCATCACCCTTTTTATATGCAACTAGTTATATACTTCCACATGTATAAAAATTATTTATATGAGCAGCTGAAGTCGATACTAGTGGTCGCTACTTTGATTTGGAGTCATTAAACATATTTCATCACAAAAAATTGAGAACAAGTACTTGCAGCTGCTTAAAGAGATCATGACATCTTCATATTTGGCATTTCGAATTAACTGCTGTCTGCAGAAGTCTTCCATTTCTCACCGGTTTCGCCCTTTGAAGACTCTATCTTCTCCTGTGAAGGTAAGTTCAGTTTGTGTCCGTCACTTCAATTATTCCAAGTGTCTAACGGTTCAAATGCTGTTGTACTACTTGACTTGTCATTCTATGCATATCGTGAACAGCCATTCCTGGGTGAGTTGCAGCAACTTTCTACACAATTTGATGTTCTCAAAACAGTCAAGGACATTTCTCTGAAGTTCCTGGATGCCTTTTCTGATCAAGTTTTCGATTTCGTTGATCAGCCTTTGCTTCCTCTTCAGGTATTACTGTAATCTTCACATTGTTTATTTATGCCTTTTCATAAAGTGTAAACTGGTCATTTTCTGATTGTTTTACATGCAGAGTAACTTTGGTCCAGTTGATGAGTTGAAAGCTGCTATACTTATCACCGAAATTGAAGGAGAAATCCCTTATGACTTTACTGAAGGTGTCTATATAAGAATCGGTTAGTTCTTTTAACCTTCTTATCTGATTCTAAACGTGAATAAGAAATGGCCTGTTCTATTGTTGCATGTCTGTTTAGATGTTGAACTTGACAAATATGTAAGTTAAGTAAAAAAGATAACTGAGAGCATAATGGTGAATCAATGTAAGGGGTGTTTATTCATGAGGAAGCTAGTGAGCATGCTTCATTTACCTCTTCTTTTGGCTGCAAGTTTAAACAATTAGTCAGTAACGATTAAACAATTACCTGGGTCAGCAACAAGTTTACATTAAACTATTTGAAAATAGGATCAAGTACACCTTATCATAACAAATTGTAAATTTTCAACTTGGTTTGAAGGAATCATTCTTTTGAATTATACTTCGGACAAAAGTCCAAAAACAAGAAATTATAATGCTTTTCGTGTATTGATTATTTTCTTCTGAGCACATGTTATACTTGATTTGTTATTTTTTCCTGCTTGTTCTATGATTGGTGATTGTTTATGGGAACATGTTAACCAACTGATAATATTTTAGCCAACATGTTATCTTGATTCCTGATGAAATATTTGCTAATTGGTGAGGATTACTGTAACTGCAGGACCGAACCCTCTATTTGGAGGACTGAAGTCAACACAATCTATATTTGGAAGGTCAAGTCATATCTGGGTAGAAGGAGAAGGGATGCTTCATGCTTTGTATTTTAGGCAATGCACTGATGGAAACTGGAATGTTGTTTATAATAATAGGCATGTTGAGACAGAGACATACAAGTTAGAGAAACAGAGAAATAAGCCATCTTTTCTTCCTGCTGTAGAAGGTGATTCACCAGCCATTCTGTCAGCTTATATTCTGAATTTGGTGAGTATTTTAATTCATTGATTATTATCCAAGTAAAATCACATAGCCTCACCCTTACTAATTATGCTCGGACAAGTAGTGACAATTTTACTATATGATAGATCATACAATGTTCAATTGTCAATATCTGCAAAGTTTCAACATCAACTGTTTGTCTACTTCTCGTCATTTTCTCAGCTGAGATTCGGAACAATCAACAAATGCCTTAGCAACACCAATGTTTTTGAGCACTCAGGGAAGTTCTATGCAATTGCAGAAAATCACATACCACAAGAGTTTGACATCTCTACGATGGATGTTTTGGGCGACTGGAACGTTAATGGAACGTGGAATCGACCTTTTACCAGCCATCCCAAGGTAATCATTTGCAGCCCTTATATAACCTTTTACATCTCATAGTCTCTGCAATTGTAATTTATATAACCTGAAGGTCATTTTTATACTGGACAAGCAACAGAAAGCACCAGGTACCGGCGAGCTTGTTATAATGGGGGTGGATGCAACTAGACCTTTTGCTGAAGTTGGAGTGATTTCAGGTATGCTCTTCATGGAAAAAAAATGTCAATAACTTTACTGTATATTCGAGTAGTTTGATTATTTTATTACCATGTCTATTGTTTCAGCTGATGGAAGAAAATTACTTCATAAGGTGGATCTTAAACTCGATATATGCTGTCTTAGTCATGAAATAGGTGTCACACAGAGGTACTTAGTCATCTTTTTCTTCCTACTTCCAAGTTTAAACATATTTTTCATATAATTTCATAATCAAAACTTCTTTTAAATTTTTATGCTCTATTGGTGTTCAGGTACACAGTGTTCTTGGATTATCCGTTGACTGTAAACATCAATAGACTTGTTCTTGGAGGACCGTGAGTACAAGTGTACACTGACTAACTTCTTTTATTAACTATGTGCAAATTTAAAACTCAATTGTTAACCACATTTTGTCATCCAGATTAATGAAGTATGACAGCGAAGAATATGCCAGGATTGGCATAATACCTCGCTATGGTGATGCGGATTCAATAAAGTGGTTTGATGTTGAACCAAATTGCACATTTCACATTCTCAATTGTTATGAGGATGGTGATGAGGTAAATTTATCTGAGATAATTTTGACTAGATTCTTACTATCAATCTTTTGGCAATCAGTCAGAGGAATGAACTTCTGACTCAAAACATTTTGCGAACATAAATGGCTGTGCATAGGTGGTGGTGTTGGGATGTAGAGCTCTTGAATCAATCATACCAGGACCTGATTTTGGTTCAAATAAGTTTGAGTGGTTTTCAAGAAAACTAAGACATACAGAATCAACTGAAGAAAGTTCTGATCTTGGATTCAACGACAGATCACTATTTACCCGGGTTTATCAATGGAAATTGAATATGCAAACTGGAGAGGTTAAAGAGCAACATCTCACTGGAACTAAGTTTTCAATGGATTTTCCAATGATCAATGGAGACTACACAGGGATTAAAAACAAGTATGGCTACACGCAGATTGTTGATTCCAAAGCTAGTTCTGCATCAGGTAAACAGAAGAATCACAATCTTCATAACGCAACCTTTTGGATGCTCGCTTCATTTGGATATGATTCTCAATCTTTATTGTTTTAGGCAGGGCAAAGTATGGAGGTCTAGCCAAGCTATATTTTGAAGAACCAAGTGGAGAGTTTTCAAAGGTAAATTAGTGTCCTTCATAGTTTTGACATCATTCTTCTTCACTTCTTTCCTTAAACACATCTTTTGTGAATAGGGGGAGACTCAACCTGAAAATCTGATTAAGGTGGAATATCACCAGTTTGAAGAGAGTGTTTTCTGCAGTGGATCTGCATTTGTCTCTAAAGGAAGAGATTTTGAAGAAGATGATGGTTGGATAATCACTTTTGTACACAATGAAAAGACCAATGCATCTCAAGTGAGTTAGTGAATTCATTTCTTAGCTTTAAGTTATGCAGATGATAACAGCTTTAAATTCATTGCAGGCATACATAATTGATACAAAGAAGTTCACTAGCAAGCCAATTGCTAAAATTACACTGCCATGCAGAGTTCCATATGGGTTCCATGGTGCTTTCATGCCAACCACTTCTACATAGTTATGAAGCATCCTCAAGTCATAATGGACTACATCTGCCTGATGGAGAGGAAAACTCTTGATGCTTATGCTATCTAGTTATTACATTTTAAATTGCCTGTGTTGTGCTTGTGAGCAACTATAAATCTGCTTATTTAGTTAAGTTTTCAATATAGCCTCTCTGCTGTGGTTTTCTCTCTGCTGTCTATCTGTGATATTGGCACTCTATGATATCTTCATTACGCTGTGAAACAAGCTGGCTTTGAAGTCTTTCATGAATTTAATAACTGTTGAATGCTAACATGGTTTGATATTTCTTCCAATGATATTTTCTCTTTTTTTCCCGGACGAAGTTAATTCAAATTTGTTCTATGAAAAAATATAAAGTTTTGTGGCTAAATACTTATTTCCTGATGTGAGTACTACTTTTTTCTATTAAAAAAAGATAAAAAGGTGAATCAAGTTATATTAAGACTCTACTAGTAATAAATCTATCATCAGGAGACAAACAAATAAGCAATTATAATATACTAATTTGTCTATTCTGTAACTATGCTATGTGGTGGAGGCCTAAGTAGTGGAGGCCTAACTATTCTGAGGACGAGTTTGCAATCACAATTTCAAGATGACTCATCTAGAGCATGAATCCACAGCAGCAGTAACATTAATGCAGTAAGTTTCAACTTCTTAAATTTTCCTTTTGTTAACTTATGTACTTATTGTTTTATCCTCCAAACATGTAGCTCACTCATGACTATTAATGAACTTGTATTGATTCAATAAAATATTGTTATAGCTTTTTTTTTTTTTTTTTCCTGTTGAATACCCTCGTCTTTCTGGATAAAATTAAATGTATAGTCCAGGAAAATAATACAAGACAAGAGAACTAAGAAGTTCTTATGGTAACTTCCAAGCCAATAATGGTTGATTGAAGCAACTTATCTTATTGCAATTTGTAGTCTCAGTGTGCCTAATAGGAAGTTCTATAATTCTCAAAACAAGCATATTCCGACCGTCTCTCAGTATACTCGATATATAATACAGCCAAACCTGGCATTGATATTATATATACATTACCAACTCCAGAGACAGCGACATGTATGACCATAAATGTCTTATTCTGCAGATGGTTGTGTTACATCCTCTTCATAGAATATAAGATTGTCAACTTGAATATATGTATGTCTAGTTGTTTTGTATCTACTGTTTTTTTAGATTTAACTAGTTATATACTTCTCACATGTTAAAAAAGAAATAAAATTATTTGATGAGCAACTGAAGCAGATATAAGTGGTTGCTGCTTTGATTTGGAGTCATTAAACATATTTCATCACAAAACTTGCACCTGCTTGAAGAGATAATGACATCTTCATATTTGGCATTTCGAGTTAACTGCTGTCTGCGGAAGTCCTCCATTTCTCACCGATTTCGCCCTCTGAAGACTCTATCTTCTGTGAAGGTAAGTTAAGTTTTCAATTATTCCAAGTGTCTAATGTAGTACTTGACTTGTCATTCTATGCATATGGTGAACATCCATTCCTGGGTGAGTTGCAGCAGCTTTCTACACAAATTGATGTTCTCAAAACAGTGAAGAACATTTCTCTGAAGTTTCTGGATGCCTTTGTTGATCAAGTTTTCGATTTCGTGGACCAGCCTTTGCTTCCTCTTCAGGTATTACTGTAATCTTCGTATTATTTATTTATGTTGAAATATAAAACTTTTCTTAAAAATATTAAAATAGGTTTCTTGGTAATAAAGCAACTAAGCTAATAGTTGCATTGTAATGGTGTAGAATTGGTCTATATCTAGTTTAGTTTATGTAATTGTGTTAGTTGTAGTTAGTAGTACAGTACATGGTTGTTAGTACTACATGGTATGGTTATTGGTTGATGTTAGAGATGGGTGGTATGGGTTTGATTGATAGACATGGTGTGGTAATGACATGTATGGGCTTATGACAAGTATGGAAGGAAAATTGTAATGTAATGATTATCTCACTCACTATATAAGAGTAGAGAAATCATAATGTAAATTGAGTGAGAGAGGCAGTTTTCTACTCCACATGGTTGGTTCTAATGGTTTGTAATGGTTGTATGGTATGTAATGGTAAGTCAATGGAAGTCAATGCAAGTTAATGGTATGTTATGGTTATTTATGGTTTTCTATGGTCTTAAAATAACCAACAATTTATGCCTTCTCATAGAGTGTGAACAGGTCATTTTATGATTGTATTACATGCAGAGTAACTTTGGTCCAGTTGATGAGTTGAAAGCAGCTGTACTTATCACCGAAATTGAAGGAGAAATCCCTGATGACTTTACTGAAGGTGTTTATATAAGAAACGGTTAGTTTTTTAACTTTCTTATTTGATTCTGGCCTGTTCTTTGATTCATGATGAAATATTTGTTAATTGGTGAGGAATACTATAACTGCAGGACCCAACCCTCTATTTGGAGGATTGAAGTCAACACAATCTATGTTTGGGAGGTCAAGTCATATTTGGGTAGAAGGAGAAGGGATGCTTCATGCTTTGTATTTTAGGCAAAGCACTGATGGAAACTGGACTGTTGTTTATAATAATAGGCATGTTGAGACAGAGACATACAAGTTAGAGAAACAAAGAAATAAGCCATCTTTCCTTCCTGCAGTAGAAGGTGATTCACCAGCCATTCTGTCAGCTTATATTCTGAATTTGGTGAGTATTTCAATTCATTGAGTTTTTATCTCAGTAAACCAAATAGCCTCATCCTTACAAAATTATGCTCAAATAAGTAGTGGCAAGTTTGCTACATGATAGATCATATTTTCAATATGTGTAAAGTTTCAACATCATTTGTAGAACGGGTAACTTGACTGTTCATCTATTTCTTTGTCATTTTCTCAGCTGAGATTTGGATCAATAAACAAATGCCTTAGCAACACCAATGTTTTTGAGCACTCAGGGAAGTTCTATACAATCTCGGAAAATTACATACCACAAGAGTTTGACATCTTTACGTTAGATGTCTTGGGCAACTGGAACGTTAATGGAATGTGGAATCGACCTTTTACCAGCCATCCCAAGGTTATTATTTGCAGCCCTTTACTGTCTCATAGTCTCAACTATAGTAATTTATATAACCTGAAGGTCATTTTTCTACTGGACAAGCAACAGAAAGCACCAGGTACCGGCGAGCTTGTTATAATGGGGGTGGATGCAACTAGACCCTTTACAGAAGTTGGAGTGATTTCAGGTATTCTCTTCAGGGAAAAAAATGTCAATAGTTGTAAGTTTACCGTATATTCTAGTAGTTGGATGTATTTTATTACCTTTTCTATTGTTTCAGCTGATGGAAGAAAATTACTGCACAAAGTGGATCTTAAACTCGATAGATGCTGCTTTAGTCATGAAATAGGTGTCACTGAGAGGTACTTAGTGATCTTTTTCTTCGTACTTCTAAGTTTGAACATATTTTACATACAGTTTCATAGTCAAAACTTTTTCATGCTACTGGTGTTCAGGTACACTGTTTTCTTGGATCATCCGCTGACTATAAACATCAATAGACTTGTTTCTGGAGGACCGTGAGTACAATCAAAGAAACAGTAACTTCTTTTGTTCACTATGTGCAAATTTAAAACTCAATTGTTGAACACATTTTTCCATCCAGATTAATGAAGTATGACAGCAAAGAATATGCCAGGATTGGCATAATTCCTCGCTATGGCGATGCGGATTCAATAAAATGGTTCCATGTCGAATCAAATTGCACATTTCACCTTCTCAATTGTTTTGAGGACGGTGATGAGGTAAATTTATGTGAGATAATGTTGACTAGATTCTTACCATCAATGTTTTTGCAATCAGTGGAAGAAATGAACTTCTGAACTCAGTACATTTGGTGAACATAAATGGTTGTGAATAGGTGGTGGTGCTGGGATGCAGAGCTCTTGAATCAATCGTGCCAGGACCTGATTTTGGTTCAAATAAGTTTGAGTGGTTTTCAAGAAAACTAAGACATATAGAATCAATTGAAGAAAGTTCTGATCTTGAATCCAATGACAGATTACTATTTACCCGGGTTTATCAATGGAAATTGAATATGCAAACTGGAGAGGTGAAAGAGCAACATCTTACTGGGACTAAATTTTCAATGGATTTTCCTATGATCAATGGAGAGTACACAGGGATTAAAAACAAGTATGGCTACACGCAGATTATTGATTCCAGTGCAAGTTCTGCATCAGGTAAATGGAAGAATCGCAGCAAACTTTTGCATGTTCGCAACATTTGAATATGATTCTGAATATTTACTGTTTCAGGCATGGTGAAGTATGGAGGTCTAGCCAAGCTATATTTTGAAGAACCAAGTGGAGAGTTTTCAAAGGTAAATTAGTGTCCTTCATAGTTTTGACACCATTCTTCCTCACTTCTTTCCTTTGACATATCTTTTGTGAATAGGGGGAGACTCAACCTGAAAATCTGATTAAGGCGGAATATCACCAGTTTGAAGAGAGTGTTTTCTGCAGTGGATCTGCATTTGTCTCTAAAGGAAGAGATTTTGAAGAAGATGATGGTTGGATAATCACTTTTGTACACAATGAAAAGACCAACGCATCTCAAGTGAGTTAGTGAAATCATTTCTTAGCTGATAGTTGAGTTATGCAGATGATAACATCATTAAATTCATTGCAGGCATTCATAATTGATACAAAGAAGTTCACTAGCAAGCCAATAGCTAAAATTACACTGCCATGCCGAGTTCCATATGGGTTCCATGGTGCTTTCATGCCAACCACTTGTGCATAGTTATGAAGCATCCTCAAGTCATAATGAACTACAACTGCCTCATGGAGAGTAAAACTCTTGATGCTTATGCTATCTAGTTCTTACATTTAAAATTGCCTGTTGTGCTTGGGAGCAACTATATGAAAAATGAAACATTCTACTACTTTGTGATTTCTTTTCTAAACCTATTAGTGGTACTAGATCATTATCCTATATATCTTACATAATCTCATTTTACTCCAAATCAATGATATATACATTAGTTCAAATGTCAGTTCTGAAATTCTGTATCTTATGAGCCCAGGTTTCATCTGACTCTGTCCATAGCAGGGTATCTGATCAGAATCTTCATAATGTTGTTGGATCTTCACAGAATTTTGGTTTAAATACACCATGAGAAGCCAAGTTTGCATGCAATCATAGCTTTTTGCTTATGCCTGTACATCAATTCTCAAGACACGAAGAAGTAAAATTGAAGAACAAAAATACGCAAGGAGGGCATATATAAATGTGTGGGTCCTACTAAAGTGGCATTTTGGCGAAAGGAAACCCATAAGTCCAACCAATTCCAAAGCCGAAACACAAAGCATGAGCTTGGAACATCATGGAAGGCCCATCACACTGAGTTATAAATAACTATCAAAAGTGAAATCTCTACTACTATCTGTGATTTCTTTGCCAAACTTATATTAGTGATACAAGAACATGTATTCAATCAACCCGATTGGTTCTCATTTTATCCAAACCATTTAGTTCACCAATAAAATATATATTAGTTCACATGCCATCGTAGTTTTTGAACTTCTCCAAAGACATTAGTTTGGGATGCGGAGAACAGCAATAGATACTTCACATATCCTAGGAGTCATTCAAGTTAAAACAATTATTTGAATGCAACAAGCAGAAAAAGTCTAGTCTACTGTTTATTACCATTTCCTCAATTTTACTAATATTTTTATATCAATCCAGCAGAATGATGCCAAATTCCTAAGCTTATTTGATATAATCATTATTATGCACTCAGTCAACCAATTTGGTTCAGAGAAACTGTTACTAATAGTAATAATACATCTCCAACTAGAGACCCTTCAAAACATGCCAAATGAAATTGGAACTCTGTTTGATTAGGTGATCTGATGACAGAGATTCTGTTTCTGGGTGTCTATTGAATCTACAGTGTGTTAGTACGTACATATATAAAGAAACTAATCAATTCTAATAAACAAAAACGCAATTGGGTGTCATGTATTAATTAATAGTAAGTAGGAAACTTAAGAATCATTATGGAGCTTTCAATCTGATAAAACAAATATGTGTTCCCGTTGACTTGCAACACAATGCTGAAAGATTCCTGTCATAGGACCCACTTACTCTTTGTAATAGCATCTAATAAGAATCAACCCTTCTGAAATTCTGTATCTTATGAGCAGGTTTCATCTGATTCCATTCCCCAGAATCTTCACAATTTCGGTTCAATAGATACACCATGAGCAGGTCAATTGTGCAAATTATATTAGCTTTTGGCTTATTTATGTATGTCAGTGCTCAAGAGAAATCAAATTCTGAGCAGAATGGAGTGACTCAGCTGCCCCAAGGCCTTGCAGTGATAATCGGAGTCATCTCAGCATGTGTTTTTGTAATCCTTATGTTACTTGCCTATGCGAAATTCTGTCACGCGACGCTCTTTCACCAGAACTTTCAGGAAGTAGTGGAATCGAGTTCTGGATGTTCAGGATTTGATAAAGAAGCTATTGAGTCATTACCATTTTTCAGGTTCGGATCGCTGAAGGGTTCGAAAGAAGGCCTGGAATGTGCTGTTTGTATTTCAGGATTTGAAGATACGGAGACTCTGAGACTTTTACCCAAGTGCAAACACGCGTTTCATATTAGTTGCATTGATAAGTGGCTTGAAAGTCAAGCTAGCTGTCCTCTGTGTAGGTGCAAGTTCAACCTGGAAGATTTTCGAAGTTTGTCATATTCCAACAGTTTCAGATTCTCAGGAAATCCTTCAAATCTGACAGAGAATTTGAATCTTGAGATTGTTGTGGAAAGAGAAGAAGATCTTCCAAGCTCGTCAAGTAAAGGTGTAAAAAGAGAGAAATTGCTTGTACAGGAAGTTAAAGAAAGTAAGCAAAAGAACATAGTTTCCGATGTGCTCATCAGGAACAGGTGGAGTGATGTCAGCTCTTCAGACTTGCTGTGCTTGAAGTCTGAGATGCTGAGTGTCACTTCAAGCAACAAACTCACTCGTTCGAATTCGACAACTGGGATGTTTAATTCTTGTCTTTTTATGAATGAAAATCTGGTGAGGATTAAAGAGGATATAGAGAGAAAGAGACTTTATGAGTCCAAGATCAGAAGCCATATAGTTTCAGCAAACTCTTCGAAATCATTTATTGGTGCGGAGACTAGATCCAAGTCTGAGATCACCAATCTTTCAAGGTTTACAAATTTCTATGCAAAAGATGAAACAAAAGAAGGCAGTAATAGCAGAGAAGAGAGGAAGTGGAAGATTTGGTTGCGTTTAGTTCGAAATACAGTTCAGTGGCTTTCTGGTCAAGCAACAAAATCACAAGAAACAACATCAGGTTTTCGATCTTTAAATGTGTGACTCAACTCCTTGTTTGTTTTTTCCCTTGAAACTCTATATCACTTGCTAAAGTGAAAAAACAAACAAGCAATTAGTCTATTTATCTTTCATAATTCAGGAACCTAGTTTTGTGCTTTTCTTGTGTATCAAGCATACAAATAAATATTTCTAGAGGTTCAGTACTCTACAAGCGAACTTCTGTCACCTATGATTCTGTCCGGATTCTGTTCTGTCAATTAAGTTTATATACACAGAAGACACAGAATTTGCTGTTTTTGAGATCAGGAAATAAAATATGAATCAGGTACAAGACACATAACATGTACAGGACCAGCTATACTATATCTTAGAGTCTGTTGGATATGGATGGCAAGCACTGTGCATTTTATTTTAATATTATGTTTTTAAATATATTTTGTAATGGCCAATGCTGATGTGATTAGAAGAAAGATCTATTTAGATATGGATTAAAATCTTTATTGGAAGATTTTTTATCACATCACATCTTTTGTATCTATATATGTATGCTATATCAGAAGGAAAATATACGAGTGTTCTTTTGATGCCAAAACTCTTCATTTTTTAATTTGTTCAACGACAAAAATCCCAACAGTGGTATCAGAGCAAATTAGGTCTTTGAGGGACTTGTGAAAATCAAAACAAACACAAAACCAAAAAACAAAACCCTAAACAGGATTAAAAGCTATTTCTATAATGTCTTGTTCAAGTCATATTTCTGCTTCTTCTCCTCCTCTCCTCACCGGTGAAAATTACCATATATGGTCAGTAAAGATGGAAGCGTATCTGAAATCTGCTACTGTGGGAAACTGTGGAATCAGATACATCACATGAACTGCCAAAAAAATCTTTCTCTTAATCAGATGAGAGTCCATGAAGAAAAAATCTCTAGAAAATTCAGATCTTTAAGCACTCTCCATTCAGTTGTTGATGAATCTGTCTTTGTTCGTATAATGGCATGCAAGACCGCCAAAGACGTTTGGGATAGATTGAAGTCTGAATTTCAAGGGAATGAAAAAACAAAAAATATGCAGATTTTCAATTTGAGAAAAGAGTTTGAATTACTAAGGATGAAAGAGACTGAGATTGTGAAAGACTACATCAACAGGGTTATGAAGATTGTCAATCAAATAAGGATTCTTGGAGAGGACTTACCAGAAAGAAGAGTCATTGAGAAAGTGATGGTCACCCTGTCAGATAGATTTGAAGCAAAGATTTGTTCACTTGAAGACTCTTGGGATTTATGGCAGCTTTCTCTCACAGAACTTGTAAGTGCTCTACAAGCTGTTGAACAAAGAAAAACACTTCGAGAATGAGAAGAAGAAGGAATTGAGAATGCTTTTGCTGCAACACAGTCTAGAAGAAACTGTGACAAAAGCTACAACAACAACAAAATTGGAAAAAATTCCCACCATGTCCTCATTGTAAGAAAACTAACCACACAGAGAAATTCTGTTTTTGGAATTTTGATGTTCAATGTAGAGCTTGCAAACAAATGGGACATGTTGAAAAGGTATGTCCTGGAGATACCAACAAAAAGAATGATGAGAAGGCTTTACAGGTTACAAATGATGCAGAAGAGGAGATGTTTTTTGTTGTTTCTGCGGTTGATAAAAAACCTGTCATAACTCACAACAATATGGAAAGCTGGATGATTGACAGTGGCTGTACTCAACACATGACAGCAAACCTGAACAATTTTAAGACTTTGGATAAAACATATTTATCTAAAGTTAAGCTTGGAGATGGAAGATTTCTGGATGTCAAAGGAAAAGGCACTGTTTCAGTGCAGACTTCATCAAGTACTAAACTTATATGTGATGTGTTATTTGTCCCTGGTATTCAACAGAATTTGTTAAGTGTTGGTCAGTTGGTGGATAAAATTTATTCAATACAGTTTAAGAACAAGATCTGTGATGTCTTTGATCCTCATGGTACGCTGATTTTTTCTATTGGAATGCAAAACAAGAGTTTTCATATTGATTGGGAAGATGATATAGTTGACAATTATAATGATTGTCAAGAAATTGAGGAGTCTGCCGTTGATAATGTTGTGTTTTTGAACTCTGAGTTACATAAAAGTCACATGGTATGTTTGGAAGAGTTTAAAAATCATGTTGGTGGAAATGTTAAAGTTGAAGAAATTGTGAAGAAAAAGAAAATAAAAAAGAATAAAAAATTTCAGTTACTCGTGAAGCAGAAGAACAGTTGAAGAACTTTCTAGTGTTGCATAGTTCTTGCATCATGGGGGAATGTTGGATATTGATGGCAAGCACTATGCATTTTACTTTAATATTATGTTTTTAAATATATTTTGTAATGGCCAATGCTGATGTGATTAGAAGAAAGATCTATCTAAATATTGATTAAGATCTTTATTGGAAGATTTTTTATCACATCACATCTTTTGTATCTATACATATATTATATCAGGAAAATATATGATACTGAGAAACAATTAAGACAATGGAAATGAAAAGGACTAATTCTCACAAGCTATGTGAAACTTAGAAAATCTAATACAGGTGATAGCCTTTTGCATCAGAGCTATCAATGTCCGAATTAGTCGACGAGTCATGGTTACCTTTTCTCCCCATTTCCATATCTTCAACCCTGCTAACGCTACTATGAGGGCTTCCATCTTTCTCCTTTATATGCCTCCATTCATGTTTCATAAGCCAATGTCTAGCCAAAAGCCAACCCAAACCAGAAAATATGGCAACTGTGCACCCTCCCCCAACTCCCACCAATGTGGCAAGCACCCAAATCATCCTCCGACCGCTTGGCATGACTGTCCACATTGCAGATATAAAGGCAGCTGCCATAAATGATATAGATAACCACATCACTTTATGAGTCAGCGTAAGGAATTTCACCATGGTTTTTCTCCGAAAAGGAATGATACTCACTAGGAATATAACTATGCCTAAAGACAGAAACAATGCTGAAATGTTGCATACCACAAACACTTTGAATGATGTTTTGTGACCCACTAGACTTATCCCAGTTGTCTGATTAAATCCACCTGGGGGGTTTATTCCAGCAGCGAATGTAACTGTAGCTATCAGAACTGCTACTACTATGATGGTCTTGCGCGCATTGCGCAGCCCTTCAGTTTGGAGGTCAATCTGCTTCTCTCTTCTGCGACGCTGGCGTTTGGTCTGATGTTTGGGAGGTGACTCTGGAGTTCTTTTTGGCCAGGAATACGGTATCGGGTCAGGTAGAGGCTGCAATTCTCTTGAAATTGGAAGCAGTTGGTCACACCTCTTAGCACCAGCCTCTTGCAATAGAGGTAAAATTAAAAGAGCTCCAGAGTTGCTTGCATCACACTCCACAACATCAAGAGGTGTAAAACCTCTATGGTTAATTGCATTAACATTGACTCCAGTCTTCAACAAATAAGCCACCATCTAACCAAACAAAAACAGCACAACCTAAGTACTTAAAATATCAATCAATCAAAATGTTAATATTTCTATGTTAAATGAATACAACTTACTGTAGTGAGCTTGGCTGCAGTGGCCAAATGCAAGATAGTGTTGCCATCATTATCAGCAACATTAACAAGTGTAGTGATATTAGGTCTATCAATTAAGTACTTAACAAGCTCATATTGATTGTGTTTAACGCCAAGGTGGAGAATGGTTTCTCCATGTTTGGTAACCATCTCTGCAGACTCAAGACTGATTGATAGCATTTCATATGCTATATTCATCTTACCTTTGATAACCGCCCAGTGAAGCGCAGTCCTACCTTGATTATCCTGCAAGAGTACCAAATCAGGATCCACCTTCAGTAGCTCCTTGCTAATCTCAAAATGCCCTTTTCTGCAAGATAGATGCAAGGGTGTCTGTCCATTCAAATCCTTCTTCTGCGCGAAATCTTCGCGCGCAGCCAATAGTTCCTTCACAATTTCTGCAGGAAAACAATAAGTTATTACCTATACATTATACAAATAATCAGAACAGGTGATCAATCAAGTTACCTATATGTCCATTAAAAGCTGAAACGTGAAGAGAAGTGGTGACTCCATCATTTTCCAGCATCAAAACCTGAGGAAACTTACTCAAAAGCCAAATCACTACATCAGTCTTCCCTTTCTCAGAAGCAACAAACAGAACACTCTGATTCTCCCTATTGAGTCTATACACACTCCCTTCATCGATCTCCACCAACATCTTCACAATCTCCAGCTTCCCTCTTCTGCAAGCCTCGTGTAACGGAGTCTCCATTCTCTCATTCTCCGAACCCGCCATCTCCGGCCACAGCTTCACTACCTCTCTCGCTAACCCCACGTGCCCAAACCGAGCTGTCAAGTGAAGAATTGAAGACCCGGAAACAGTCATTTGCTTTACAGAATCTTCGTTTTCTTGAACAAGAGCAAGAAATGCGTCCTTGTCTCCTTCCAGAATCGTCCTCGACAGACGTCCCTCCATTTCTGGCAGATGGGTATTTTCAGTACCGAAAACAAAAGGATCTGCAGAGTGTATATATATGGTGAAGAGAGTATGAGGCCATTTTTTTCCACAAAGCAGCAGCTACCATGAAGTTTCCATAGACACGTTAACAAAAGCTGATTTAAATATTATTATAAATACGTTTCACTGACAAATTCGATATTTTGCGTTGACAAAAGTGTCCGTAGAAAACGAAAACCCGTACACTTCAACTGTTCATGCAATGCTTAATCACGATTATTTTGTATTACAATTTCCATATCTTTCTATAGCTTTGAATTTCATGAACGTTGACTTGTGCCGCAAGGTACCTTCTAGAAAGAGCCATTACTCGGTTGGTTTATTGATTCGATACCGTTCAATTTTGAATAACAATTTGATATTATTTTTGAAAGGGACAAGTATTAAAAACCTGAGATATTTCCAACTTCTATGTAATTGCATTTGCATAGACTTTTTTGTAAGAATTGATATTGACATTAGGTATTATATCTACATGGGTATGTATGTTTTGTTTTGTACACACGTGCATTATATGATACTACAACACCATTACGTAATGAATGATGTGATAACATTTCAACAATGGTGACCAAAATTTCTGAGAACCATCTTCTTCCTACCCAACTGCCCAATTAATTGAACTGATGAGGATGTTGTTTTTTATTGTGCAAAAAAAAAATTGCACTTAAGTTATACATATACGAACGGCTTATTTCTATATAATTAATTATCGCTTCTGAGGTAATTATTGCTTGGATTTGGCTCTCTAGGTTGATGTGAAACAAACAATTTTCAGCTAAAGGAAAATGTCCATTTTATCTCTCATGGATAAAATATGCAAAATAAATAAATAATAATTTGCATCGGTTCAGAAAATATTATAGTCTTAGAGTTAAATTTTTAGTTTATCATTTTAAATATTTTAAAATATGTATTGAGTTTAATTTTAATTCCCACTTATAAAATCCCAAATCAAAATAAACAAAGATAAATTAAAATTTAGGTATAAAATATTAATAGCAACTTGATTTAATGGGAAGATAGAGCTAAAATCACATTCAAATCCGAAAAAAAGTACTAGTTAAAATGTTGTTTTTGTTAAAATGACATTTTTACTTTTTTTTTTTAAACAAAAGTTCGGATTTTAAAAAATGGTGGTAGTTTTTTTTATGGAAAACATAAAAAAAAAAAATTTTGAAAAATATGAAAATAAAATTTTAAATTTAAGAAATGAACCAGATTAACATGCCTAATAGACATGCTACACAACATCATTAATATGTGAACTGCTTCATCAGTTAACAAATGCAGCATACATACATCACTAATATGTGAATGCTTCATCAATTAACAAATGCAGCATGTGAATTCACTAGCTAATTAAGGTCGGTGAAGCACGCCTCACAAGTTCTAAAGCGCATTTTTAAAAATATAATTGATTATTTTTTTAACAAAAGTGTTAAATACCGTATGCGAAAATATTAAATACCATATATCTTTCCAATTATACGCTTAATATAATTGCATCAAAAAGTTAGTATTATAGTTTTAATAAAATTCTTTCATTTGTTTGAATTTTTTAATCAACCATAGAATAATGGAGAACATTCATAAATTTAACAGTGTAATTTTAATAAAATTCTTTATCTCATCATCTCAACTCGTTTAATTTTTTCTTCAAATCCAGAATTTTAAACCATATTATGGAGAAGATCCACGGAAGTAATTCAAACAACGATAATAAGTGAGCGTCAGGATTGTCAACAATATGAAAATATTATTAGTCTTTCAGTTTCATGTACCATATAAATTTCAAAACTCTTGCACGAATTCAGTTTACATCTACTTTATCAATTAATATCTTCATGACATCGCTCTTCATTCAAAACTTTGAAAGCCTAAACATGATTTGTTTTCTGAGTGACTAAAGAACGAAACTTTCGGAGAATCTAACTACACCTTTGGATATCTTTGCTGTTTAACGAGATTTCATATTAAAACACAACATATATTTTCTCTCTCTTCCCCTTCCATAATTGGACTTGAGATTTTCTTTATAAATTCAGGGTATAATTGGTATTTTGTTTGAGGTATTGATAAATTTGATGTGGTGTGTAATAATGCCCTTTTTTAAATTTCAAACTTTCAACAATTTGTAAAGTTTGGGTGGTTTTATTTACTTAAAATTAAAGTTTAAAAAGATTATATTTTATAATTTTTTTTTATAATTATTTTTTTTTTAAAAATACTATATATATTAATAAAATCTTTAAATATTTTCCATATATTTTCATAACATATATAAATCAATATAGATAATTAATATAATACATAATATAATATTTCTTTCGTTGTTATTTATTTTTTTAATTACTAATTTAATTGTAAAAGAATGACTCTTAAAAATAATCAGATGATACAAATAAATATTTTTTAATAAATATAAATTAAATTGATAGTTATGATATTAAATAATATCATATAGAATAAGAAAAATACTTTAGATGAAATGTTACACAAATTTTGGTAAGAGTTAATTGCACTCACACCCTCTAAACGATAACAAATTACACATATATAAACATTTTGGTATTAATATACAAGGGTTATTTTCAAAAACACCCCATTTTTTTAAACATTTCACTTTGAGCATCCGGTTTTGAAAAGTTTTGGAAAACCACTCCCAAAATCAAAACCACTAGTGGTTTTGGTATTTTTGTGAGCGGTTTTGGTGATGTATGAGTAATTTTGATTTTAGGGAATTTCCGAATCTTCAAATTAAAACATATAGAATTTCAAAACCACTCAAAAAAAATACCAAAACCACTAGTAGTTTTGATTTTAGGGGTGGTTTTCCAAAATTTTTCAAAACCGGTGCTCAAAGTGAAACATTTAAAAAAATGGAGTGTTTTTGGAATTTTTCCTAATATACAATTATACCCCTTCTCTCTATAGAAATTAGTGAAAATGAAAGGTAAAATTAACTTTAAATGAACATTTCTTCAAAAAGATGTATTTTGAATTATAAATTTCATTGTTATATTAATAGATTTGTTAATTTAACAAGGTTTTATTATATGGTAAGGGAGTGCGAGTGTGTATTAATACCAAAATGCTCATTTATACATAATTTACCATCATTCAGTGGGTGTGAGTGCAAAGACTCTTTTGCAATATACATCACTGTAATTCTACGTACATACAAAGGGACCTAGAGTGAACCACAACCAAACCAAACCAACCTACCACTTTATTCATAGATTAATTTTGTCCCTATCTACTCCACACAAGAATTCACATTGCGCCTACCACTTTCAATAATCTCTTATTTTGTTTGTCCCTTTTCCAATGTTCATTTAGGTAAGCACTCACATTTTAGACAATTATCTTATTCAAATATAAGGAAGTAAATGGTACATGAAATGGTTCCTTCAGACTGAGAAACTGATAGTGATCACATGGTTTATAAATAAACAGTTGTCTTGCTTAAGTAAAGGGACATCTGCATTGGACAAAATTGAATACAACACTCAAAAAATCAACCATAAAATTCAATCATTTTTAACACTCATTTAAGACAAGGTTGTTGGTATAGGACCTCTTGTCTTTACTAATCATAAGTTGCATACACAACTAACTACAATTATGTTATTTCATGTACACATTCATTTCTCGATTTTATTTTATTTTTTTACCTTACATGATACTACATGATCTAGAAACTATGACAAAAAAATAAATAATAAATCAAAATAAAAACAGCTTTAATCCCATTAATAAAACTCAATTTAAATATATATATATACATATATATAATTTCCTATTTATTTCATTGTTTAAAATAATAATTAATATTATTTGGATTGAAAATTATTTATAATATTTTTTACAAATATTATTTTAAATGTTAATTTAAAAGTTAAATATTATTTTAAATGATGTTACTAAATAAGTAATTTTTTTAAAAAAATGTGTATTTGATAAAAAATTTTTAAAAAAATTAAATTTTAAATTAGTTTTTAAAAAAGTAAAATAATAATAATAACTGATTAAATATCAATTGTAAAAACTATTAATAATTTTCGACTCAAAACTAAAAGCAGTTTACTTTATTAATTTTCCGGTTATAATTAATTATATTTTTATCTTTTCAATTAAATTTATTACATAAATTTTTTAATAATATATATTTAATAATTAATTTTAAAAATAAAATTGATACTAAACTTTCAATCTAACAACTAATCTAACGGTTAATTTTTAATTTAAAATTTAATTTA
The DNA here is from genome assembly GCA_031304145.1 of Cardiospermum halicacabum. Classification (NCBI taxonomy): domain Eukaryota; kingdom Viridiplantae; phylum Streptophyta; class Magnoliopsida; order Sapindales; family Sapindaceae; genus Cardiospermum; species Cardiospermum halicacabum. The sequence goes on from CM062396.1 coordinate 24,602,185, forward strand.
ACAGCTTGTTATCGCTAATTTAACCATCAACTACAAATCTCATACCAAATTTACTCAAAATATATATATATATATATATATATATAAAAGCTATTGAAAAGATTTTAGCAAATATACATTTAATTACTTTCACTTTTTTCCCATTATCAGATGGTTAATTAATTATATCTTAAAAAAAAAAATAAGCCACCACTGAACCACAAATAATTTTCAAAATGGATATTTTTTTGATATGTATTGTAAAAACAGAAATGAAATGATTTTTTTCTCCTTTAACATAATTTTTATATTTTCTCTAATAAGTGGATAGATTTTATTTCAATTAGCTGAATTCTAATTATGAAGTTTTATTACTCATAAAACCCCCAACCAAAACAAATGCATTCTTCAATGGTAACAAACAAAATAAATGATCCAAACCTAACAAAACCTATCTATTATATATCTCCACACTCACCTCCACCGTCAAAATGAGCCATGGAATTCTACGAAGACCACAAAACACTATTCACTTTCATGAACGAAGAAACACATGACTTCCCACAATCACCTCCACACAACACCACCTACAATCACCATGACCAAGACACTCTCCAATTCAGTCCACCAAGGCCATCAACAAGTCCACAATCTCCTCACAACCCTATCTTCACTCTCCTCCCACCACCAAGCCCCGAATCACCCTGGACCCTCTCACCTCTCCGGACACCATCCCCTTCCATTCTATTCCATTGCATCGCTTCTCTCCACAGACACGAAGGCAACATCTACTCAATCTCACTCTCAAAGGGGTTGGTCTTCACCGGGTCGGAAAGTAACAGAATCCGTGCATGGAGACAACCGGATTGCATCGAAAGAGGTCATGTCAAATCCACATATGGAGAAATTCGTGCCATGTTGGCTCACGGTAATACCCTTTTCACCTCACATAAAGATAACAAAATTAGGGTTTGGAACTTCACTAGCGATAACTTCCGGGTCAAGAAACACACCACATTACCTAGAAAAAAACCTTTTTTCGCTTTCCCTAAAACCAACACTTTGCAACATAAAGATTGTGTGTCTTGCATGGCGTATAATCACTCTGAAGGATTGTTATACACCGGATCGTTTGATAGAACCGTGAAGGCTTGGCGGGTTCAATGTAGGAAATGTGTGGATTCTTTTATAGCTCATGAGAGCAATGTGAATGGAATTGTGGTAAATCAAGACGATGGTTGTGTATTCACTTGCTCTTCGGACGGATCTGTGAAGATATGGAGGCGGGTTTATAGGGAAAATTCGCATACACTTACGATGACGCTGAAGTTTCAGCAGTCACCTGTGTATGCTTTGCTACTGAGTAGCGGTCAAACTAGCGGTTGTTTTTTATATTCGGGATCATCAGACGGAATGATTAATTTTTGGGAGAAGGAGAAAATGTCCGGGAGGTTTAATCACGGTGGATTCTTACAAGGGCATAGATTTGGTGTTCTTTGTTTGGTGGCGATAGAGAAGTTGGTGTTTAGTGGGTCGGAGGATACTACGATTAGGGTTTGGAGGAGGGAAGAAGGGAGTTGTTATCATGAATGTTTGGCTGTTTTGGATGGTCATAGAGGGCCTGTTAGATGCTTGGCTGCTTGTTTGGAGATGGAGAAAGTTGTGATGGGGTTTTTGGTTTATAGTGCTAGTTTGGACCAGACTTTTAAAGCTTGGAGGATTAGGGTTTTGCCTGAGGAGAAGATGTGTGTGGATTTTGGTGAGAGGAATAGTACTGAGCTGAAGATTAGTAATATTAGTTGTAATGGTAATAACATGATGGATTATGAGATGAGTCCTGTGCTTTCTCCTTCTTGGGTTGAGAGGAAGATTAGGAATAATTATTTTCAGTGAAGGGAAATAGAAAAATTATTAGAGTTGGCTAATTAAGCTAGCTAGATCTTGTGAAAAGCTTGACCCTAGAGTGTAATTTTCAATCAATATTTTGTTATTTTTATAGTAATTTCAATAAAAGTAATAATTATATAAATCAATTCTAAGAAACATGTTGATAAAGTCCACATTGATCATTATTAACAGACAATTACACTAACAAAGCTTGAAGATACCATTACACAAACAAAGCAAAACACCATGCAACTCAGTTGTCCTCATAAGGAATAGGAACATGAGTTCTGGAGATAAAGAAATTCTCGTAAATAAACCCAGCAAGCCCACCACCAATAAGCGGCCCAACCCAATAAACCCAGTGGTCAGTCCAATCCCAGCTGACCAAAGCCGGCCCAAATGATCTCGCCGGATTCATCGAAGCTCCAGAGAAAGCCCCGCCAGCCAACACATTAGCACCCACGACTAACCCAGTCAAAAGCGGGCCCAGCCCATCAATTGCCCCTTTCTTGGGGTCCACTATGGTTCCGTAGACGGTGAATAGCAACGAAAATGTTAGTATAATCTCCCACACCACTCCTTGCATGTACCCTACTCCGCTTGCCAGCGTGTGTACTGGAACAGCCTGAAAAAGAAAATAAAGTTAGAAATATTCGATCTTTTTATAATCACTTAAATGGTTTAAATATATTTTTTATTTAAATTTATAAAATTTAAAATAATAATTTTATATAAAATATAATTAAAACTCGAAAACTTACTAATCCACCGGTTAGATAACTGAGGAGAATACAAGCGAGCGAAGAAGCGAGCAACTGGTCGACCCAGTACAGGACCGCTCGGAAAAAGGTGATGTGTCCACCGAACAATAGACCAAGCGTAACAGCTGGGTTCAAGTGGCCACCGGAGATATGTCCGGCTGATATCATAACCGCCACCACGAACGCATGAGCCACCGCCACCAGTAACAGACCCACCAAAGCATTTCCGACTAGCCTATCTGTACCATATCAATTCAATCACATGTGTATATTAACGTATTTACATATAACATTAACATAGTGGATGTGTTTGTATGTGTACCAGCAGCCATGGCCGATCCAACGCCGGTGAAGACGAAGAGGAAGGTGGTGATGAACTCTACGACGATAGCTCTTATGCAGTCCGGTTGCGACGCTTCTCGGTGGCTGCCTAATGCGATTTTCGCCATTGTTTCTGATGTGAAATGAAATGTACGTGCTCTCATCCACCATATATATATATATATATATATAAATGAGTCATTATTTTTTAATTTATATTATTTTTTTCTTTATATTATTGGGTGCATATTTATTATATGTACAGCTGTCCCCATTCCAAATTATGGAATTAGTTTTATTATTTTCACATAAAATTTTAAAATTATTATTAATTTACTTTTTTAAAATTATATTTAATTATTTTAAAATTTGAATAAAATTAATAAATTATATAAATTTTATTTTTTAAAAATATTTTATTTTAGTTATAATTTTATAAAATAAAATTTTTATACTATTTTAATATTCGATACGAAATTTTCGTAAAATCCATCGATTATTTTGCCGCGGTGAACAATTATAATAAAATTATTAATCGGATAAAAATATATAAATATTTATTTTTAAAATTAATTTTTTTTAAATTTAAAATATAAATTTATTTTACTTATAAATATAATTAAATTTTAGTTAATTTATACTTTAAAATCTTTCTTTTATTTTATTTTATTTTTTATAAAGCAAATAATTTACTGTTTTTGAACATATTATAGCGAGCAAAAGAAGTCCTATTTAGTCGAAAGTCAAATGCTATATCACATCACACACCATCAATTATGATAGAACCCCACAAACCAATCAAGACAATTCAATAATTACATTTCCTTTTGTCCACCAACAAAAAAAAAAAAGAATCTTAAATACTTACAATAATAATATTACACATTCAATTATTAGGTTAGGAACCATCACTCTTTCTTCCTCAAGCTTTTTGGAGTTCTTTCATATTCATAGTACTATATATTATCCTACATAATCATCATCACATGTGTATGTATAATGACTTCTATGCACTTCATCTTGGTTTAATGATTCATGATGCCTTTTCATGTTCATCAACATAACAATCCACCACAAAAACAAAACGCAAAGCTAAGTAGACTGTTTTCCTGAATTGACTAAACAATGTTTGGAGGTCACTTTCGAAATGAGTGTCGTCGTGGACCAAGCTGTACTGCATGTGTCATCGAGCATGTGTTATTCTCAGAAATAATGTCAACTTGACATTTATCTCTCTCTCTATATATATATTTTGAAATATGATTCTACTTACATGGGATCAAACATGCATTATTGTGATTATTTAAGGACAAAAAAGCTAAGCCCACTTATAGTTTTGTTTGTTAGTTCATGATGAGTCGATATTTAGGTCAACATCTGTTCATTTGGACTTTAATATTCAATTCGTCCAATGTTACTCCTTCCACGTTCTAATCCCCTCATTGCTCTCTTCGCCTACCCTTTGCTGGATTATTATCATTTTTTTATATGGAAAATATAAATATAAAAAAAAATAAGAGAAAAAATAAACCGAGTAGGTTATTAAAATTTTAGAAAATTATATAAATAGATCAAATAATTAAAAATTAAAAATTTTAAAAAAATTACATAAAATAGATTAAAAAAATAAAATTAAAAAAGTTCAAATTAAATAAAAAATTTATTTATATTTTTATACTTGGCAAATTTTAGTCATTCACGTCTTTACGAATTCTCTTCGCATATCACATTTATAAATTAATATAAAAAAAATCTCCATGAAAAAATAAAATAATCAACTTGATTTCATTTTCTAAAAATGAAAGTTTGAATTTATTTTCTTAGTTTTTAAAATTAAATTATACATCAACACAAGTTATAAAATAATATAAATAAAAATTTGTCTTAAAATTTATATAAAAATAAAATTAAATTGTTGTCTTCTTAATCTATACTAAATTTAAAATTTTTTTAAAAAAATAATAATAATCAAATGAGCTATTTAAAAACTTTATCGAACTAATCATTATGAATCTTTATTTTGACTTTACATAAGTGTGTGCTTTCAAAATGGTTATTCTTTAATAAATTTATAGAACAAATAATCGTTCAACACAACAAATAATCGCTTCAACATTCAAAAATTTGTAACTAAAATTAGAAAAACACGCCACCTAAAAGGGTGTACTTCACAGAGTTGGTCTCAGAGGCCCGGTTGCACTATAGTGGTGCCCTCCCTGCCAATACAAAATAGAAAACCCCCAATCACGCCAGAGGCAGAGGATAAGAAGAGTAGAATCTACCGTACCCATAAGAAAAGAGAAAAGACAAGTTTTATACTTAGAGTTGGTGAGTGGGCCGGGTCAAGTGCAGAATGGACTTAACTTTACTAAATGTATCCCAAGCCCATCAGCCCTTAACCAAACAAATGACAACTCATCACTAAACACACACAGCTTGATAAAAAAAATGATACAAAATTAACACATATTTCCCTTTGAATCATACTTTTTATATATACATTGATATAAACAAAATTACAGAACACCATAAAGGATCCCCAAGTGCCTTCCTCGGCTTTGTATCTTCATCGTCCAGTGCCCAACCACAATCAACAGGTAAAAAAGAATCCATGCACAACACGAAGAATCCTTCAACAATTAACAATGTAATCATGGTGCAGTGAAGCTTGCGCATCAAGCAAGCCTTTTAACTTACTTCATCCCGTCTTTAACAAACGTCAAGTTGCGATGGACAAAAAGCATAGATTCTAATATAGCATCAAGTTAGGTTCCTGCCATAAGACTTAAATTCATATGATTAGCTTAAATTTATGCCTTAATGAAATACAACTAATTATCGAGTATGCTCTATCAGCATTTTAAAAAATAGTATTTTGAATCAAATCAGCTAATTGAAATTGTTATTAACAATTTAACTAGTTTTAAAAATTAGAGATTTGAATTTAGTTAAATCTTTATAACTCTAAAAACAAAATACAAATCTCTAATTGAAAACACTATTTAACAAAAATAAGATTTCAAACTTTTACTAATTTATTAATATAAAATAAAAGCTCTCAAATTCTAATACTTACTCCGTGTTTTTTTACTCACTGTATTCACTATTGGTACATTATTCGATGTTTAATTTCAATGATAAATAATTTTAATTATATAATTAAAAATTATAATAATTTTATATTTAATAAATAAACATTAAAATGATTAAAATAATATCTTAATAAATATAGTTTTATGTATAAATAACCATATGCTAAATAAAATTATAGATAAATAGTAGTTATTACGAAACAAGAGTACTTCTATGAATCAAAGTCGAAAGCCGCATTCCAGCTAAAATTGGCTAAAAAATATGGTTCCAACTGAAATGGGCCAGACCTATAGGTCTGATTACAAACCGATAAAGCCCAATCCACGAAGCCCATATCGAGGCAGATTCCAGCACGATAAGCTGATGATGCGAAACAAGGGGGAGAGAAACTAGTGAAGTGAGAAACGGAGAGAGACACGAAAATGGTGAGAGCACTCCCAATATCCTCGTGCTCGTCGTCTCTAACCTTCTCAAATCACAAGACATCACGTCTTCTTCCTCATTCTTCATTGAAGTTCGCTTCTTCCTGCACTAACAATGTCAACAACTGTTATAATACTTCTCGACGACTCGCTCTTTTCCAACTCGGCACTGGTGAGTGGTCGCTACGGATACGCTTCGCATTTCGTTAATCTCCTCTCGTTTTGTATGAATTTCAGCTTTTAGGACTGTTTTAGGTTTACATGATTTCCTTTCATCGTGCATTTCCATGCTTGTTATCATTGTTTGAAATTGGAGCTAGTAATTACTTGAATCAACGTTGACTAATTAGTTTCAAATATAATGCCTATCTACCACTAGCTGTGTGGTTGAGAATTTGGTAGCCGTTTTGTTTGCTGAAGTATAATCTAATGTGTTTGGATGTTAAGAGATTTTGTTTCTTTTGCAGTTTAGGTATTGATGAAATGGATCCTATAGATTATTTTTATGGTGTGGTTTATGATTATATGTGAATTTAATGAACTAAGAGTTTTTCTGCCAATGAATTTTGTATGTTATTTATAGCTATTCCACAGTCTCAGCTGTTTGGTGGAAAGGCGAGCAAGTTGTTGAGAGCCGACGGGAATGTGATAGAGGCTAGCACGTCAGGTGATATGGCACTGGCAAGCACTGCTATTGCTGAGCAAAATGTTCTTGACTGGGTTAAAACTGATAAGAGAAGAATGTTGCACGTTGTTTATCGGGTTGGAGATTTGGATAAGACTATAAAGTAGGCCTGCTTACTTTAGTTTTCCATGATGGTTTAGTTTATTCTGGCGGTGATCGGTTTATGCAAACTCTGTGGCTAATTAGCTGATGGATGCTGCAGGTTTTACACTGAGTGCTTGGGGATGAAGCTGTTGAGAAAACGTGATATACCAGAGGAGAGATACACAAACGCTTTTCTTGGTTATGGGCCTGAAGATTCTCATTTTGTTGTTGAGCTTACGTACAGTAAGTGGTCTTTGTATGTCAATTTATTTAATGCACTTATCCAAGTATATATCAAATATTCTTTAAGATCCTTTTATCGCTATGGTCTTTGTAAGTCAACGTGTTGTATATGACAGGTTCATAAACTTATATTGTTTATTCTTCTTATGGATTTGTTATTTTTTGATGATGTTCTCAGACTATGGAGTTGATAAGTATGACATTGGAACTGGATTTGGTCACTTTGGGATTGCAGTGGAGGATGTGAGTTCCCCGCTTCTGTTTCCAAACATTTTATTTGCCAAATCAGATTATGCTACATGCTTCATCATACTGCATTTTCAATTTCAAATTTTTTTCTGTAGGTTGCAAAAACTGTGGATCTTGTGAAGGCAAAGGGGGGCAAAGTAACCAGGGAACCTGGTCCTGTTAAAGGAGGCAATACTGTCATCGCTTTTGTTGAAGATCCAGACGGTTATAAGTTTGAGCTTCTTGAAAGGGGTCCAACTCCTGAACCCTTATGTCAAGTAATGCTAACAGTGGGTGACCTTGATCGTGCTATAAATTTTTACAAGAAGGTGGATGAGTTTGCTGTAGCATGCTATCTTTATGAAATTTTATACCTTGTACTGACACTTGTCTCTTCCAATTATTAAAGGCTTTTGGCATGGAACTTCTACGCAAAAAAGATAACCCTGAGTATAAGGTAACTCCTCTCTGTTGGTGCTCAATAAACACATAGCTGAAGTCCACAATATTGTTTACTTACTATTGTTTATGTAATGTATGTATGTCATTTGCACGTGCATGGGCCCATAGATGAACTTATGCAGTTTGTATTATGTTTCAAGGTCATGGAACTTATTCTAATGTACAATCACTGTTATCTGTTGAGAGAGAATTGGAACCTGAAATTCATTTGATTGGGCTCTTATGGGTTTGTGTGTACATAATTGAAAATGTATTTCCTTCATTTAATTCTTTCTTCCTTGTTTTCCCTGGGAACATTAACTGTGCAGTGCATGAACCCATAATTTGTTTTCATCATGGTAACAGGTTTTCTTGGATGCTTTATTGTGTAATTTTGTAAATGATTACTTGGTTAATATTTGTTCTTACTTTTCAGTATACCATAGCCATGATGGGCTATGGTCCTGAAGATAAAAATGCAGTTCTGGAACTGACTTATAATTATGGGGTCTCAGAATATGACAAAGGAAATGGTTACGCGCAGGTAATCCTTCATTTTTCTCCCTACCTATCAATACTGTAATTGAATTTAAATAGCTTTTGTATGATATGTGCTATTGTTAGAATTTGTTTTGGCTTGTCACAGAATCTTATTCTATGCTGCTGCACAAGGACTAAAGTTTTATATCTTAGCAGATTGCAATAGGCACGGACGATGTTTACAAGGCTGCAGAAGCAATCAAACTGAGTGGTGGAAAAATTACTCGTGAACCTGGGCCATTGCCAGGTATCAATACCAAAATAACTGCTTGCGTGGATCCTGATGGTTGGAAATCGGTATGGCTTCTCTTATGCTGTGGTTTGTTTTTTCCTCTTAGCTAGAGAACTGTTCTATGAACATCCATAGTTACAAGCCATAGAAACTCTTACCTCGAATGAGATGGAAGTACTTTCAAGATAATCTTAGATATCAAGCACATAGTTAAGAATAGTTAGATGCCTTTTTCAGTGAGGAGACAAGAAATCCTGAGCCGCTGATTATGATATGGTTTGGAGATTTCAGCTCTGTTAATTTGTTTTATGTTGTCACTCCATCCTGCAGGTTTTTGTAGACAATGTTGATTTTCTCAAGGAGCTCGAGTGACCAAGACAGCTTCATTGCCGGGAACACTAGGAAACTGAATCCATGGAGATTCTGTAACAATTTTGTCCATTGGAAACTGCTTTCTCTGAAGTTCAGTTTTTAAACCGACCTATTATTTCCTGAAATGCATCTGTAGATTAGTATAGCTGTAACAGTTGTTGTAATTACATGTCTTACCCCATTATATGATTGAAAGAGTATGGACTTCACTGTAAAAGAAAAACTGCTTGTAAAAGATTAAAATTCTAATTTTTATTATTAAAATGTGAAGTTTTATTTTAAACTTATCAAATATTGGCGCACACACAACAGTTTAACATATGTTGGATTCCCTCAATCCACATCTGCTTGTCGCCTTTACTTTTGCATTCATATTCTATTATCCTATCAGCTGTCTTTATCCCAAAGTAAGCTCTCTGCTCGTTGCTGTCTTCACGCTCCCTTCCAGGCCAAGATGCTATGTCAGAGTAGACACCAAAGACTATACCTGTAACAACAAAATAGCCGACACTTGGTGGATCAACGAGGTAATTGTTTTTAATTCTGGCTATAAGACTTTACTTACATTTCTTCTTTTTGGTGAATGTACCTGCCATGTGCTTGCTTTTCATTTTGGCTACCACCTGCTTTGAAAACTCAAAATTATTCAAGTTGAAAAACCAATTTAATGAGCAAGCAACTCCTTATGGTGGGTAAACTTGCATAAATATGTTTGTCTTTTGGACTTCACCTGAAGATCTGAATTAATGCTGAAAGAAACTAGCTTCCAGTGTAGAACTCCTGTCATCACAGTAATAGAAAGATTAGTTTGTGTGTTTGTTTTTTTTTTTTGGAACTTTACAGAATCAGGTTCTAAAATGTATCTGACTTCATATCTTTGTGGACATGTACCTTTTCTTGTCCGTTTGAGAAGTTCTCCCCCTGTGGAGACAAAGTTCATGGCTGATGAAATGCTTAGTTCTTGACCTTCTTGAGCCTTTTCCTCGGCCAGAGAATACGTAGAAACACTATACCCTCTCTGCAGCCTTGCCCTTAATGCAGCAGCTCCTCGCAATGCTGCATCACATCAATAAGTATTTACCTAATTACACATCACTCTGAAACTATTCTAGACATAGTTTAAATAAACCATACGAATTTCCTTAGGAAGCCCACGATGTAAAGTATCCACTGTTTTAAAAACTGACTGATACCTGTAGCCGCTCCAGCTGTTAGGGTCATAATATCTCCATTGGTCTTAGCGTTAATTGCTGAGTTAACAACTCCCACGATTTGATCGTGTTCAGCTCCCATGTCCTCTGCAATTTCAATGCAATGAGATGCTACTAACGCAGCTGCAGATGCAACTGCAGCTGATGTTTTGGGTGATGTCCTCTGGTTGAGAGTTGCCATTTCCTGTGATGTTGCATCTGCAGCAGTGATTGCTGCAATAGCAGCAGCAACTCCTGCCACAGATACAGCTGCATGAACTTGAGCATTATGAGTTCTGAGCTCCTGCTTCTTCCTTTCCTTCTGATCTCTTGACCATCTGCCCATGGTTCGCCCTTTCATTATGCTCTTGTATAGCTGTGTAACACAAGCATGCATAAGGATTCCAAGCAAGGTGAATTTAGCTGATTGATTTTATGGAATGACAAGTTACCCCATTTTTCAACAGCTGTTGATTTGAAAGGAAGTCTGGATGTAGTGCATGATGAAGTAAAAATAATTCCTGTACAATTTTTCTGCTCGTTAGAACGAGGATGTCTAGCCTTGTAAATCATACTTAAGTTCTTTAGTGGACAAATTTAGCTAGTTTCATATAGAAGCAGTCTAGAGAGGTAGAAGAGAATACCTTCATTTCCTCACTGTCTCTTGGAGAAATAGGAGGACTATTGTCATTATGTATCTGTCGATTGTGAAATATCAATAACATTTAGCATGTAGAGAGAACAAGTAAAACCATAACATGTAGGTATCATTTCAGAGTCTAATACAAGGTTAGAGGAAAAGATTTCTCACAGTAAAAGATTCCTTGAAAGCTGTGGCGAAAGGTGGCTTATCAAGATTGTTCAAAGGGATATTTGTGTTAGTTAAAGCTTTAGAAAGCTCCATAGCTGAAAGGCTCCATGATCTGGCCAGAAACTCCATGGACTCGGTAGGAGTTTCTGGTGGAGGAGCAGTAGATAAAGGAAGCCAACTAGGCGGGCCATTTTCATCTATATTTTCCAGCTTATGCGAGGTGCCCTTTGCACAGCATGAGCTCACTAATACAACAACACTACTAATTAGTGGTTATTGCCCAAAAAATTCTTCAAAAGAATGATAAAAGATAAGAGGCTTGCAATGCAATTACAAAAAGGCTTACTTTCAAACTCCTTTGTGCAGCTTCTCATGCTAAGAAAAGAGAGTCCAAGAACAAGAGGAAGGAAACAGTTGGGTATTTAAAGTGGAGAATGGAGGGAGTGGAGCTGCTGATTCCTACACTCTATAACATTCATTAAAGAAGGAAGAGGAAATGATTCTCTTATTAAAGGTACATCATCTTTGTCCTCAACTATCAGAATTCAGCTTTTGTTTTACTTTGATGGGTGCTTTTTTCTACAAAAAAGAAACCAAAACAAGGGCCATCTTATTGAGCGGCGAGATTCATGATGACTTTGTTTCTCTTTTGTCACCATTTTATCTGTTAAAAGCACTTAGAAGGGGCCCCCCTCCTTCTGCTACCTCCCTGCACTGAGCACACCACTCTCTTAATAGTACCTTGGTATTGACCAACCTGTACATAACCTTACCCAGATATGTTTGCAGTGTAGTGTAGAACAAAGCTAGTCATGGTTTATCTGACATTAGAGAATTCTGGTTGATAATTTTCTACCAATGGTTTGTTCTTTAGCTAGACATGACATGAATTCAGTAGCAGCAACAACACTATCTCATCTCATCTTCGGTGTTGCTTGCTTAGAAACATGTGAAGTCTTTTTCCTTTCCTATTAAAGCAAAGCCTACTTTGTTTTCACTTTCAGTCTTTTCACTGATAAAGAGAGTAAAAACAAAGTATGTAGTTTATCTATTATAGAATATAATGCAACATTATCTCAGTATAGCACAAAGTAGTTGTACATCTTTCAGGTCATTAAGACTCGGTTACAGTCAATACATGTTATAAGATTGTCTCATATTGCAGATATGGCAGAGGCTTTAATGATATACACTGTTGAAGCGTGGAGGATCTCTCTTTTAGCATACCTAAATCTTAAAAACAGCCAAAATATGATGATACATGGTTCAAAGTGCATGGTTGGTTTAACACTATCAACATCATGATGGTGATGGTGAGCCACTCTACCCTCATAATAAGGGAGAAAGTTGACGTTTTTAATTCTGGTTAAGCCATTATATCATCGTGTAGTGTTTTGTCAAAATTTTAAAATAAAGAAGTGATAGTTATATGATAGTGTCTGGTTAATGAAACCATGCGCTTGGTCTGTTCGGAAGTCCCACACCGCACTAACATGTAAACGCTTGTTATCATGTTAATCTGATTCCTTAATCATTTAGATTTGGGGATTCCAAAGTAAATCATCTGTTAAAAAGGTTGTACAAAGGCTATATAGTGGAGAGGTAAGGGTAGGAATCTTATAATGACTTGTATTTTACTTTGTTGGCCATTATCATTTAACAATCACAGTTCCAACCGAAAGGGCTGGCCTGTAGGAGCATCATTGTATCATAGAATAAATATGAAATCAATTCGCATGGGTGAAGTAAAAGTTAAAAACACTGTATGAAAAGTATTTTCATTAAACCGTTTAATTATATTCTTCTTATTTAATTATTAAATCTCAATTGAATATGGGGCTATAATAGGAGGGAATATGTACATTAAAGCCAAAATATCAATTTAGATATTTAGATTAAGTAAAATTGGAATTACTTTTGGATGGGAAAACAAACTTCCATAAATGTTCTTTTATATTTTAATCATCGAGAGCTATGGACTAAGACATTTGTCCACGAATTTCTCCGACATGCGGTTCAATGGATTCAATCCAGACAGCATATTCTGGAATCTTTGTCAATGCTCAAGCTTGATGTGTAAGCAAGCAAAAGCAACTAGAATTGGATATCAAGATTCAAAATGCCCTTAGCAATAAGCCTTAATTTCACTTGCCAAAACATCAGCAACTACCTTTGGCGACCAGGCTTCCACCCTACACGAGCACAATATACAATATTGAATGACTAAAATATCAACACAAAAAGGTGAAATAACGTTACCCAAAAGAATAGAATATTGATGATTTCGATTACCTCATGACCATCACAACATAAACCGACTCGGGATCCATCTGGTTACCAAAGAAGATGGTGGACCAATCTTGCATTCCATTGGTTAAACTTCCTTTAACCAAAATCTCAATCATATAAAATCTGGCAAAAAAAGCAGAAACCACAAAGTCCTACAACTTCAAAACAATACAAACAATAAATAATAATAAATAGATCCACTGGAACTTAGAAGATTAATTTGGTACCTGAAACACAAGATTAGTCCTTTTACAACATTTCCAAGGACGAGGGTAAACTGATCCAGGTAAACATCCAGGATCTTATTCCACAAACATAAAGCATAAGAAGAGGAGAGCAACAGACTCCTGAATTAAATGAGATATTTAATCAAAACTATATAACCAAAAAGAAACTTTATCATCTATCAACTGAACTGAAGAATGGAAGAAACACTTTACATATAATACATCGAACAATCAAACATCAATCTGCCCTCAGTCAATTTTTTCCCATCAACAATGCATTGCATGCAGAAAACAAACCAAGCGGCCAGCTTCCCGGCACTATTCTATGTGATTTTGCTTGTGGTTCCCTTATACAAATTACATTACAAGATCTGGGCACAGATTTTTTCAAGCTAGCTCAACTTCATGAAACTTGAAGCATTTGTTTTCCCAGAATCCTCCAAACTCATGACTGAAATGACAGCCACCAAATGGTATTAGATTGTCAAAGAACATTGTGTGATAGCAACTATAGCCAAAGTGTTTTTAGGAATTTAGTATTCTATGTACAGGTAACATAAGATGTTTTGAGAAACACGTACAATTAGATGCCTGTTTACTTAGCAGATGAAATCCGTTGAAATGATGGCATCCAGCTACTCGAAGCACCAGCTCTTTTCCCATTCCCTCGATCTACATTAGCGGTTTCATCTGTCTCCTCTGCTTTTGGAAAATTTCTTTTGAAGGTACTAGGGAGACCAAATGAAGATGATGGTACTGCTGCATTGCTAACAGCGACCTGCAACGATCATATATCAAACATGAGGCAATTTGTACTGGCTGAAAATGTTGCAAGACTACAGCTCAACGAAAGTAAATGCAAAATACGAAGGCAGCAAGAAGTTCAAGGTGCATACAATATTCTTATATCATAAAACCTAGAAGAAGAGAATTAACTCACATTTTTGTCAGCCAGAGTTCTAGAATTCACATTATGAGCTCTTGATGATCTATGCTGCATATCCCCATCTGCACGGGAGTGATTATGTATTCTTCGTTCAGCTTCAGCCGAGTAAGAAGCATCATGGACTCCTAAAATCCAAATCAAAACTTAGACACGGACAGCGAGCAACAACAATGTAGTTGTATCCACACAAAGAAGGTTGAAAATAAAGAACATTAAAACACAAATGCTGAAGTAATGGATTGAAAAACAAGCATCAAGAATGTAATTGTTTTATTAGCCGATTCATTTTCTCATGTGTTCTATCTATTGATAATTCCATAAACAAACAAGTAAAGCTTGCCTTTAAGTTTCTCTGTCTGCATAGGCATTGCTCGACTGCTAATCCCTCTAGAAGCTTGTTGCAAATCCTGATTCAAAGACCAAATAGTTTTACCAATGTGCGTTTGACTTAAATGTCTAATAAAATGAAAAATAAGAAGCCTTTTTGTGTCTTTCTTGTTTTTTTTTTTTGGGAAAAAAAAGGGGATATTTGGACAGTAAGAAAATCTTGCATAGTCAAAACATGACAGACACACTTACAGATGATTGGGCCATTGCCTTTGTCTTTTGTGCCTGCTGATACTTGAGAACCGTCCAGTCAAACACATAGTCAAACTCAAATCCTGCCAAGCAAATAATTTAGATAATAAATAATGAAGAAAAAGCATGTGGACATATTAATGTTTAAGAGAAATTAGTCAGTCCAGGGAGATAAAACAATTCTCTATCAAAAGCATGTACAATACTTCATTACTTGCCACAGAACATGACGCCGTATGATTTAGTGTTGTATGTTTCTTCAAAATCATATTGAAACTCTATTTAAAAAAACAATGTTCAAAATATTCATCAGGAATATATACATCCAATTACAGTCAAGCTAAATTTAAGAAATAGTTACCTTCTCGAGTGAATAAGTCTCGGAAAAGGCGCTTTAAGAAGCCATAGTCAGGCCGCTGGTCAAATGTTAAAGAATGACAATAATGGAAATAGGATGCGAACTCCACAGGATGAGACTTGCACAGAACCTATAGACATTAAAGAGATCACAACTTTATTTAACACAGCAAGCATAAATTTATCTACTTCTAAAACAGGTTGACCATCGCACTATTCATGGAAATCAAGATGACAGGTAGATTGTTGTTGAACATCTATATTACAGGTTCATCCTTTCAATACTCAACCCATTTTTACTTTCATTTTTAATTTTCTACTTCTAAATAATCACAAATTACTGCTTCACAAATTAATGACGAAAAAGACGTGCAGAACCTTAGCGTGTAATGGTTGCAATTGTTTAATCAAGAAAAACTAAAGAATAAGAAAATGCAATCAAGTGAAACAATATTCTCTAATTAGAACCTGAATTAGTAGTAATAACAATAATTATAGAAAAGAAGAATATTACCTCAATGGGAGTTGAGACCTTCTTCTCACATATTTTGTCGTACTTTTGCTTCTTTGTAGCAGCTTTCAGGCCTTGCCAAGGGAGGCTGAATACAGAATCATTTTATTAGTACCATACAACAATATTGCCAAAAATCACTGACAATAAATTGAACAGTGGATTAACCACTCCACATTTCAGAAAAGCTCACCTTCCCCTTAAGAAGTACAGAAGAACATAACCAAGAGATTCCAAATCATCACGGCGACTTTGCTCTGAAACCAGGAACCAGAGAGTGAGGAGAACTGCAAAGAAGGCAAATCGTAAAATAAAAGTATATTTACTAACCAATTCCAAGATGAGTATTGCAGCTAGCATATCGAGCAGTCCCTGTCAAGTTTTTATTTTCCCTGCATGAGTTGACATAGAGAGAACAAAAATGCATTAGCTAATTTGATTGAAACCAAGATACTTAAGCAGAAATACCATAGACCAACAAACAAAACAAAACAATACATAGGACAACATGCTAAAAATCACCATAGGGAGGTAACTTTCATTTATGAACTGAATTATTAAATGAACTGGAACAGGCACCAGGTACACCTAACATTAAGTTGAATCAAACAACTAAACATAAAAATATTCACCTGTAAGGAATATGGCGGGTTGTTGCTGGATCTCGATATCTCTTTGCAAGTCCAAAATCAATAATATAAACCTGAAATAAAAGAAAAAGCAACACAACACCGAGAATAGGATTGGTCAACCAACTCAAACCAGTAATCCTGATAACAAATGCATAACAAAACCTGTAAGGTCGTACCTGATTAGCCTTCCTACCAAGACCCATTAGAAAGTTATCAGGTTTGATGTCTCTATGCAGGAATCCTCTAGAATGTACATACTCTATTCTGTTGATCTACAACACATTAAAACCAGACAAAAATCAATTGCGTCAGCCTTCCTTTCAATTTCTCTTAAACTCCTCGAAATGAACTCATCACTCACCATCTGATCAGCCAACATCAAGACTGTCTTCAACGTAAACTTCCTCCCACAGTAAACGAACAAATCCTCGAGACTCGGTCCCAACAAGTCTAAAATGAGTACATTATCTTCTCCATCCACTCCAAACCACCTATGGTTTGCAATTCCACCTAAAGAAAAAAAAAAAAAAGAGACAAAATAAGAAAAATCGTGACGAACATATCCGTAATGGAGTCAACAACAGCCAATAGATTAAAAAGCCACATCTCCTTACTTCCTCCTTGAAGATTTTTATAAACCTTTGCCTCGTAGAGCAACTGCGGATGCTTCGTCTTGTTGTTCTCCTACAAGAACAGCACAAATACTCAACTTCAATTACCATCACTTATCACATCAACCAGGTCGTTGCACAGCTAATCTGAAAAATTAAAATAAAAAATAAAAAATAAAAATCTCTTACAATCTTAACGGCGAGGATTTCATTAGTCTCCAGATGAGTAGCTGAAACATGAAAAATCAAGCAAAAATCAGCACCGTCGGTATAATAAGAAAAATCAACGATCAATCACAAATAAGATCTACGTACCGAGATATATTTCACCAAAGGATCCACTTCCGATTTTGCGGCCTAGCTTGTACTTGTCTCCTACAACTCTCTCCATGTGTGGATTCAATTAGGGTTTTTGTGAAGAGTAAGTCGTCAGCGAGCGATCGGGGAGGAGAGAGAATGAGAGAGGAAAGAGGGGCGAATTTTGCAATTATGAAGATTTGAGAGATGGGGCATACTAGTGAAATAAATTGTGATTTAAAAGAAACCAGAGGTCTATTATATAAAAACCCCAAAGATGCGCTAATTCATGAGTTTGAGCTGAATTATATATTACTATACTATGGTGTCTTGTACCGCCAAGAATACAATTTTGTTTACAATGGATTTCGTGACGCATTCAATAAAACATAATATTATTTTATTTATATATATATTGAACCTGTTCTATTATAAATCAAATTGAACTTGAATTTTAGAAAATAAAAAAAATTTATGTTGATGAGGATGACAATACATTTGGGTCACACTATAGTGACCTAATTGATGATGTATAAGTAAAATGTTATAATAAACAGAGTATGGTTCCACCTTTGTTTGATTCCTCTGCATTTTACCAGCAATTTGTCTTGGTCATTTCTGGCTGTTTGGAGTCTCAGAAAATGGAAAAAGACGTGGCACACATATGAAGAGCATTTATGATTTCTCTCTCTGTAGTATTTTCTAACAGGATATTTGTGACATTTGACATAGCTAATATTAACTTTTTCATTGTTTGAAAAGTTCTTATTTAACTCCAACAAGTTATAAAAGAAAGCTACTTTGACTGCAACGTGGAGACCAGTCATGTACATGACTCAGACAAGTACATAATGTAGCTAACAAGGAATCCAAGGAGATCAGTTTGTGTTCAATGATCCAATCTCTCAATCAAGCATATTGAGAGAATCCTATGATGGCGTAATTTATCCACAATAGAATATCAAACTAAGGAATATCATACCATACCACCTTAAGCAATCTGCCAACAAAGTCTGTTTACACAACAATGTTGTTTTCATTACTAGAAGTACCAGCATTAACGAAGTCAGTTGCATTATATGGATACATCAAACAGTGTAATAATAATGACAGAAGTAAATCAAAAAAAAAAAAAAACAGCAAATGTAATTTCACAAAACCCACCACACCATGATAGCAGGTTGCTGCACTCAGATGAACATAACTAACTCAGGCCTACTGTATATGTTATTGTGCTCATCGTCCAGTGTCGGATAAGCTGCTACGAGTGCGTCTTGCGAGCCTATGTATAGGGAGTTATAGATTTTCCAGTAAACTTCCCTAACCTTCCTAGCAGGATGGAACAGTCCCTGCAGACAGTAGTTCAGAACGACGGCAGCTCCGAGGGCGACTCTCATTCCTTCTATGGCTTCCATGACAGCATTGATTACGTGAGGAGATGTCTCGAATATATTTGGCCATACATAGTTCAAGAGGTGGACCAGAGCATCCTCGCAACCCAAACCAGCTACTCCCAATGCCATGTGCTTGACGGCAGAAGCTGCAGTCTGTCTGTGGACCAAGTCTCTATCCATAAGGGCATCCTCCAGTAGAGGAGTAACTGCATATATGTAGTCTTTGCCCATCTCACCAATGTATTCAAACAGGAAGGAGAGGGACTTCAGCACACCATTCTGCACATTAAGTTCGGGGACACGGTACTCGTTCATCAAGGCAGGCAGTACTGTAAAAGGTGAACAAGTTTCAGCAACAATAGCGATGGCCACGGTGGTGCAAACACGGTTTTGACGCTCCTGGACTTTAAGATTGTTCAATAAAGTAGCAAGTACATCTTGAGGACCAATGGCTTTAGCAATATACCCAAAGGTGTTCACAGTGGCTCTTCGAATACCCTTCTTGTGTGCCTTGAGCATCTCAAGCAGCTCAAAACATATACGCATCCACTCCCTAGCCGGAACAAACTCAGCTCCACGATCAGCAATACGACCAACCAGGTCTATACAATTTTCTTGCACTTTCTCATGTCGATTCTTCAATATGGGAGTCAACCGGGGAAGTAGATCCTTGATAGGAGGAGTCATTTTAGTCATACCAATCACATTCACAATGGACTTGAGTGCCCCTAGAATTGAACCAAGAACTTCTGGATACTCTTCTCCCAAGTACTCATACAGGACAAGACCAAGGTGACCCATCAATTGCTCCTCCTGGCACTGCTTCATCACAACAGCAATCCTAGAAATAAGATCAGCAGCCTGTTGTCTGACCTTTGCACTCTTGTTATTCAATCGCCACTTTATAGTACCACAGATTTGGGGAAGGTATGGTTTCACTCTTTGGCCAAGAGCATTCACAACTGCACCAAAACCATTAAGCATAACATTGGCGTCGTCACTGGTCTGTTCTTGGAAGGCATAAAGAATACCATCAATAAGCAGCTCTTCCAACCTAGGATCAATGTCAGATGCTCCCAAGTTGGCAACCACCTTTTCAATGGTTTCCATAACCATTCTCCTATAAGGTTCGCTCTCGTCTTTAAGATCCTCAACGATCCTCCCCACAATATCAGCCACACCAACCTTGTTTGCAATCTCTACTGTGGTTTCAACAAGCTGTTTATAGTTCCTCCTATCTAGAGCCATCCTTCTAACCCAGAAATTTCTAAAGAACTCAGGAAGAATGTCACTTCTAATATAATCAGCTTCCACCCCTTCAGTACTCACACACTGCTTCACCACTTTCAAGACAATTTTCTTCATTTCCTCATCAGGAGACTGGAACTCACGTATCAGAATAAACATAACTTCTTTGGTGTAGTAACTTGCATAAATTGCATCCATAAGAGGAATGATGAAACCAATGGCCTTCAAAAATGCAGCCAGAACTTTTCCACGATGAGAACGGATACCCTTCCACAATGGTTTCAACACTGAATCAAAACTTTCAATTCCATATGGAGCTGCAGCCTCAGCCAGAGCAGCAAGAGACAAAGCAGTAATCGTCCTCACTTTCTGATTCTCATCATTAAGACCATGTTCTATAATTTCCACAAGAGACCTAAGATGTGGAAGTACAGCACAACCAATCAAAATGGCAATTTGCTGAACAATCTTTATACCAGTATGACGTGCTTGCCATGACTTTTTACTCTGACACACAGCTTTTAAAAATGGCAATAAAGCAGGAATACCAAGGGCAGATGCCACAACACTAAAAGCCCTAGCAGTTGTGTTCCTAACATACTCATCTATGTTGTCAATATCTGGACGCATAGCAGCAATCATGGTAGCCAAACCAGCAGCCTTACTCAAATTAGAAATGATCTCTCTTCCCTCCACACGTGCATAGTAGTCTTCATCAATCAACAAAGGCTCAATAACAACAAGAATCTTATGCACAAAAGGCCTTACCAACTCATCTAACTTATAAAGGACTCTGTCGATAACCTTAACTAAAAGATGTCTCTCCTGATCTTCTAAAGTAGGTTGCATAAGTAATGGCAAAATTCGATTAAACAAAGGACCTGCACCGAATTCTCTTGCCTTGTCAGTCAGCTGTCTCAGAGCAGTCTTCCTCTGTGGAGGTGTGCCATTTTTCACCTTCAATAACAGCTTCATAATCTTCCGCTCTTTCTGCTCATCTGGTGACAACTCCTCCTCCTCATCCTCATTCAACAGTGAACCAAAGTACTGATAATCCTCGGGCTTCATAAAAGGCAATCCACCTGGTACTTCTTTTGGCACATCGAACTGCTGCCCACGATTCTCCTCTGGAATTTGATATAAAGGCGTCCCTAGAGGTGTAGGTGTGGCAAGCAACTTCCTTGCTGGCGTTCTTATTGGCACATAAGATGCTGGTGGATCCAAAATCTTATACCCTTCTTGCGGAAACATAGAATCAAGCTCTTCATCTGTCAAAGGACGATTCCTCTCCTCTATATCCTTCTCCCACCTCAACAGATTATACTGCTCAGGTGTTATCGCACCACGAAGATTAATAGCACTGGGTGTAGGAGTAGCCACATCAATTGCTCCAACAGGAGTAACACCAGGTGTATAAGCAGCTGCAGGAGTAGCACCGGCCATGGGAGTAGCAGAACCCATAGTAGCAGGAGTCTCGTCCCACCTAGACCTCTGTCTTTTAGGGGTAGGAGTAGCCAACCCCTTAGGAGTAGCATCCCAAGTCATACCCGCAGGAGTAGCACCAGGAGTCACTCCACCAGCAGGGGTTGCATCAGCATCCGCAACACGTCCAGGAGTCGGAGTCTCATCCCATCTATTCCTCCTGCCAGCTGAGGGCGTAGCATCAGCAACTCTCCCAGGAGTAGGAGTCGCATCCCACCGACCCATACCTGGGCCCCCAGCATCAGGCAAATCCCAATCCGACGTTGCTTTAGCTTTCTTGGCAGCAGGAGCAACATCAGCTGCAGCTGCAGCGGCTCCTCCTCCATCCTGATTCTGGTCCCACCTGTTCCTCCTCTTAACACCGCCATCAGCCTTGGCAGCCTCCTCTTCTTCCTTCTTCTTCTTCGCAATCAACCTCAAAGTCTCTTCCTTCTCCCTCTCCAACGCCTGCTGCCTCATAGCATCCGCATAAGTCCTCACACTAGGATCCGGCGTCTTCTCCCCAGCAGCGAAAGCATCATGCCTATCAGGCGACAAAACTCTATTCAACCTCCGCTTCCTATAATCATCCTCCCTATCAATAATCTTATTCGACTTCGGAAACACAGAGTTGTTCTCCTCCTCCCCACTACGGGGAAGATGATCGTAAATATCCTTCGGAGCCGTGTAAGAAGAAGGTCTCCTCCCAACCTCCGTGTTGTCAATGGCAACCTCATCCTCGTCGTTGACAGGAATCGAGGTCACATATGCGTCACGGTCTGTTCCACCATAAAGTTCACGATCGAAGTGGACAGAACTGAGCGTCGCGATCTCTTCTTGCAACCTCTTCCGCTCTTCTTGCGTTTTCGCGATCTCGGCGTCCATGATTTCTCTCGAAACCCCTGCAACTATTCAATAGCAGAACTCAACTAACTTCTTGAGTAATTGAAAAGAAACCACAAGATGGAAGATTGTATAAGATTAGAAGAATCGAAGTTACCTGAATCAGGGTATGTATTTCCAGTGAATATAGTTTTTCTAGGGTTTTGAGGACGAGAATGAATTCTATCAGAGAATTGTTGATGAAGTGAAACGAGCCATGGGGTTTATAAAGGATGGGCTTTCAACCGACTTAATAAGATCGGGTTGGACTCGGCTTTGTGTCATCTGGGCTTTCTACAAGCTTCGTATTTTTTCACAAAATTTTAATATTTTTTAATTACTAGCTCTTTTTCACGATATTTTTAAAATCGAATAAAATCGAGAAATATGTACTTAAATTTTTATTTTCAAAAAAATCATATTTTATTTTCATGTTTATTTTTTTAAAAAGTTGTTCTGACCGCTGTTTAAACCGCTAACCACTAACTAAACAGTTGACGCCGAACACATCCTAAGTGGAATACCCATTAACAATTTAATTAATAAAATATAAGAATTCTTTTTCTACATATTCTTTCTAAATTATTCGGTAAATATATTTAGATTTGAAAAAACAAATATTGGAGAGACATTTAATTTAAAATATGATTAAATTTATTTTTTTAAAAATAATTTGATAGTAACGAAAAATACAAACACTAACTTTAAATTTTAATTTAAACCAAAATTTTACGGTAATTTGAAGATAGTTAACAATAATAGTAAAAGAAAAAGATATATATAAAATTTAAATGAAAATTTTTAATTAAAAATAATTTTAAAAATATTTTTAAATTGAAATAATTTAAGGAATATTAATTAATTTATTTATATGAAACGGAATATTAAATTGGAGATTATGTAAAAAGTATTTTTAGAATGATCTAAAAATATTTTTAAATAAATATAATTCCAATAATATGGTTAAAATTGGACTTAGACGAATAATCTCCGAATTGAGATGGTTTTTGGTATTTTTCTAGATAGAATATTCTCCTAGTGTTTTATTTGCATAAGGAAATCAATTTTCGATTGTGAAACCATGATTCGAACTTTCGGATACCATTAAATATTTCATAAATGTTCATCAAAGTGCACTTGGAAACTCCTCCAAATGACCATCATTACCGCATTTTCCGAAATATCTCACAGCTCTCTGCCCATCATCGTATCCACCGCTGATTACAAACCTTCCGTTGGCCGATAAACCTCCACAAGATGCCCATGTATCCCTCTGTATCTGTTTAAAATATATATGAGTTTTACACATACTTTCATGTTGGTGAAGCCAGTTGTGAATCTGCATCATCTCGTCTTTCGCTCTCACTGCTATAGGTGCTGGTGGGATAAGAGCAAGCTCTGCAGCACTTGGTGCAGATCAGTTGGACGGTGGATATGAGACAACAGTCAAGAGAATGCAAGTGTCCTCCATACTTACTTCAATTGGTATGGTATTGCAATTGTTATACCAGGTTATATAGCAATCATTTGTTTAGTGTATATCCATTTCGGATGGATGATTGGATATGGAGTTCCTGTTGCGCTTATGTTCCTATCAACTGTTGTTCTCGAATATGTTCACTGGCCTTGCTCAAGTTGTTCTAGTGTATTATAATAATAGGAACATAAAACTACCAGCTGATCAAACAACCCCAGATAATGATCTACTCTACCTTCAGGCAAAAGATTCAATGCTTCTTCAACCCAGTGAAAGATTAATGATCTACACTTACTTACATGTGCCTCCATGGAATCTATGCACTATTGATCAAGTGGAACCACTAAAAGCTTTGATAAAACTGACTCCAATTATGTTAACAGATAAGTCAGGTTTCTAGTAATTGAAGCAAGTTCTATGGACCGACATATATAAGTACATTTGAAATAAATTGAAGCTGTTAATTATCATATACTCTTTGTTGATCAAATATGAACAATGAAAACCATACCTGCAACCACCTAATATCATCATGATTACAGGCAAAAACATTAAACAAGCCCTAAAATTAAAAAACCCTAAACAAAAACTCTAATCACTCTTCATAAACCCAGGTATTCTCCTGACGGATCAACTCTTCTTCTTCGGGAGAGAAATCACTCTGAATCCCAAACTCTTCCCTTATCTGTTCCGGCGATTTCCCTTTGATTCTATCAGCAATCTCTTGACAACCAGCGCCCAACAAAGCTTTGATATTCAAGTAATTAGCAGCCAAAATCAAGTCAGAGAGATCATCCTTATCCATCTCACTCGTAAAACTCTTCTCCCAACGACTAAACTTCTCGTCGTTCTCGATAACGTCACGCTGGTTCCCCCATCGCAATATCATATCGAGCGTCTTAGTCGTCACGTCGATCGGAATACTGCCTTCGCCGCAATCGTCCTCCACCATGTACTTTATCACTTCGGATGTCATTGCTATGGACTCCTTCACTTGAACGGCTTCTCCGTCCGACGGTTTTAGGGTTATGAACTTGGCCGTGGATGGGGATTCCTTCGGCTGAACTGCTTCGACGTCTGGTTTTAGGGTTATGGAGTTGGCAATGGATGAAGAAGTAGAAGCTTCGGCATCCAGTGGTTTTAGAGTTGAAGAAGAAGAAGACGATGCAGCAGCCATTGAGTGAGAGGTGTTGTGAGAATTGGGGAAGAAGAGATTTTATTTACAGATTGGTAATTAGGTTTCTCGATGGTAAAGATTTCCTGATTGGAATTTGATTTCTTCTAAACCTTGATTAGAGAGGGAATTGGGTTTCTCAAAAATTTTAAAGAAAAGCAATCTTCTTTTTATATTTATTTTTATTTTTAATAAAGGAAACCAAATTATCTTTTTCTAGATTTTTTTGAATATTCAATTCATTTAATATATTTCAAAATAGAAAATATCAATAATAAACACCTATAGTATTTTATTATATGCATATCATTCTATTTTTTACAGGTTATAAATTTCTTTCAATAATTAAAAATAAAAATAAATTTTGAATCTCATTGTATTAAATTCCTAAACTTCGTTATCTTTAAATAAAGGCATATAGAAAAATTAATAAGAGAGAAATTTCTTTTGTTTTACAAAACTTGATATCTCACTGAAGTCATATGGCAACTCAATTATCAACTATTTTTATTATTATAATTGCTCTTACTTTAACCTTTTATCTAAGTAAGTATCTCTTTTGTTATGCTTAGAAACACAATTTATTTTTGTAGAAATACAATTTATTTCGTTTATTTATCACATGAGTGGAATTTTACAGGTTAGCATCTCGACATCAAATAGAATGCCTTCAAGATGTATTTTCAAAAGAGTGGTGTTGTATACTTCCGGTTCCTAATCCTGATATTACTTGCTTTCATGATCAAGCCACCTGCCTTTCCAATTGTATTCTCAACTAAAAACACTATCAGTGGCATTATTTGTATGATGAAAATGTGAATGTTGCTTTTATAATAATAATAGATGTTTGATTTTTAATATCTTTAATATTATGTTACCGCACGTCGATGTGTTATTATACGTTTTTAATATCGATCTCAATGATTCGAATTTATAGTTTAACATAATTGTCTGTAGAATAGGTGGACATACAAATAATGCAATTGAGTCGTCCATAAGACTTAATATCATATAAAATCGAAAATTGCTATATACTCCCTCCGTCCAGTGAAAATATCACATTTACTAAAAGAATTTATTCCAGTCAAAATGTCATATTTATACATCCCAATTAGAATTAATTAATTTTTTCCTATATTACCCATAAAATTAATTAAAATTTGTTTTATATTTTAATAGTTACCCAAGGAATTAATTAAGAGTATAATAGAAAATACACCATGCATTTATATCAAATTAAATCACTTCTTAATCGGTGTGAAAATAGAAAAAGTGACAAAGATTTCTTAATCTGTGTGAAAATGAAAAAAGTGACAGTTTCTCTAAATCGGAGGGGTAAATATCAAAGCACATCTAACAATATGGCGAAGAAAACTACAAAACTAAACATCGACGTTACTGTCTATAAATATTAATTAGCTAACAATTAATGACTTAAAATAAGAGATTTGGGAAAAATAGAACACAATATTAAGTTAAGTTGACTAGAATCTAGTTCAGATATGTAATGCTCTAATACAAAAATACAAAACCATCGTAAATAGAAGCTACAGTCTCTTCCAAAGCCACCAAAATAACATTATGAGGCTCAATAATACTGCTCTCAACCTCGCCATTTCTGGATTTTGACATCTCCTCCCAAACGTCTTATGATGGCACTGCATAGAACATAAAGATACAAGTAATTAGATAAGGAGATATATGCGTAATCAATTTAGCTTGATGAGTCTTACTGTATGTAGACGTGTCTATCTGCTCAGGAAGCTCCTTTATGTCCACTTCAAACCTTGCTTGAACCTGCATATGCATAACAACCAAACGATCCTGATTGGCAAAATAGCGACCAAAAAATCAAGACATTGAGATAATGAATATGTATTGGTGTTATAACCTGATTGAGGATGTCCGAGTCAGAAGCAGAAGAAACGAAAGTTATAGCGAGACCCTTAGTGCCAAATCTACCAGCTCTACCAACCTGCAACAATTGAAAGGAAGTGAGAAGGGAAGACACCATGTAGGAAACGGGAAAGGAATCAAAGAAATGAAAATAAGAGAATAAAAAAGTTGATTCATACCCTGTGAAGATAAGTATCTGCAGAATCAGGCATATCATAATTGATTACGATGTTTACACGCTCAATGTCAATTCCCCTGCCAACCAAATCAGTAGCCACAAGAATTCTTTTGTTTCCCTCCTTGAAACCTTTGTAGCGAGTTAACCTGGAAGCAGAAAGTTTCAGTTCCCCAATTTAACAATATAAGCAGTTAAATGCCAACAAAAGATTCAGAAAACCAAAGTCCTGTCAAACAAGAGACTACTACAGTTCAAATGCGTCCAGCAAAACCTACACAGGGACATAAACAAAGATTTTGCAACAAGAGAAAATGCATTAAAGAAAACTAAGAAAGTAGAAATGACACTATGAAGAGAAGATGTAAGATTTTATCATGCATGCACAGAAATGAAAACTCCAAGCATACAATTTTAAAACCCAAATTGTACCAGGGTTGCGCAACCAAACAAAATTAAAAATATAAATCACAGAATCAATCAACTTAAGTAAAAAATTCTAAAGATTAAAAATACAAATAAAAAGAAGAAAATAAAATAATGGCAAAAAAGAATAGGAAAATAGGGTGCACATAAACAAAGAAGGCATTCAGTACATAAGCACTGAACAGAACGTGAAAAAGGAATTAGTTTCAGAAGATAGCAGTAAAGAAAGTACACAAACCTTTCTTCTTGTGACATGCCAGAATGTATACATATGGAGGGAAAGTTGCACTCCACAAGCAACTTGTTCAACTCTGCAGCTCTACTGACACTTTTCACAAAGATGACAACTTGATTGAAATCCAAGGCATCAAGCAGGTCATTAAGCTTCCTATTCTTCTCCAGCTCACTCAATTTGATGTAGTGCTGTCATTTTCAGTTCGATGCGTAAGATGGGATACAACAGTGCACAGATACAAGAGAGAAATCAGGAATCAACAATTCTCACTATACCTGTACAAGTCCATGAAGAGTCAACTTGGCCTCGTCGTCAACATAAATTTCCATGGGCTGAAAGGAACAAACGTCACAGTAAATCATATTAAAAACCGTCCTGAAGTTAATGGAATCCAGTACGAAATGAATGATGGATGCACATCCCTCGATTCCTTCCATCTGGTTTATCTCTTCGTAGATAATACTTTGTCACACAGAAGGAAGAGCCACTGTTCTCAACATATAGCCTGCCGTGTGACTAAAAGCCTAATCCAGATAAGACAATCCTCAACACTGACCGCAAGACTACCCCATAAAGAAAAGATAAAAAGTAACGTGAAAAGACCAGCGGGAAAAAAAAATTCTAACCCCTCTCAACAGACCAAACTCCCCACACAGCCCAATAAAAGGAAAATATTACAAAAATTAAGTTATAAGTGAGCACATGTTCAGCGTGATGACAAGCCCACAGCTTTGAGCACTCCTAAGAGGTCGCACTTGAACTTATTCTTGTATGCCCACTATAGATTCACTTATGAGACTGCAACAACCATTTTGACCGAAAAGTCACTGGATATACAAAGCCAGCGACAAGAATGCGGATATGCAACCACATTCCAAAACCCAGAATGGAACTGTGATGATAGTTTTCATTAATAAAAAAGATGGACTTCGAAATTCAAGGAGTTCTGGCCATGAGACATTACATCTTGCATAAACTTCTTGCAGACTGGGCGAATTTCTTTGCTGAGAGTGGCAGAAAACATCATGACTTGCTTATCATGCGGGGTCATCTTGAAAATCTCCTGAACATCCCTTCTCATATCTGCAATATACCACAACATTACATTTAACCAAAAACAAATGGAGACATACAAGAGAAAATTAAAAATAAAATTTGCATTTAATTTGAAGGCTGAAGAGCATACCAAGTGATTCAAGCATTTTGTCACATTCATCAAGGATAAAATGCCTCACGTTCTTCAAAGAAAGGTCTTTCTCTCTGGCAAGGGCCAATATCCTTCCGGGAGTTCCAACAACAATCTGGGGGCACTCATTCTTCAATAGGTCTTTGTGAATTTTGATATTAACGCCACCATAGAAGACAGCAACTTTGATGTCAGGCAGGTAGGTGCTGAACCTCTCGAACTCATGGCAGATCTACATAGTTGGGCAATAGCAAAAATGAATATATTCAGCAAATACAGAATAGATCATAAATGAGTCAACTCAACTAAAGGGCTATAAGAGAAACCAGCAAACTTCACACACCTGGTAAGCTAATTCCCTGGTATGACAAAGGACAAGAGCAGTCACTTGACCAGGATTGGGTTCAGTTTGCTGCAAAGTTGACAAAACAAACACTGCAGTCTTCCCCATCCCAGATTTAGCTTGGCAGATGACATCCATGCCCAAGATAGCTTGAGGTATACATTCATGTTGCACTGATGAAGAACCAAACAAAATCGTACCGAAGGAACCGTTGGTAAGTAAAATATAACCTCCAAGATCCTTTTAATGAAAGGTTTACCAAACGACAGTACTGCTCCGAAATCAATAGTGTGATAATAGTAAATTACCTGATGCACAATAGAGTATGAAATTAGAGATTGCAAGCATAAAATATGACCGGATATAAAAAGAATAACAAGGATAACATGAGGGGGGAAGGAGAGTGAGAAACATCATAACATTTAAGTCAACAATTTTACATTTACTAACTACTTAGACAATATAAGAAGCTCACAAACAAACGCAATAGCAATTACTTCGGTGTGTGGGCCATGGTAAATCCAAACCACTGTGAACCAAAAGTTTAAGTATATAAGCTGTCAGCTTCTCTTCCTCCACAACATTTGGATTTTCATATGTTGGAAACCCAGTCATTATTAAACATGACTAAGCATACATCATTCTTAAAAACAAATGAACTCCCTTCAAATATGTAATTATAAAAAATAGCAGACATTATATAATGGTTATGGTTAGGTTCACTGTATGAATTCAAGACATTTATTCACTTCACAAATCCACTGCTTAATTTGATCCAGCATCTCCACCAAAATTTATTCAACTCTTAATGGTTTGATTATAAGATATATAAAGCAGATCAATTACCAATTATATAGCATGAGCTGACTGAACTTAACCAACTTAATATGCTAGCAATGATTCATGCAGGGCAAACTACTAAAAAGAGAACTAAACTAGAACAAGTTTCATAATTGCAACGATACTCCATCAGAATGAAAGTGGTTATCAAACCCAGGAAAAAACAAAACATAAACAAATATAAGCAGACAAACACAAATTAAACAGAGTTGGAGTTTGCCTTCAGATGGGTGCTCAAATCCAGAATCCACAATTGCACGAAGAAGCTCTGGCTTTAAAAGGAAGTCCCTGAATCCTGAACTGTGTATTCCAACATAGCCCCTGTGCTCAAGAAACAAAAGAACCAATCAACTTATTGTACCAAAACAATTTCCAATGCATCAAGGACATATTCTCTTCCTTAAGTCTATTTTCTAATAAAATAATAAAAATTACGAAATCAAACGTATAAAACTAGGTTCTGTCAAAACGAGACATATAAATAACCGGAACAACCTCAAATCAACAAAGAAAAACAAAATACATATGACGACATCACTTACTTCTTGGCGGCTTCACCGTTGGCTTTAGTAGCGACGGAATCGGGAGCTTGAGCGTCTTCTTCTTCGTAGTCAAGAAGCTCATCCTCGTACTCGTTGTCCCTGTTCTCTCCCATATTCCTAAACCAAACAAAACACAAACCAACCAATTTCAGATCTCCAAACGAATCAGCGTTTATAAACACCAAAGTAAACAAATCAACAGCATAGACCACCAAATCGAGCTCAAAACTAGGGTTTCGAAAAACCAACATCACGAATCGAACTCAAACCCTTAGATTTACAAAATTAAGACCGCATAACAAACTCCAAACAAAAACATGGGTTTCCAAAATCAAAAGTCGCAAACAGGAAATCGAAGTTAAAATTAGGGTTTTACTGTTAATAATCAAAAGATCTACAAGATTAGGGATTACAAAGGTCGAAAGAAAATTCTAGGGCTTCTTACCTGTGATGCTGAGAAAAGGAGAGGTGGAGGGTTTTAGAGATGGGGTTTGAAGAGCAAAAGGAGAAGAAGAAGAAGATAGGACTGCTGCAAAGGAAAAATATTAGCCAAAATAAAGGGGAAAAGATATCTTCGACACTGGAGCGCCACAGAGAGAGAGAGGAGTCAATTAGGGTTCGAGACTGGGGGTGCTTATAGCTAGAGCAATTTCCTGTTTTTCCGAAAATACCCCTACATTTTTTTATTTTTTTTCAAATTTATTTCTTCCATTTTCAAACTTTGCATGTGGATAATATATATACACTTCCTATTTTTTCGGTCACTACATTTATTATTCATTATCAATCTTGTTTTTTAAATTATTACTTATCTATAAACTAGTAATGAAACTCACGTTGGCACGGTATTAGTATCCAAATATATTATATTGTTTTATATTTTTATATAAAAAATTTCATACATATTGAATTTTTTTTTTAAAAAAAGAAAAAATTCTACTCACATTAAATTATTTTACTTCTATAATTATTTATTTAAATATAATTTATTTTAATTGTTTTAAATTTTATCTATATCACCATATTATCGTAATATCATCATATAAATTTATTTTAATTTAATTAAATATATTATTAATATATTTATAATAAAATTATATAATTAATTTATGCATTAAGTAAATATATTTATTCAATTTATATATATATTTTTTATTTTTAGATTATTTATTTTTTTTAATATGTAATTTGAATAGTCCTTATTTATATTTATATGTTTAAATTATTTATTAATTTTATTTACCTAAAGATACTTACTATGTGAGATTCTAGAATTATAAAATACGGAGCATGATAAATTTGGAGCATGATAAATTTGGTTTAATCTAATTACAATCTGATATCTAATTTTAAAGTGTAAAATATTAATTTAAATTTTATTTTAATAGATTATATTTAAAATTTAATAGAATGATAAAAAAAATGCTAATTTACTTTTTTTTTAAAATATTTTTTTTAGCATTTAATATAAAAAATATAATTATATATTTAATAATATTTTAATGACTAATGGTAAATTTAGTTTTACAAATTTTATGCATAATTTTATTTTATCTAATTTATAATTTAAATTATAATTTAAATAATATGAAAATGTTTTTTAATAATATAGTGTTGTAGAAATATTATTTTAAATTTGATTCTATTAATTAGACTTATTTATTTTTATAAAATGAATAAATAGCATTGAAATTTAAAATGATAGTGATAGGTAGAACAATTAAAATCCAACATTAAATAATCATTACTTTTTTAAAATACTCAAATAAATATATTATTTTTATAATTATTGATTTTGGTTCTACTTCATCGCCATTTCCCAAACTAAAATATAATAATATATATATATATATATATATATATATATATATATATATATATATATACTCGCATGTGAATAGGAAGATCTACCTTTTATCTGTCAGAAGGACTTTTACTTATTTATTGATAGATTTTATTTTTTTAATAATTATATGGGAATTTCAAATTTTAAACGTGATTAATTTTGGCCAATATAAATTACTGTATCTCATTATTAATTTAATTTAATTCGAGTTTTATTTTAAATAGTCTTATTATTATTTTTTAATTAGTCTATAACCATTTTCTTTATTATTAATGTCGTATTTGTTGTTTAATGTTTTTATTTTTTAAGTTAAAAATTTACAATAAATATTTAATTAATAGGATATCGAGGGCTAATTACTATCTTACTTAACTTATAGTATGTTTTTTTTATATATTCAATTTTAATTAAGTCTATTATTAAATAATTTATTTAAGGTAATAACCATTATTAAATTATAATATTAAAATTTTTATTTTTTTAGTGCATTAGTTTCCATTTTACTAGTGAAAAAGTAAATTATTCAAAAAAAAAAATCTATATTCTTAAAATTAAATATCAAATTTTAATAGTTTCTAAGATTTTACATATATAAATCATATCATAAAAATAAGAGAAATATTAAACACCACTAACTATTATTTATTATGAACTTTTAGAATTTTAAAAGTCAATTGTGATGATTATTCATCTTATTTATTCAAGTATGAATAATTACCTAATTAGAAAAGATAAATAGAAAGAATCAAACATATTTCACATGTTCAAACAAATTATTTTATATTTAAATTTGATATACAAATATAAAAATAGAACAAATAATCAAAAGTCAAAATTGTTGTGATGTACAACAAAAATATCTCTCACAAAATAATACTAACATAAATGAAATCAGACAAAAAAAACTATTAAATTAAAAAGAGAAAGAAAGAGATGTCACTCGCACGAATATTTATATCAAAAATTAAATTCATAAAGACTATAATGAAAATATAAATAAATAAATAAATTTATTAAAAAATTATAGAAAAATCATCAGATCAAAGGATAGAATAACTAATTATTTAAATAAAAAAAAACTTACCTTAGAAAGTGGCTCGACACCAATTTGTACTGCGATCATATCGGTTAAAATAGATAATATTATAATAACAACAAAACAAAAATACATATCACAATAATCAAATTGAAAACTTAAATCACCGGCAATATTCGAACAAATCAAATTTGAAAAAAGTGAATTAACTGTACCAACAAATACTGCCGAGTCGAAATAAAATCATCGTGTTAAAGCGAAAAATATAATAAAATAATCTCTTACAACAACTAATAAAAATAGGAATGGAATTCGAATTATAATTAGCAACATCAAAGAATTGAATAAATAGAAATAGTTTTTTAAGAATGTCAAAACTTAAATTTTGATTATGGAAACAACAAAATAAAATTGAGATAAAGAATCTACCATAGATGCAACAAAAATAATTTGATTTACTTACGACGCAATTGAAAATATTATCGGATTAGAGAAGTAGAAATTGCTCTGATGAAAGACACATAGTGGAGATAAATCTATATATTTATATAAAAGAGTTACAAAACCCGCCTACATGACATGTTTTAAATTGTTCCATTTCATTCTATAAATTGGGTTCATTCTTCCCGTTATTTACTCAAATGTCATTATTAATAACATCTTACAAATTAGGTTCATTTTTCAATTTATTTACTCCTATGTCACTAATTAGTATATTATCATTCATTAATATATTAATTAAAAATGTTTTTTTTTATTACATCTCTTCAAATATCTTATTATTATTATTTAATATATTTAAATATATAATTATTAAAAAAAAACAACCCGACAAGATCAACAATGCTCCAATTACATTTTGAATATAGTTTTATGGAGAAATTATATTAAGATGCATAACATATGAAATATTAAACATTAGACACCTACTGTCCTAAATAATAATTCTTCACCAAAAGCAATGGTTACTATTACAGCAACAAGCATGACCTCTGTATAGGTAATTACACCGAGATGAAAGCAGGACCTCCCTTATCAAATATCAATATCTATACAAATATAACTTTCTTTATTTGGATAATTTTATATTCTAATCCAATTTTTTTTTCTTTATCTTTATAGTAAGTTAAATAAATTAAAGTTAACACAAAAATAAAGTATTATACATATTTTGAATTAAAATTGTAAAACTTAATATTATATATATATAAATAAATTAGCAAATAAAATAATTATAAAATTAAAAATATTATAATATTTTATCAATTAAAATTTATATATAATTTAATATGAATAGTAAGAAGTTGAAGAGTGCGGAAATTAAAACAACTTATTAGTTTTTCAATTACAAATTATTTTTTAAATGAATACATTCATTTCCACATGTCAATTTTTTATTGGCTAAGTATCGAGCAAACACAAAAACTTTTATTTGTTATTGGGTTAATCCCAAAAAACCCATATACTTTTGCTGAATTTCCCAAAAAGCCACCACTTTCATTTTTCACTAATTTCCCACTTTTTTGTATTCCTGTTCACTTCTGTCAAGTGTTTAAATCAAAAGGGTAATATTGTCTTTATATTATTTTAATTATTTTCTTAATTACAAAATTTTTAAAATTGAAATGAAATGAGAAGATGCAGGAGAATCCAACAAAACAAATCAAACCAAAAGGCCAAAAATAATTTCACATCACAAAACCCGATTAAATCACAACAAACCAGTGCACCTAGCATCATCTTCGTCAAAACCCACAAGAACAGGTTAAGTTCATAAGCACGCACCTAGAAAGAAAAATTAAGAAAAGAATCAAAACCCACTAATACAAGTTAATTTTACAAGTAGAGAATCCACATCATACCTAGAAGGAAAAATTAAGAAAAGAAAATCAAAACCCACAAAAATAATCCAACTTTAGAGGTAGAGAATCGATGACACCCAAAAAAAAAATCGAGATCAGACTAAGAGGAGCAAACATTAGGAGGAAGAAGAAATTAATTTCAAGTTTAGTGAAAGGAACAAAGAGTCTACAATTTATTTGTTACAAATTCTTTTTGTTGAATTTTCTAAAGTTTTCTCTATTTTTTGTCAAAGAAAAAATTCACAACAGGTAAAGATTGTTGATGATAATAGTGATGATCAACAACATTAGTCTTCTCTTCATCACAACTCTTTCATCTTCTATTACGCTGGAGAATAAGTTGTTGACACTCTTCTTGAAAATGAAAAAAAAAGGGTTCCAATTTATTCAATTGGAACGTGATTGAGCAATTTTTGTGAAGAGGAGCTAGACAGTTGTTGGAGGTGAGAAGAAACAGAATATTTAATTTGTGAATTTAGAGGAAGAAGAAGAATGGTGTCGAATATACACCTCTGTAGTCGTCGGAGGCTGGATGTCGTGGGTATGGAAGAATGGTGGCGCTAGATGATGGCATTGCACAAAAAAGATGTGGCGGCGGCTAGGGTTTTCTAATGGAAGCAGATGAGATGATTCCACCTTAATTTTATTTTATTTTAATTAGTTTGCAAATAAATAAATAAATAGGAGTTACTTAAACAATTAATATTTTTTCTATTTTTTAATCGAGGAAGAAACTCAAAAAAAAATTAAATCTTTTAATTTTTATTTTTAAATAAAAATTATTTGTAAAAAGACAAAATTACCCTTTCAAAAGGGAAAAAAATCAGGTTGACAGAAAGAGTACAGTGATTGTGACGGCAGTTAACAGAAAAGTGGGAAATTAGTGAAAAATGAAAGTGCCGTGATTTTTTTGGAAATTCAGCAAACGTATATGGGTTTTTTGGGATTAACCCTTTTTTATATTTTTCAACCAAAAGCTGAACTCTCAA
This sequence comes from Cardiospermum halicacabum, assembly GCA_031304145.1. Classification (NCBI taxonomy): domain Eukaryota; kingdom Viridiplantae; phylum Streptophyta; class Magnoliopsida; order Sapindales; family Sapindaceae; genus Cardiospermum; species Cardiospermum halicacabum. The sequence continues at coordinate 24,638,935 of CM062396.1, forward strand.
TGCACCACATCAGCTCTGTGGGGCCGCTTGAGAGTTCTGCTTTATATATATATAGATTAAAATATAGTGAAGTGGAATATTATTTTATTTATGGTATTGTCTATTTTTCAAATATAAAATTATTATAATTTTTAGTATATATAACTAAAGATATTTATCGTTAAAGTTAAATATCGAATAGCGTGTAAATAGTAAATGTAGTGAGTATAAAAAAAATAGAGGAAGTATATATATATATATATATATATAATATTTAAATATAAAAAAATATTTACATGAGAAAGATATTTTTGTCCATTTTAAGGTAAATTTAAAATTTATCATTAAAGTTAAACATAGTGTGTAAATAGTGAGTATAAAAAAAATAGAGGAAATATATATATATATATATAATATTTAAATATAATATTTAAATATAAATTGTCCATTTTGAGGTAAATTCTTTTAAAAAATTTAATTTTATTAATAAAACTTGACTTTAAATGCTATGCATAAATTTAAATAATTTTTGTAAAAAATATTTTTTCTAATTTTTTTTAAAAAAATTTAATCTATAATATTATTAAATATGTCCAAAGAGAGAGAAAAAAAAGTAAATAATAATTTTTTTAAAAAAAAATCAAAAGAGATAATGAATATGGGTTGGGCTTTTGAATTTCTGGTTAAAAGCCCAGCAACTCTACAAACAGAATCTAATCCTCCTCTTGCTGCTACTACATATATGTATGCCAATCATTTTCAAAGTAACGAAGCTCTAATTCAATGGCTTCTGTTTTATGGTCATCATCTTCTCCAATTTCCATCACAGCAAAAATAAGAACATGTAACTTCTCTTCTCTGCATGCAATTTCTATCTTAATGACTTGTTCATGTATATTGATGATGCTCATATTGATACTTATGTAGCCAATTCTATTGTCAAGAAGATCTGTTGCTTTCATGATGTGTTGCACAATACAAAAATTGATAGAGCTCACAGTTTTAAGCTCAAGGTAATGAAAATTTTGATGGTACTGGTAGATTGTATAGAGAAAATTATGAAGTTGGTATTGTGAGCTTGGCTGTATTGAACAAGATTCTTCATTGATGTAGGCTGCTTCAGGAAATAGAAATGTCAAGCCTAATAGTGTTATATGTGGTGATTGTGATGGAAATGGTGAGGAATATTATTTGAATTTGGTTTTAAGGTGATGTTTGTGTTGCTTATTTTGAATTTTATGTGCATAACAACAGGTGCAGTTCAGTGTTCTCAATGTAAAGGTACAGGAGTGAATACTGATGACTTCTTCAATGGACAGTTTAAAGCTGGTGATACATGTTGGCTTTGCGGGTAATCGTTTAATCCATCATTTTCCACTCAGTGAAACATGAAATGTGGAAAAACTAACACTTGGTCATTTGTAGAGGGAAAAAACACATGTTGTGTGGTAACTGCAATGGAGCTGGATTTGTTGGTGGTTTCATGAGCACTTATGATGAGTAAATTTGCTTCATTTGCTATATATAGCTTAAGGGTATCTGCAGAATTTGTATATACAGAAGCATGATGTTGTATTTGCTACATGAACTACCATGATGATGATTTATTATATCATAAACTTGATGTAAATAATATGCTATGAAGTAAATGTGATAAGTAGTATCACCTCTAATTGCAATTTAGCATATAGATCATATAGTTACTAGATTCATGGTTTATAGGATATTGTATGCTAGATGGGATAATTTTGCAGAGTTGTGGCATTAGAGAAGCTAATGGCTGTTCATAAATGCAGTCATCTGCTGTTGGAGCAGCAGGGCAGGTTCGGATTTAGGGCGATACACATGAAAAACATGTGATTCTTCTTTGGTTTCAAAAAGGTTCACCTCTTTGACACCTTGTTTCTGTAGAAAATCTGCATACAAGACTCCCCTTTCCTTTAAGAAATCCAAGCCAGCTACATAAACAGTCACCGGAGGAAACTGACTCCATTCATCTGCAGCAACTTCCTGCATCTCAATGTTGCAACCAAAGTAGTCGCGATTGGACTCTTGGGGTATACTTAATCCCCAGAACATGTCGTTCATCGCCACATGTCCTTCTGCACCCTCAGCTAACTCATCTGGTGTTCTCTTCTCGCTGCCAAAGTAAGGATGGATCGGCAGCAGTCCTTTGATTTTAACCTCAGGACTTCTGCTCCTCATAGCCTTTATAGCAACTTGATGTGTAATGTTTCCTCCAGCACTGTCACCAGAGAGAAACACGCGCCCAAGATCAGCCTGAGCAAGCCATGGTTCAGAGTTACTAAATAGCCACAAGAGGGATTCAAAACAGTCATCATAAGCTATAGGAAGGCGATTCTCAGGTGCCAGCCGGTAGTCAATAGAAAGCACAATGGACCCTGATACAACAGAGAAGTCTCCTAGGAAATGATGGTAACCAAGCCAAGTGGTGGAGCCAATGCAGAAACCACCACCATGAAAGTAAAGCAGAACAGGAAGCAGGGTGGAAGGAGGATTTCGATCAGGAACGAATATCCTTCCAGTGATTGGCTTTGATGAGTTAATGATCACATCCTTAAACTTATATCCATCGAATAATTCATCAGCATGAACTGCTCCAGGACAAAAACGTTTTACAGTTCCATCAGCAAAGAGCTGGAGAAACCCAGGAGCTTCTGCAACAATGGACATGTTTTCTCTTCGACTTCATTGATATAACAAGCCTTTAGCTCAAATCTGCATTATATAAGCTCAATCTGGGCATGTAAAGAATCAACTTTCTACCTTACATCACTTTTAAAAGAAATTGCAGCTGTTAGGTTTCTCATGTGAAATGTACCAGCAAGAGCTTTGAAAACACAGTAGGACTAACTTTCAACAGAGTTTGGTAGTTCATTATGTTGTCATTGATGTTAGGTTGCTTATTGCTAGAAATGGCAAGCAGTTGATAAAAATAAAATAAAATAATATAGTGAATGCACCAGGTAGGGATCGGGAAACAGATGCTGCTAAGCTACAAGCACAACCTGTTGAAATTTGGAAACCTGGAGCAAGATTGTTACAAGGATGAGAACCTATATATGCATAAACACAAACTAAGCACTAAAAAACACAATCTGGATTTGCAAAATATATTTTCATTTCAGATGTTCATATTCAGGCCTGTAACCATATAAATACTCTCGTGACCAAATGAGTTAAGAGTTAGTGTACATAACAGATCAATTATATAAGTTACTGATGCTCTACGTCAATGCAAACATTCAACAGCTATTCCTGTATCTACTATAATTAAATTAAAAGGGAGCGAAAATGTAAAACTCGAGATGAGTGAGGCACGAAAGCAAACTCGCCGCCCATGTAAAACTAGAAAGCAGTGTGACACGAGACCTATATTCTCTTATCTCCATGATGTAACACAATTATTTGGCTGCTTGCTCTATGATGGGAATTTTTGTCCAATCCTCCACGGCACTGCTTTGCAAAGGAGGAAGAGAAAACATGCTTACAGTAGAGCTTCCACTTCGAATCTCCTTCAGGACTCGCAGCGCTGACACTGTCAGCTTCATATACATACCCTCCATGATCTCGATTTCTGCAAGTTCTTTCGAGCCTGAGAGAGGCCTCTTTATATCTTCAGTTGACGTGCTGGACTTCATATCTTCAGTTGAAGTGCTGGATTGTTGGGTTTCTTTGTCTTCAGTTGCTTCAGACGTAGATGGTTGTTGGTTTATGTAAAAGAGATGTTCCAGTGCCATCTCGCACTCCTTCACAAGCTGGTTGAGTACATCAGTTTTATAGAATGGTTGTTGCAAGACTTTTTGAATAAAGGGCAAGCGAATAAGAGCTCCACTTCGCTTGTCATATTTCTTTAATATTTTAACTAATCCTGAACAAAAAAAAATCAAACTCAATAAATTATGCTTTTGGTCCTCAACCAAACATAAAATCAACCGTCAATAAAAACCACCACATATTACAAGTTAAAACCCACCACATTTTGTGGTCACTTGCATTTCCATTAAGATTTTGATGTCAATCATCAAGTAAGCCTCAGTAGAAAATATTCTTGAAACTAATCCTACCGACTTGAGTTTCAGCTTCAAGTAAGCAGATACCGGTTCTAGCCTACTCTACACCAGACACTAGAATCCAGGTTCCACATCTAGCAGTAAAAGCTGAAGCCATGACTTTAGTTCTTACAACAACCTACAGCTAGGTACCATCTATAAACTTCCTTCTACCTCTAATTATCATATACCACTGAATAGATTTCCACTTGTAGAACAAACTCTGAACTCTCACTCTCTCATATTTTATTTACAGTTTCCATGGTTGAAAATAATGCAGAATAAGGTATTCGGCAATACATAAATTCTATTATATAACATTCCATGATTAAACCAGAGTCCCAATGTCCATCCATTTGGAAAAGGGCATGTCGCTACGCCCAACAGGTTCAACAACATGAACCACAACTTTCATGAACTTAAAACTGCATCAACAGATCAAAGCCTTAGGTACATACCTGTGTAGTTAAGGGCACTGTAATTCTCCAGCAAAACCATCTCTCCATGAAAATCCACAATCTCTCTCCCTACTTTCATCAACTCTTCATTCGAATCAGTGGCCTTTGCTACCCTATCTTGCAACTCCTGTATTTCCAATCAAAATGCCGAAAAACAATTCAAATGTCAGCACATGCTTGAACCTCTGAGAGACACTCATCTCACCAAATAAAGCACCCTCTCCATCAACATATTCACAAATCCAGGACAACCATAAGACAAATAGATCTTGCATGCCATTCTACTATGCTGTCACCGGTACCATAGCGGATCAATTCATTATAAACTAGAATTTTAAACAATTAGTTATCAACATCATCAAACGAAAAGAAATTTCAACTACTCATTACAAAAGTAAATCAATTATAAACCCACAAAAGAATCTAACATGAATTTATCTTCTCCCAATCAAAGTTACAATCTTTCCCAATCAACACAATCAAATTCCAACACAAATCATCAAAACACATCATAAAGTCAACCAAACAAAACCATCCATAAACAAACAAAAGAAAAAACCATCTCTTTTCCAATCTAAAACACAAAACAACAAAAAGAATTCAACTTTACAACAACACAACATACCTTCCATCTGATAACATACTCCTCCTCCTTCTCAACAAAGAAAGAATTAAACTTATCGATCTCATCCTCCAACAATTTCACAAACTGGGTAACTCTCCCCGTCTCTCCATCATCCTCCACCTCCAATCTAGCCCTCTTATTCCCACCACCACCGTCACCAACCACCACCTTATCCTTCGGAACAATAAGCTTCAACTGCTTCTTCAAATCCTTATAAGACAAAAACTGGTCACGCCAATCCGGCAAGGTCTCGTCAATCAACATATTCAAACTCTTCCAGAACTTCATCTTTTCGGCAAAACAACACGGACCCAGAAGCCAAAACAGGGGGATTTAGTTGGGTTTGCGATTGTTTCTGTAAATGGATTTTTTTTTTTTTTTTAATTTAAGAAAGTAGAATAAGAATATTATGAGAATATCCGCACTCTGTGTTTTTTAATATTCTTTTGCGGTTTGTTTTGACCGGCACTCGCTTTGCATTATGTGATGCATAATAGACTCCAACTACAAGGTTTTTTAATTTTTTTACTGTTTTTGAGAGAGTGGATGGGAGATTTATGAATGTAGTTGTTGAAAGGTAGATTGGAAGGTGATGTTTATTAATTTTGTTTTATGGATAGAGATGCATTCATGAGCCCGTCACCTAATATATGTGTGAACTAGGGTCATAAATTGATTAATATGAAGTTTGAGGGTGGATTTTGTAGTTTTCAAACAAACAAGAGAGTGGAGTTTGGTATGGTTAGTTCTAATCATAACTAGTGTAAATTCTCGCGTTGTGCGATGATAATATTTTAATTTATATAATTAAATATATTATTAGTAATAATTAGTTTGATATTTATTAAGAAATTATATATTATTATTTGATGATTTTAAAATTATATGATATTTTTTTTATATATATAAACACCAAATTATATTAATAAATAATCTACAAAAATAAAAAATAAATAATATTTATTCATTTTTAAAAAGTTAGAAGAAAACTAATACTTTAATTTTTTTTAATTAATATTAATCCACACCTTTTTCTTTTCTAATAAAAACAAATAAATACATTTTTCACATTATTTTAAATGAATATTAACATATTTTAATGAAACATATATTTTCAAATATATGTATGCTATTCATCAATTTTACTATCTTTTAGAAAGTATTTTATTTGAAAGATGAGATTAACATCACTTCCCTATGGTTTGAAAATCTATAAACATAAAAGTTTTAAAAAGTTTGAAAATAATATTTCAAATAAAATAAAAAAAATTATTTTAGGCAATGAAAATTGAATTTAAAATAAAAAATTAAATTATAATTACAATACATTTTAATAAATGGCAATGCTTCTAATAAGTATAAAGAATACAGAAAAATTATTTATTTTGTTTGTTATTTGAAGTTAGAAAATTTCTTTCCGATGAAAAATAAAACACATCTAAAAACTATACGGGATAATATAAAGAGAAAAAAAAATAAACATTCATAGTACCGTCAATTATATCATTCATGTTATGCTGAATGATCTCAAACACCACTTAGTTAAAATCTCCCAATAACCTTATATTAAAACATGTGACATAGTACAACACAAAACATAAATAATAGCATAAAGATAATGTAAAGAGCATAAAGATAATAAAATGAAAAAAAATCATTAATCTTCAATTCCTCCGTCATCTGACACCTTACTTCTTCATAGATTTTCTTTACACCAACTTTTTTATATGCAAAGGTAGCCAAGCCCTCATGGTCTTAAGAGTACTCCCACTTCACATGTTTAGCACGACCATCCTCACACACTCATACCTCTCAATCTCAAATTTCACTTCCCAATTCAAAGTCTCCCAAATATCCATGTTTTCATTATTGTATCAGATCTGATAATCAAAGTATATATTCAACATATGAAATTAGCAATTTATTCTTCTATAATTTAAAACTAAACTGCTTATTGAAAATCAGAAACCCAACATAAATGTCTCGAGTTGCAATTGGATTTGCATCAAGTCCCAAAATTATCATTTCTTCAAATGAGTTATATTTTATGACCCTCGGACAACAATACTACTCTAGTGCTTTTCATTCTTGGTTGAATTTCAAAGAAATGGAATTATTTGACTATCCTACTTAGTTGCAATACCCTTTTTTTTCCCAAAGAAATGATATTTTCAGAGTCTTTTAACTCAAATTCTTTTAAATTCTTATTACCATGAAAAGAATTCTTAAATTTAGCTTTTTTCACCCTCATCAACATTCTGTACTCCACCATCTACCAGACAACCTACGTAAGCTCTCCTCCCATGTATGCTTTTATATGTCACGATATCAACACATTTGTTGAAGTTACCCACAAATAAGTTCTTTAAATGCAGAATAGAATAAGTTTAGATTTTAAAGGTTAGTAAGAATAAATGGTATTCTAGAGAAGTTCATCCACGAACTAACAATAATCATTTTTGATGTTAGACCACTCGAAGAATGAATTCCATCTATCTAAAATTGCTTCTCAAAAACTAAATCCATATAGCTCATTTGACAGTAAGGAAACACATTAAGCAAAACAATTGTCCAAAGAGATAACTCCCATAAACTAAATCCACAAACCATAATTAAGTAAATCTTCTACATGTTTTGGTTGCATAAACTTTTGTGATTCATACATATAGTTAATTTCATCACTGTAGCATATTGGCTTCAAACACGAAGAAAATAAAGATATTATTGATTGAGAATGAAGACTATTTGTCACGCAAACAACAAATACAAATATTGATCATGCAAGCAATCTAACTAAACTTAATTTGTCTGATTATAATTCTTCAGCCTATTCTCTGCACAGATTTTGTGTGCTGCAAAATATCATTTGTCTATCAATGAATTATCAATTTTTTTCTTATCAGTTATTATATTAATATAATTCGTGGCATATACATGCTCAGGAGTCATGAAAACAATTAATGCAATCTACCTTTAGAGGTCTCTTGAGAGTGCAGACCATTGTCCAAGCGATGAGATAAAGGTATTCTCATTGTATTCCTCGGACCTACTTTCAAAATCTTTTGTACCATTCCAACTTTCATATCCAGGCACGTTGAAGTAGAGACCAGAACTTGAAACAGGGTTGGCAATGAAGGAATCCACTTTGCATTCTTTTTACCACACCACGTATTAAGAATACTAAAATAGACTTTTTCACATGCATACAATTTGGGATTAATTCTCAGGCCACCAGTGTGGTAGCAGACCATCTAAAATGTAAAATCCTTATCAAACCCAAAATTTCTAATAATTAAAAATATTTTCACCACAAACTAATTTCAATAGCATACTAGTGATACATTAAGATAACCACTTGGAAAGCATATATCAAAGAAATAGAGACCATCATGGTAGGGCTACTCCTGAAATTACAGCCCTTAATAGATCCCTTATTGATTCATAAACCCTAACAAATATTGTTTCTGTATAAATATTTCGAAAAAAAGAAGAAAGAAAGATAAAAAGTTAGCAATATATGGTAACAACCTAGCTAAAGATCAATCAAGCTGAAGATAAGGTTTTGTTCACTTTTTAGAACATCATATTTCATATTTCTAGAGAAGGCTGCTAAAACTAACCTGACAAATCCTTCCACTCCCTTGGATTCTTTTTACCCAAACTTTAGACGTTATCAAGAAAAAAATAGGGGAAAAATAAAATCATATAGTTCAAGCCAAGACTAATAATGAATAATTTTATAGAAGTCTCTAACTAATCTATTTCCTACATATAGTAATACCAAAACCAGAAATCAAAATCCTAACAACACAATAAAAAATTCAATGCAGTCTATATAATTTATGATCCATTAGATAAAATCATCAAAGCTAAATAAACAAATAACACAAATCCTACCTTACTAACAAATGCCCAAACAAAAACACAATTTTATCTCCGCTTCCTCAACAAACAAATATGCAAATAATAAAAAATAAAAAATAATTTAAAAAAAACATCATCTCAAGATTGCCCATCAACAAATACTTCACACACTCATCAACAGATACTAACGAGCCATAAACACCCATCAGAACCAATAAAAAAATATAACAAACAGAAAACTTACTTTCAACCTAGCTCATAGCAGGTGTCTATTCTGCATCCCGCTTCAATGTTCAATATAATATAATTGCAATGGCTAGCTCCTGAAAATCGAAGTGAATATATCAACGAATGTTTTATTTTAGAGCACTATTTTCTATTAGGTTGAGACTCTTTTACCTGTATACTTGAATCTATACTGCCTACATAAATTCTTCCTTGTACAACACTTATGCACTTTACATTTTCTCTTATAGAACCTTTTTTGCTGCTCTAGATGAGTCAAATGTCTGAGAAGAGAAAGATTTAAAGAATTGACATGATAGAATGATATGGCCGAGATACTGATTTTCCTTTACAAAACTGGGTTAGATTGTCTTAGATGTTTATGAATATTATTTGACCACATGAGCCTAATCTTCAAATTGATTCCTTCATTGCTGTAACTTTAATGAGTTCCAATTTCCTTTGCACCATTTTCCAAACCTATTAAAAGAGAAATGTACTTTTGAAATAATAGTATTTACAACAGCTTGAATAATTGGATCAAAATAGGAAAAATGGACAGCACAATCATTTACTCAGAAGAATATAAGTGAAACATCAACCAACAGAAGCTTCAATAAAAACCCGAAAGTGGATTGTTTGTATGATGCTCACCACCATGTGGATTGTTTGTATGATGCTCACCACCATAAAGAAGTCATCAAATTATATCAGTCACAATCATCTTACACAATACTCTCACAATAGTATATTAAATTCACATTAAACTACAATTCCTCCAAGATCAAATGCACATAGTTATGGACTTTTCAATCACCATAGAAAGTCATAATATTAAGAAAATCAAAAAGGTTAAGTGACCTGCAAGTTGTGGGTCTTGATGTAGGACCAGATCTTGCTGATAGAGTTGGCGCGGGAGGCTTGAGGAGCTCAGACGACGTCCATGATAGCAGAAGAGATTGGGCGAACCTTGAATATACAACCGCTTCGATTAGGGGTGCATGCTCTGAATTTTGTTGGAGATTTAGGTCTGGGCTTTCTCGATGTTGTTGTGGTGATGGAGGTTGGTTCCTTTTTGGTGGCTGCCGTAGCGGTGGCCCTGACAATTGCAAATAGAGCTCGGCAGTCGTCGAAAACCCTCGATGTGGTGCTATCAGGAGGAGCAATAGAATAGAGCTCAATAGGGCAGCAATATTTACAATTGATTCTAATTTCATCCAATTCAATTTAATAGCATCAAATTTCGGATTAATGAGGCAATAAGAAGAGACACACGTTTAAATTTTCTTATTAAATTTAATAGCATCAAATTTTGGATTAATAAGGGTAAAAGAAGAGACACAGGAAGCGAAAGAGCTCATTAACACGTGTAAGAATTTCATTTGACAAAATATGTACAAAACTCAAAAGTAGCTGTTTTCGATGTTTTTCCACCCAAAGCTGAATGCTCAACGTGCCAACTCAGCTTGTGGGTCCAGCTGCGGATTCTGCTTTATATATATAGATGTATTTTCATAATCTTTTTATTATAAAATAATACTAATACTAATATAAAAATAATAAATAAATTGTAGATGTAATTATTATTTTTCTAATGTTTATATATTAATATGTATTATTTATAATTTATTTTATAGTTTAAATTAGTATTTTATAATTTATTTTTTATATAGTTATAAAAAAATATTATAAACCCTATATTTAGTGACCTATTATTCACTTAGCCAAATAATTTTATAAAATAAAATAATTTTATTATGGAGAAAATTATACTAAATCCGAGCCTAAAGTATATCTAAATACATTCTAATCAAAATAAAAATTTATAAAAGTTAATTTTATTTATGTGCTATGGACAATAATAAATTTATATATATAAATATTTTTATATAAAATAAATATTATAAATATATTCAGGATTAAAAATTATAAATTTATTAACTAAACTTTTATTATTGAATAAAGAAATATAAATATATATTAATATCAAAATGAATTGGTACATAATTTATCGTGGTTGCATATAATTAACTCCAATTATACTATTCAAATCCATAATCGACCAATGAATTATTGTGAAAAAAAAAAATAGTTTTCATGGAGACTGAAATGGAAGATGTTAGTAACATGTAAAAATTAAGAGAGGTTTATAAAAGTGAAATTAGGATGTTGAAGTATGTGATGATTAAATGAAGACAAGGTCAGAAAAAGCATATGCTTTTCCATCAAATTGCGTAGAAGAAATAACTCAAATTTAGTGATAGGAAGGGGTGGTGTTGGTACATATGCTTTGTGCTCTTTAAATTTTATCATATCATATGATTCCACCTTATCTTTAGATTAAAAGTTGATTGTCTAAGAAAGTTTGTAAAATTGAAAAGAATTCGGTTAACAGTACATACAGGATCTTTTAAAATTCATTGGTTTTAACACATTTTTAAATACGTCCACAAAAATATATGTGCGTGAAGAGGAGGATAATTTTCCCGAAAATCTTGTTTAAGTATAAAAGAAAAAACAAAAATAAAAAATAATAGGAATTAGACTATTTAATGTTTAGTTTACCATTTCATACCTAAACAGATTAACACAAAATGCTTTAAAGTCAAATATTTAGATAAGCAAATAAATGTGTTTTAAAAATTTAAAATTAAATATTTAGATGGGCAAGCGAATACATCTTAAGATTTTGTTGAAGTTTCTGAATCAATCAAATCAATCCTATACAAGCATATTAATTAAGTAAAGCAAGTCAACCAATGAATTCAACCAATTATATTTGATTTTTTATATTACCGAAATGCAATCGGGATTTTACTGAATTAAGAACTCGTTATCCTGCATGATAGACTAGACAATATGATTGAGGGAGGCGAAATAAACTAAGTAGGGATTTGGGATATCTGGGTGTGTAGGACTGGTTTATGGGGCTGCGACTTACGATAAGAGGCCCAGTGTCACGAGCTGCCGACTCAATACAAATAAGTTTTTCTTTACATAAGAGATTATATAGAGGTTCTTAACCAATCTTGAGTGCAAACAAGTGTTTCAACCATTATTGGAGTAAAATAAGTACGAAAATCATCCATAACACGACCCCCCCTCCACCGTCCTAAAAGCCGACTCCGAATCTACAATTGAAATGTGTATGACAAGTACATCTTTAGCCATTTTATAAAGAATGGGGTATCTTTTTGGTTGATTTTTCCACCATTATAATATTTCAAAATTTAAAACATTAGGCTCATAAGCATCTTCTAAATACTTATCTAACTCACTTTTCTTGGTAGTACTTAACAAAAAAAATTGTATTCTTTTCATATTTTAAGATCATGAGTTGTTGAAGTCCACCTTACCCCAATTTTGGGTCTAACTTTGAGAGAGAAGGGATAAAGTGACAGAGATAGAGGTAGAATAAATAGATGAAGAAGTAACATCTGTCTTTGGCAGAAGCATTAAGGAGACATAATAGTCAAATAAAAATTGCAAAAACACCTTAATCTTAAGACATAAGAGGGTGGTTTTTGTTTCATCAGAGGAATCCCACACAATCCAATCAACATAATTCAGCTTATGTGCTTATGTGTATGTTTGGGGCTGCTTGTGATTGTAAAATAATCACTTATGGGGTGGTGAAATTCCAAGCATACCCCTTCTCCATCCTAAATTTACATGTACAATAACAATGCATTAATTGAAATTTAGGATGCATGAAGGGTATGTTTGACATCTCACCACCCAATAAGTGATTATTTCAAATCACAAGCAGCCTCAAACATATACTATGCCTAGGATCAAGGGATCAAAACCACAAACATCAAAATATTGATATTATTAATGTTCCCATAATACTTATCATACTTGGACATCATTTGAGTGACCATTTTTCTAATACCATCATTAGGAACATAATATGCTATCAAAAATCTAGTCTTGTAAATCTTATGAGCATAAGAATTGCTAGTCGTATATCAAAGCTATAAAACCTCAATGTTGCATCATAGAAAACGCTAGAAAAGTACAAATAAAAAAATAATTTTTTTTAAAAAACTACCCATCTTATTTCAATCATCTTCCTTACGACAACCACCAGGCTTTCTAAATTCCTTGAAGCAAGAAGAGTATTTCATGTATAAACTAGCAAATGGCATTCTAAACTTGATGACATATTCAAGCTTTAATAGATTAAATTTCATCTTGTCTCGACATCCAAAGTAACCAGGCTTTTACTATTCTTTTTTTCTTATTTTAGGCACGCTTTAAATTTGTTAGCATTGCTGAAGAATACCTAACATGTCTCACAAGAGTTCGAACTTTCATAATTGATGAATTAAGCTCTTTCAAACACTCTTGTACAATTAAATTCAAAATATGAGAAGCACATCTCATATGCAAATATTGACCTTCCAATAAAATAAACTTCCAAATGTTAAGTTTTCTCCTCAAGTAATCAATTGCAAAATCATTTGAGCTAGCATTATAAACAACCACAGTCATTATATTTTTCAAACCCCACTCGATCAAGCATTTTTCAACCGTTCTAATAATAAATTGTTCCGAGTGGCAAACAATAAGACAAAATTAATTAACTTTTTATGGAAATTCCAATCATCATCGATAAAATGGGCAGTCAAGCACATATAGCTTAATTTTTGATCCAATGTCCAAATGTATGTGGTTAGACTAACCCTAGAATGCAAGTTCTTGAAACAATCTTTCAGCATATTTATTTTTCAAATAAAAAGAGAATAGAAGTCTCTAGTCATAGTAGTACGAGATAGAAGCTTAAAAAGACAGCTTAAAGCTTACAAAATTCCCGAAAACCTTCATGCTCAACAAGAACAAATGGAAACTCATTCTCAATAAGCATTATAGCAAGTTTTTTCCTATACAACTCCTGATCAAATTCCCATAACTTTAAAACATTAACAATTTCATTAATACCATCCTCATTAACTACAATATTAGTTTTAAAATCAACCAACTTTTGTTTCATATCTAAATATAGAGGATGTTTTTTTATACTTATTAACATGTTTGCTAAAGGAGAGGTGTCATTTTTAGTTCCACTCCCAGTGCGTTTTTTATGATACTTACATCGAGCAAAAGTTGTTGGTTGCTCAACGTCAATATAAAAATGAGTCCACCGCTTGGACTTTTTTCTTCCCCTTCCTTAAAGTATCATCAATTTTTGTGACCTCAGATGGCTTGGTGGAAGTCGCAGTTGTTGCCACTACACCATTCTTCTTTATATTATTCGTTGGTGGTAGTCTTTCCTCTTCAACAGAATCAGAGGAATCATCTTTTTTGGATTTGTTCATCTTTAAATAGTAAAATGGAGAATGAGTACATTCACTATCATTAGAAGAATATAGGTGCAATATTCATCAAAATCAAAACAAGCATAATAAGTAAAAACGATATTTATCAATTATAGTGAAGTAAAGGTAAGTAACTAACAAAAATTACATGAGATTGAGAAAAATGTTGCTTGCTATATTCAAAATTGATTGAATGAGGAAGTTTTGCTTATTATGCTTAATTTGTAGATGATGGCTAGTATGAGAAAGGTAGGAAAGGAAAGAGTCGAGTATATAAAAATAACTGTGTGAGAGAGATGCTTAGTTAGATTTTTTTTTCAATTTTGGAATTGAGAGAATATTATGTATATTATTTATTTTGGATAATTCAAAATTGAAAACCCGATATGTATCCGATCCGAATATCCAATTTTAAAACGGATTGTAAAACTAGATATCCAATATGAAAATGCGAAACTACCAAAGTCGCATCGGATAACTTGAAATTTGGATTAGATTTATAATTTTTTTCTTCAGATAAATTGGATCGGATTTTTACATCGTCTTACTTCGACCTTAGCACAACGAATCCCCACAAACCATAAGTGAGCTATGTTATTATTTAACAATTAATTATCAAATTTGTAACATCAAACAATGCTAAATAATTTGGTGCTCCCAACAAGTAAAACAATACAATGTCCTTAAGTAGGGGAGAGCAGTTTTCGGGTTTTTACCGAAATCGAATCGATAATCGAAAAAAATTTTGATTCGATTAACCGAAAATATATATATTTTCAATTTTCGGTTAGTTTGGTTTGGTTAACCGAAATTTGCCGTTCGTTTTTCGGTTTCGGTATTGAAAAATTTTGGTTAATCAAAAACCGATTTTTTAACCGAAAATTATAGTTTTAAGAGTTTTATCTTAAAATTTATTGAAAAATTTTAATCATTTTTTTAGAAATAAGTAGATATATTGTCAATATATTTGGTTTTCACTTAATTTATTGAAAATTTGGGTGTTTTATCTTAAAATTTATTTTAAAAAATTAATTATTTTGAAGAAAATATATTTTTCAGTTAATTATTCGATTTTCCGTTAATAATTTGGTTAACCGCAAAAGTTCGGTTTTGATTTTTGGTTGACTATTTTAATTTCGGTTAGGTATTCGATTATCAAAATTTGAAGTTCGGTTAACCAAAAACTGAATTTTCTGTTCGGTTTTAGTTAACCGAATTCTCAACCCTAACCTTAAGGCATATACAATGAATGATAATTGTAATGAATAATTGATTATTTGGTGCTCATTTCATAATAAAAAATATTGCATTCGTTTTTAATTATTTGAAATATTTTTACCATGTTATCAAATATTTATCTTTAACAGTAAATATTTTTAATTATATACCATTAAAAATTATAATAATTTAATATTTACAAAATAGACATTAAGATAAACACAACAAGATCTCGGTTGAGACTATGTTATTCCTTAAACACAAGAAACAATACATGGAATTGACAAATGATGCATACTAACTAATGTTTCACTTACTGGTGTATTAGCAAGAATAGATTCGGGTTTGACTCGTTTACCAAAAGCTACCTCGACTCGAAGTTTGCTAAGTTTTTTGTGTTCAAACTTGGCTCGTGAGCTTATATAAAAGTTCGTTTCAATTCGTTTAAATATATTAAATATTAATTTAATATATTATTTTAATATAATTTTATAAAACAAATAAAAATATATAATATATTAAGCTCCAATAGACTAACTGGTAATTTTGAAATTCGAGGTTTGACTCCTTTACCCCTTCTTAAGATCACTTCCATTATGGTTTCATAAAATATGGTTCATTAAAGTACAGTTCTATATGATATGATTCTGATTCAAAATTATGTTTGGATAGATGGTTTCATAAGGGATGGTTTTAAAAATTAATAACATTAGATTTAGCAAAATATCCATTCATCATATTATTTTTATATAATAAATAAAAATAAAAGAAATATAAATTCAATCAAATAATAAGAATCATAGATATAATATGGTGAAATTTTTTTAAAGATATATAAAATGTGGAGATATAAAAAGAGAAAAATATGAGTTGAGTGAAAGAAAAATAAAATAAATTTAATGTGAAAATAATAAAAAAATAATATTATTGGGGAAAAATGGTAAGATATTAGTTATAACTTAGAAATAGTTTAATAATGAAAATAAATTATAAAAGGATAATTTTGGAATAAAAAATATCAAACTATCTCAACACACCAATTTGGTGGTTTATAAAAGTGGGGTAAATTGAACTATGAATAACCCTACACAACCATACATTAATCAACGGAGCTGAAACCACCCCTCGAAACAACGGGTTAAGCTCGAGCTCACTCAACGAAAAATTATTTGAATTCGAGATCCAATCGAGTTTTAAACAAAATCAAGTCCAAATCGTTCGCAAGCCGTTTCACTCATTTTATTTTCCGGACCCTTTCACCTGAAAAAAAAAAATGGAGGTAGTATTTGGAAAATAAAATGAATAAATGTAGAAAGGCATTAATTCGGCTTGGTTCATTTATTTTTTATCGAACTGGGGCTCGACTCATTTAATTAATGAATTTATTTTTAAAACTCAGGCTCAACTCCTTAAAGTTCACGAGCTCATTTAAAACTCACACTCGATACACTTACTTGGTAACTATACTAATTTTATATAATTTATTTAAAATAATAATTAATTTATAAGGAAGAAGCAGTTAATAATATGAACTATATTTTTATATAAGTTTATAAAATTTTATTTTTATTTTCACTAGAAATGACGTGAATACGCATCTAAATTAATTTGGTTGAAAATATTAATTTTATTTTATTTTAATTTTTTATTTATATATCTATTATATTTTGTAATTTTAATTAATAAAATTTATTGAGCCAGTTCACGGGTCAACGAGTTGAACACATCTAAGTTCAAACTCAATTCATTTAATAATCGAACTAAAAAATAAAAATTCAAACTTGATTTATTGGCTCATGAACAAAATTTATTGAGCAATTATCAAACCGAGTCCGAGCGACTCACTCAGGAGTCATACCCATATGTAGAATATATTTATTGTTCAAGTGACTCAGAGTAGTCTACCTCCTCTATACCACTGGATTGTTTATGCGCATTCAGTGTGGTATAATTAATTTAGGGCGCACATTATTATTTTATAATTTACCGTTTTATTCTTATTAAGTTTTTTATTTAAAAATATATTTGATTTAAAATAAAAAGATTTAATCTAAATATAATATTATAAAATTTTATTATTATTTTGAAAATTAAAAAGTAAGAAGATAAAAATCTTAAAAAGTAGTATTATATGGGCACTCAGTTTCCTCACCAAAAATAAATTTTCTTATTAAATTACTACGATGATACAATAAATATTATTCAACAATGACTACTAGCTTTCTTGTTAGACGACTACAATGATACAATAAACATTATTCAATAATCACTAACACTAGCTCGAATTTGAAACTCTAAATCTTGAGAATTTGTATAAAGTTTTTTTCAAATCAAATAACTGTCTCATTAATTTATATATTTCTCAAAGTCATATATAATGAAGTATATTGAGTTAGCGATTATATAAAATTTAAATATAAATTTAATTAAACTATCCAAATATTAAAAATTAATTAATTAAAAAGAAGGATAAAGATAATTAAATTAAAACCAATTAAATTAAAATATTAATTAATGAAAATAAGGATAAAATTGAAAAAGATGCGGTATTAACTAAATTAGGGTGCGGTATTTATCAAATTTGTTAATTTATATTATATATTTAAAAACAATTTTTATATATTATTTTATAGAATTTTAATTTTAAATCAATTTTATTAAAATTTAAAATGATTTAAATAAAAATTAACTTTTTAATGCGGCTATCCCAGCCAATAATGCTATGTTCTTATCCGCTCACCCAAAGCAAAATGGCCCAGTGAAGTCATAACAATGGTCAAACACAAAATGCATCAAAGGAAAACAAAACTTCCATAAGAAGGTGAAGAGAGAAAGCTCCGCTACATCCCCTCACATTTGTTCTCTCTTTCCTTCGTCCCAATCAAATCATGCCACTTAGAAAACACCAGAATATCATTGGTCTAGCTATTGCAACACAAATTATCAATCGCGAGTGTCCACCACAGGAATATGTCCGTACAGGCACATATATATACGACCGAAATTCTTCATGTATTCTATGCTCTCCAACAGACACACACTCACACACTCTCTCGCTCGAAACCAACTAGCCCTTGCAGTGTGATCGGACTCTTTCTCGCTTGTGATCGTCAAAGGTGGTGCTTCTGTCCATTTGATTTCTTTTTTCTTGGTTTGTGCTGAGTAAATGGTTGATTTTGGAGAATCTGAGGAGAACCCATGTTTTTGATTGCGTGAGATAGTGTAATTTTTCATTTTTACGGGATTTTAATGAGATGTTGTTGAATTAGGTTTTTCCTGGTTTTGCTTCTGTTGTAGGAAGACTGACATTGATGGGTGCTGGTGCTTATTTGTCTTTTGGGTTTTTGATTGACTGGTTTGTGGTTGATTTTGTTTTGAGAATGGGGACTTGTATGTTAATGTTACAACATTGTTCTAGGGTTGAGGTTTGTTGTAGTCCATGTGCCCCACTTGTTTTTGGTTAGATTTTAATTGAGTTTGAATACAGTCCACTGGTCTATGTGCAGTTTTCTCTTTTGTTCTTGATGTATTTTTTTGATCTTATGTGCATTTTATGTCGTCTTCGGCCAAAGAGGTTTGGAACTAGAAAAATGATGAATTTTATGGTTTTTGTTATGTGGAGCAAATCCAGCAATCTCATTGTATTAGGGCATGGTTTCATGACATTTTTGCTTTCCTTGAAACAAGAAGTTATAAGTATATATGTTACAACTGGCTGCTGTATTCTGAAATCATCATACAATTATGTTTATACTGCTTAAGCGCATGCGTCCACATCCTTGTGTTCCTTGCCATTTGTGTAAACTAGTTCTTGTTGGTTTTTCTTTTAATCGGTTACAGGTAGATTTCAAGCATGTTTGTCATCGAATTGGTAGTTTTCTGATGTGTTTGGTTTCTGTATTAGGTACCTTTTTGAAGACTTTACTGGATTCCTGTGTACCCAACTGGTGGATTATTTGGACTAGATGGAAGACGATGTGAGTGATAAGAGCATGGTTGTGACTCAAGTCAGTTTTGGTGGATTTGACAGGACTGTGACCGCTAAAGATCTTGTGGATTATTTGGAATCAAGTATCGGACTTGTATGGCGTTGTAGATTAAAGACTTCTTGGACGCCTCAGGAGTCTTTTCCAGATTTTGATATCATTGACACAGCATCAATTGATAGAACAGACGAGTATAAGAAGGTGGAGCCTCATGCTTTTGTCCATTTTGCTGCATCTGCATCTGCAGATTGGGCTCTGAATGCTGCAGGACGTGGAGAGCTCTTTTTTGACAAGAAACCGTTGAAGGTCAGCTTGGGCCCAGAAAATCCACATCGTCTAAACCAAAGGCGGAGGACTGCGGTTCCTTATAAGTTTTCTGATGTTTGTTTCGAGTTAGGTTCATTAGTTTCTGGAGGTGAATTCCTTACTGGTTGGAGAGGACCTTCCTCAGGTGTTAATTTTCTGGTGGATCCCTTCGACGGGACATGCAAATTTTGTTTCTCAAGAGACACTGCTTTCTCTTTAAAAGGCCTTTCCCAGTCTGCAGTAATGACCTGTGACTTGAAGGTGGAGTTCTTGGTGAGAGACATCATGGAGGTCAAGCAGTACTCTGATTTGTCAAATCTAGTGCTTCTGTTCCAGCTGTCTTCTTCGCCATTGCTCTGGTATCGAACTGCAGATGATGATATTGAGGTGCTGGTGCCATTTGAGCTGTTGGATGACGATGATCCTTGGATCCGAACTACAGATTTTACACACAGTGGAGCAATTGGTCGTTGTACCTGGTATAGAGTTTGTATCCCTCCCCGTCATGGCTTGAAGCTGCGAAAAGCAATGAGTTATCTTAGAGAACAAAGGGTGAGAGAGATGGAAGACGGGCGCCTAAAATTGCCTATGAAGATTTGTGATGAGCCTGATTTTGGGGTGCCAATGTTAGATCCTTTTTTCTGCATTCATCATGTTGAAGGGATATCCTTCGAGGTATTATATATGGTAAATGCTGTCATGCACAGAGGAATATTTAATCAACACCAGCTATCAGACAATTTTTTTGATCTTCTGAGGAGTCATTGTAGTGAGGTCAATGTGGCCTCATTAAAGCACATCTGTTCATATAAAAGACAAGTGTTTGACGCCTATAGGACACTGAAACTTGTTCAAGAATGGTTGGTCAAACATCCACAACAGGATGAAAAGCCTAGGCGGATTGATGACATTGTTGAAATAAGAAGGCTAGTTATCACACCAACTAAAGCTTATTGTCTTCCACCAGAAGTTGAACTTTCCAATAGGGTTCTCAGGCAATACAAACATGTCTCTGATCGATTTTTGAGAGTCACATTCACAGACGAAGGTTTTCAAACTATGAATCAACATGTTCTTCAGTATTATGCTGCTCAAATTGTGAAGGACATTACATCACAGTCTTTCATGCAGAAAACAAGAGTATACCGAAGAGTGAGGAGCATCCTCATGGAAGGCTTCCATTTATGTGGACGAAGATACTCTTTTCTGGCTTTCTCATCCAATCAGTTGAGGGACCGTTCTGCCTGGTTTTTCGCGGAAGATGGAAAGACAAGCGTGACTAGCATTAAAAGTTGGATGGGGAAGTTTGAGAACAGGAATATTGCCAAGTGTGCTGCTAGAATGGGTCAATGTTTCTCCTCTACTTATGCAACAGTTGAAGTATCACCATCGGAGGTTAATCCTTTGCTCAAAGATATAGAGAGAAATGGGTATTGTTTCTCTGATGGTATCGGTAAGATCACTCCTGATCTCGTTATGGAAGTGGCTGAGAAACTCAAATTGGACATGAATCCGCCTCCATGTGCCTATCAGATCAGATTTGCTGGTTGCAAAGGGGTTGTGGCCTGTTGGCCAGCAGATGGTAGTGGTGCTCGTTTATCTTTGAGGAAAAGTATGAACAAGTTCAAATCCACTCACACTATATTGGAGATTTGTTCTTGGACTCGGTTTCAGCCGGGTTTCTTGAACAGACAGATAATTACATTGCTGTCCACCCTTAATGTTCCAGATGAAACATTTTGGAATATGCAGACTACGATGACATCCAAACTGGATAGAATGCTTGTAGACACTGATGCTGCATTCGATGTTCTAATGGAGTCATGTGCTGATCAAGGTAATGCAGCAGCAATAATGTTGAGTGCTGGTTTTAAGCCTGACGTAGAACCACATTTGCGGGGCATGCTTTCTTGTGTAAGAGCTGCTCAGCTTTGGGATCTGAGGGAAAAGGCTAGAATCTTTGTACCTGCTGGTAGATGGTTAATGGGATGCTTAGACGAACTTGGGGTGCTGGAACAAGGACAGTGCTTCATCCAGGTGTCCAAGCCATCTCTAGAACATTGTTTTTCAAAACATGGCTCTAAATTTGCAGAGACAAAGAGAAATATGGAAGTCATAAAAGGCTATGTAGTTGTAGCTAAGAATCCTTGTCTTCACCCAGGAGATATAAGGATCCTGGAAGCTGTTGATAACCCAGAGTTGCACCATCTTTATGATTGCCTTGTTTTCCCTCAGAAGGGTGCTAGACCTCACACTGATGAGGCATCTGGCAGTGACCTTGATGGGGACCTTTACTTTGTCACTTGGGATGATGATCTTATTCCCCCAAGTAAGAGGAGTTGGCCTCCGATGGAATATGTTGCTGCTGAAGCCAAAGAATCGCAACGGCCTGTCACTCATGTGGTACGTATTTGGCTCTTCTTGAACAATTCCTTTCTATATGATTCATTCATTGGTTTACTATTATAGTTATTACATTTTTGTTTCTGCTGATATTATTTTCCTTTGAATAAATGGAAGAGTTTTAGGTTCATGACTTAGATGTTTCCATAAAAATACATCACTAGTTTAACTTCGAGGTGTAGTTTGTGCATGTATTTTTATATGCTGTATGGTAGAATCTTCACTGTTATTCAGTTTATTTGTCTCATTTGGAGCAAAGCTTTAGAGCCCCAATGTGCTAATAGTTTCATATTTCTACAGGACATCATTGAATTTTTTGCAAAACACATGTCGAATGAGAGCTTGGGAACAATCTGCAATGCACATGTAGTTCATGCTGACCTCAGTGAGCACGGAGCACTTGATGAGAAGTGCCTCCATCTTGCACAGTTAGCGGCCACAGCTGTAGATTTTCCCAAGACTGGAAAAATCGTATATATGCCATCTAATTTGAAACCGAAATTGTATCCAGACTTCATGGGGAAAGATGAAAACCAATCATATAAGTCCAGCAAAATATTGGGCAGACTGTATCGACATATTAAAGATGGTTACACAACAGACAGTTCTGCTCCGCCTGATCTCAACTACAGCTCTAGTGATATCCATTATGACAAAGATCTTGAAATCACAGGATCTGTTGAATTTATCACAGATGCATGGAGCAAAAAGTGCTCATATGAAGGCCAGTTGAAAGGTCTTCTTGGACAGTATAATGTCAAAAGAGAAGAAGAGTTGGTAACTGGTCATATTTGGTCAATGCCGAAGTCCAATAGCAAGAAGCAAGGAGACCTGAAGGAAAGACTCAAGCACTCTTACAATTCTCTGAAGAGAGAGTTTCGACAAATGTTTGAGGCTATGGATTCTGACTCTGAGCTGCTCTCTGATGATGAAAAGAACTCACTTTTAGAGCGAAAGGCATCAGCATGGTACCAAGTTACTTACCATCCTGATTGGGTGAAGAAGTCACTGGCATTGCAACATCAAGACAGTATCGAGGGCATAGCGTTTTTGAGTTTTCCCTGGATCGCAGCTGATTATCTCGCTCGCATAAAGATAAAATCCCAAGGAATGAAGAACGTCAACACTAAAAAGCCCATCAACGCTCTGATGAAGTATCTTGCTGATAAAATGTGACCAAGATCGGAAGCTGTTTAAAGCAACTCTTTTGTGCCTGTATCAGGCTTAACTAGGCTGCAAGCCACTCTGCCATTATCTTAATCATCATCATATGGTACGTATCTATAGTGTTACTTTCTGTGGATGATGTCGAATCTATAACATTTATTTTTATTAATATGTGGAAATATATATGGTTGATCTTAACCATTTATGGTTTTCTCAATTGTTTCCAACTTTAGTGTCTCTTTATCATGCTCTTTTCACATACTAGAATTGTCAGTGTAGCAGTACCCTGATATGATATTGAATCTGCGGTTACAGTGTTTCATTGAACCTTTTCTATTATAGATATGATGCAGAACCATTAAATACCATCATCATCTTCATATCTGTCAAGCATATCTGGAGCTAGTTTCAGAGTCAACTAGCAAAACAGTTAAGAGATACATGTTTCTGGTTCAAAATTAAAGCTTGTGAGTTTGCTGACAACCACATATGAAAAGCTTTAACTCAAAAGGCACAGACCCTTTGTTTGTAGTTATGTATACACATCTTCATTTAATAACTTCTGCTACCACCTAGTACTTCATTGCAGGAAATACATTTTATCTGCAGATTATCAAAATTTTGATATCTGAAGCTGGAACCTGTTTCAGATAGTCACTCTCATCTCATCTTCTAGAAAAAACAATAATACATAACAATAATACATGCATAGATTTAGACATATCTAGTGAGATAGAGATTAAATGTAAATGGTCCCAATTGATTTATATGACACTGTATTAACATCTATACTGTATTTGAGACACCTAGACAAAGTTGTGGTGTGTATTGGTAATTGGTTTTTCATAAAAGAATTCACATCAATCAGAAGGATAACATAACATCAATGAAATTAATACAAAGTCTTGCAACTCACCTACCTAACCTCTAATGGAATGGTTGGATTGGAGGGCTTTTAATTTATGTAATTGTGTTTGATAGCAAGAGCAGACCAATTATTACTTTTCTTTGTGATATGTGGGCATCTTCAATGTTCCCTCAACTGCTTGGTATGCCAATGCCATCAATCTTTTCTAGATGTGACTGACTTTCATGTCATTCAGGATCCAAGCTGCATCTCCAATCATTCTTCTTTCTACTAATGGTAGGATAAATATGATACTAAATTAGTTAAAAGTACACACAGAATTTTACTAATTAAGTTGAAAGTTAAACTCTCCAACTTGCAATTAAGGTACTGGGATTGCTTTTACTTACAATTTCTCTGACTGTAGGAGAAGAGAAGTAGGAACTATTTTTAAGAAGCTATTATTTTTTAATTCATCTAAAATTTTTTTTGAAAGGTTAAAAATATTTCTGCCGTTTATCCACCACTTCTGCCGCTTATCCACCATCTGGCAGATTAGAAACATTTCTAAAATGACTTTCCAAATTCTAGTTATGTTTAACTTGCAACTATTAGAACGTACTATAAAATGACGTGGAATAGATTGCAGTCGGAGTACAGGAGAATTTGATCGGCAAAGTTTGAAAAATAGTGACTCCTTTTAGGTCTATAAAAACTTTTTAAATTTTACTTTTTAAAATTTTAATAATTTCAAATGAAATGAAATTGATTATCAATTTCTTTTTTTTTTTTTTTTTACAGAATTTAATCCTACCTTCCGTTCCTACGCCAAATAATTGATTTCAGACACTAAAACTCAGATTTCCCATACAACTCATGTATGCCATGCAACTACACTTCACAAGATACATGAAGTAGAGTGAGTTCATTCACATGAAAGATGGGACCCTCCATGTAACTAAGCTAACATCAAGTACAAATATTTACATAGTTATTCAAGTACCATATACGGAAATTCAGATAATAAAAGACATTCTCTGTATATATAAATGGGAAGATAATAGTAACTTAACTTGTTTGAATGACTTTAACCAACCTTGAAAAAAAAGCTATGGTACTTCCATGGTGTTCGGGACACTTGTCCGTACCAAAACGTATTCATTATGATAGTGATGAGGTAGAAATTTCTGAGATTGAAGTGGACCCTACCGTCTCCATGTTTATGGTCTTATTTTTTAATAGAAATATTTTGGAAAATAAAAAAATTAAAAAAAGAAAAGAGATTTTCAAAAATCAACCGCAACTTTGACAAATTAGTAAAAGTCTATCGTTTTTTTATTTTTAGCCAAAAATCAACATTTTAACAAATTTCATCCATTTTACTGTTCATCCGTAAGTGGATGAACAGTAATTAGGAATATTTTTGTAATTTTTGATTTTTTTAAAATATTTTTTTTATTTTTTTGTTTTATAATTATTTTTTATTTTTTATAAAAATTAAAAATTACCAAAATACTGTAGGTTTTTGGCTAATTTGTCAAAATTACGGTTGATTTTTAGAAATAACCCTAAAGAAAAAGTTGGAGTTAATAATAATAATAATAATAATAATAATATAATAATAATAATAATAATAATAATAATAATAATAATAATAATAATACATAGCCTATTGATACAATTAGATTTAGGTTAGGAGAAATATTTATGATGGATTAAACAAATATGTGGCTTAAATCGCATAGATTTATCTCGTTATTAGTGGGATTAATCTATGGCTTGTAAGCGTAGGAAATGTCAAGATTAATTAAATATCATGTACGGTTTAATAATACTTTATACAAATTAATTGAGACCAACCCCATTATCATTCAATATTGATTTGAAGTTTTAAAATTCATTTTTTTTTTATAAGTCACTACCCGTTTAAAATAATGGTTAGAATAGTGGTTACAATGATTGTTCGATGATAATTGTAATAGTTAAAATAGCGGTTAAATATAAAATTGAAAAATAATTGATTTAATTATTTAATTTATATTAATTAATGTGAAATAAAAGGGTATTTTAGTAGTTTTATAACAGCTGTTAGAGCGAAAGCTAATTTGAATAGCGTTCGTCAGACCGCTAAGTGAACCGCTAACCGCTATTTTAAAAAGTTGTCACCAAGCACTTATTTTTTTCAAAACACTATTTAGTCTGCTGTTCAAACCACTAACCGCTAATGAAACAGCTGACGCCGAACATACTCTTAGAATAATAGATAGGAATTCAAACAGGTCTCTTAAAATACCTCTTAAATTTTAAGGGAATGTGCTATTCATAATTGTTTCATTAGTTTACCCAATCCGACTAAACATCTTAAGACCTCCTAATATATTGTAAAAGACTCAATAACCCCCACAATCTCAAATCCCTATTAATTTTTAGGTAGCTAGTTAATAATTAACAAGAGTAAGTTGGTCATTTAGATACTATTTGCTAATTAGTTACTAATGAATCCAAACATCCCCTATTAATTATTAGCTAGTTAATTGTTAATTGCTCTTAAAAATTAGTTGATTAATTATTAATTCTTAAGTGATCAAAACAACCCCTAAAGATATCAATTATCTTTAACTATTAACTGTTATGTAAATGTTTGCGACAATTAATGTCAATTTTTTCGAGTAAATGTTAATTATAAATATTAACAAATAATAATTTAGATTTATTTTTATTTGTTTTTAATTTAATTTTTTAATAATTAAAAAAATTATTTAAATTTATGTAATTTAATATATTTTTCAGTTACGGCATAACCTGTTTAAAACGTAAATTTTAAAATATCATTCTAAGTTATATGCATTATAATGCGAGTTATGAAGAGAACATAATATATTGATTATATATGCGTAATAGGAGTCATGAAGATAACAAAATATACGTTAATCTCTAGATTTGAAAAAAAAAAAAACAAAATTTACTATTTTTAAAAATTGACTAAAAAAATTGTGTGACCTATGAATAAAAAAGAACAATATTATTTAGTTTTAAAATATATGAATGTAATTAAAATTTAAAATGATAATTTAATAATAAATAAATGTTAATTAATATTATGCAAAAATTACTTTAAGTAAATAATTATTGAATAATTATTTTAAACAAATATTACATACTTGTTGTTAAATGGATTTGGATTCAACCATTTGGACGAAGGACTAGGGGATCCAATAGAAAAAAGTTTATGGTTCCATTATCAGCAAGGGAACATGGGCTTGCAGTGGTTTTCTAGGGCTCTTATTTTCATTCAAACTAATGAGCCAATTACTAGTAGATTAATTCCATTTCACCATTAGAACATATTACCTTCGACTAAAGGGTGTTCCTGACGCGAAACCAAACTCTTGAGTTTATTTGAGGTTATCTTGTGTTAGATCCGTTTTGGCTCCATTAGTTTTAGTCGGAGCCCATGAACCCTCAAGATACTTGAGCTGTGGATACAAGTAGATCATACTCATGCCGTCGAGCATTCAGGAGTCCAGCCTATGTGGTTGCACTTATCTTAAATCTTCTAAATTCTTTCACATCTGTCCTACGGCTGATTCATAACGAGTTAATACCTAATAGATTCAATGATCTAGCCTGAATACTTATACAAATCAGTTAGTCTATAACCAACTAAGGATTGTCCTTCGACCGCTCCCTATAAATAAGATTTATTGTCAATAAAAAAGCTCTCCAGACACTTCACCAACCTATACACGAACGGTCATTGTTCCCCAAAATTCTTTTAGGAAAATCTTAAACCCTCACTATCAACCTTTGCAAGAAAAAAATGCATTGAAAAAAAAAGTGCCAATATATTGAGGGGTTCAACCAAATTGAACCCAACACTTGTATCTAAAAAAATATATAAATAAATAAATAGACTTCATACGAGTCATGTTCGTACATTATATATATATAATCCAACCTCATCAACATACAGGTAAATGTAATCAAACAAAATTAATGACGATCAGAATTTAGGCTAACTTATAGTAAACAAAAAAAAAAATCCATTAGTTATATTGTTCGGAATTTAGGGTTAGATGTCTAGGATTGGCTAAAATCTGACTAAATGGAAGGTTTAATATGAAATTGAGACCTCTTGTCTAAAAATACAATTCTTGATACTACAATGAGGTGTTTTAAATTTAGCCTACATACATAAGCTATATGATTGAGCTAATTTCGTCACCCTCAGATTAAATACCAACTCAAAACCCTTTTCTCTCCATTTTCCGTCTGAAACCACGATGACCTGTTGCGGATCTGAACCTTCTCTCACTGTATTTTCTTCTTTATTTTTATATCTTCAAAAATTAGCGGTAAGTATGATCTCTCTTTCTCTAAGTAAAGGGTTATTATTCTCAATTTTTGAATATAATAAAATATCAATTATCAATTATGTTTAAAATATATTTTGGTAGTGTCGTAGACATCTCCGAAGGACTAATTGATAGTATATTATCCATAGAATAGATGTTTAAAACCTTAACCCTAGGTTTCAGGGATTTTAAGTTCCTTTAATATTTTGCTTGTTTGATTAATTTGTGAACTGTACGTTTTCGTAGGAGGTCAGATTGCATAGAAGTATAAGCCTGCGGTGTGAAAGACTTTTGCTTTTGGTCTCGAAAGTGAGGTTAGCATCCTCGGTTTAGATTCCATAGTATTGATTTGATGCATATTTGGGCTTATTAGATTATAATAGGTTGAATTTGTGGAAAACCAAAAATTTAAGTATAAACTTGTATGTGTGTTATAATATTTGTGTCATCACATGATATAAACTATTACGTTCATAAGTTTCTTATAAGATTTAAATCCTGAATAAGTATACAAGTTGCTGGATATAGAATGTTACATAGCAGAATATGAATTTTAAATATACATCTTTATGTGACTAAGTTATTGCCCTTAGGGTAGCGACATTAAATGGGTATATGGCATGCCTAGGGATAGAAGCACCTCATACATGAATATGAAATAATTGGCTTGAAGTGCCTACTTTATTACAACAGACAGCTGCTACAGAGTCAACTTTGGTCATACAAATATGATTTTGGCCATTATATGATATGAACATAGTGGTGTGATCTCGTTGTCTCTAATAGCTAACTATAGGCAATGATAATAAACTAATTTGAAACTTAAATTGAAACTCGTGAATTGGATGTTGAGTCATGACTATGTATGTTCTACTGGAAACTGGAATTGAAACAAACACTAACTATATAAACTGTTTGAATTATAGAACTAGACGTAATTAAGTGGTCACCTAAATTAGCAGAACTGCCAGCTTCGCAGTCGTAGTGTAAGTTACGATAATAAGTCGCGATAATAAGTCGTCTAAATTATAAGCTTCCTAACTGTCGATTATTGCCTCTTTAGACATAGAAAAATCCAAACATAAAAGAGTAACTAAGAATTAGTAATTATTTTCATAACAGAATATAAGAATATAACATGTTGATCGGTAGAAGTTGATTGAATTGCTTTGTAAGTTGCTATGAGCGAGTTTTGGGAGACTCATTAGAAACTGCGTATGCTCCAATGTTTGAGTTTTAGTATAGGTTCATTGTGTGCGCTTGTAGGAATATGAGATGTTAATTAGACTAATTCATAGTCTAACATTTGTGATCGGATAGGCAATGTTAGCACTTTATAGAACACGAGCATGTATTCACTTTAGATTTCACTATCTTTTCTTGTTTTGTTTTAAGAAATTAAACTATTTTATCATACTTGTAATTGTTAAACATGACAATTGTTTTTGGATTGATACTTTAGATCCTACTTTTGGATTGTATTTATTTTAGTACTTCACTTTTTGGATAATTTAGATGTATGATAATCTGGTGCTGAAATATAGAATATATATATATATATATTTATTTATTTATTTATTTATTTATTTATTTATTTGCATGTGAATATGACTAGATGACAAATTATATATAATATTCAACGTGGCGGCCGACTTTGCATCCTGTTTTCCACGGGCGGTTTCCTTGTTACATTAGTTATGTACACTCATCACTCTCATAACTTTAAAACATTCCAAAATAGTACAAATCCCAACCTCTAATCATATAAAGTTATTTTAAATGAAAAACAAGTTATAAACATTATAATTACCCCTAATATCTTTCAAAACATTATAATATAATACCATAAAATAAGTACAAACCCTTATATAAATACTCACTTAGCAGGCATAAACATGCTCTTAACACCACAATGACTAAAAACTAACAAAACGATTATCGTAAAAGGAATATTTTTTTTTCAACAAAGAATGACAAAGATACTAGAAAAAAAAAAAAAAAAAAACTAGAGTCGAACATTATAAAGAAAAAAACCAACTTGATTTCAAAGTTCTAAAAGAAATAATAAAAAAATTTTGACTTACCAAATAATGTTTACTGTCACAAATCTATGTTTATTTCTGGTTAGAAATTGTAGTAATAACAATATTATTTTGTCTGATGAGCAATAATCACTGTGAAGTTTAGAAAAGTAGAGTATTTTTCTCTCAAACCTAACAATTTAGAGTTTTGCGAGGGATGTTGGATGTTAAATGTCAAAATGAAATTTCTTCTATAAATCATTTTTATCAGCCTAGGACAGGCATCCAAAAAAGAACTTGTGTAATATATTTTAAAATAGTCTTAACCTAAATATGTGGACAAAAAGTCCATAATGTCTATCTCAATTGTACTTAATGATATCTCCCTCTTTAAATATCAAATGTGCTAATGGGGATTGTTGTAACACACTATGAAACCAGATGATGTTTGTAAAAGTTTGAAAAAGTGAATCTAAAGTGTTATATATATATATATATATATATATATATATATATATATATATATATGAATAATTAGACAAATTGATATTATTTGATTACACTTTTGAAATGATAAATAGCCCCAAAACGCAATTTTAGAGTCATATATCGCTTTATACTTATTTAAAATTTAATTATGATACTCTCGGTGAAATTTAATTTATAAGATGCTATTGATATTTTTGTATAATTAGATGAATTATAACGTAAAAAGCAGTGAATTACATTATTCAACTCACTTAAAACTCTATACGGTTAATATTACTCTAACTAGTTTAAATAATTTCTAGAGGTAAAAACTCATTCTTCTCTTTCTATATACTAATAGGATCTCCATTTGAGTCTCTCTTTGACTAAATAATTTAACATTATATATTTATATATAGAAATAATTAATTAATTAAAATTTCACAATATAGATTAATTATGGTCTCAATAATAAACCGATGGATATTAAAATAGCATGAAACCATCGATATAATAGTGACACGAACCAGATGGACCCATTTATAATTAAATAAGATGTTTTAGTTTTATTCAATATGATCTATCTGTATGTTTTGACATCCTATTTTTAAGTTATTTTCAATAAGAGATTTCATTTTCAAAACAAAATCATATGAACAAAAGAAACATTAATAAATTTTCAGGTAGAAACTTTATTTCCTTATAAGTCTTTTTATAAAAATTAATTATTTCAATTACATCAAACATACTTTTCTTAAAAAAAATACTAATAATTAATCGATCATAAATTTTTACGTATATTAGGAAACAAGAAAACGAGATTTTCTGCGAATATATTCTATTCTAGAATAATATTCCAAATAACTACCCACTTAAAAGGTCGATTAATTATCATAAATACTTTTAACAAACCGAAAATGACCATTTCATTTCATTTTCACCATTAAAACACCAAAACAAAATGAAGACTAAACAAAGAAACTTCATTTTCTACATGAAAACCTAAGTAGTAGTAGGTAGCATATACCTTTCCCTCTCATTTAATCCCTCACCAAATCATATAAGTACCAATAATATACATATCACAAAATCCTCTATCAACATTTTCCATACTATGACCTATTCCAATAAAATACAATGCTACATCTTCTCAACATTCATACACAATACAATAATAATTTTATCATATATTTATGAAGTAAAAATTAAAAAGTGTGCATGTAATGTAAGATAGATAAGACCTATTTGAGCAAGTTTTCCTAACTTAGTTAGGATCCAAATTACCATATTAATGTACCCTAACAATAACTAGAAGAAGAAGAATTCAATTCCAATTAAGCAACTCTTCAATCATTTGCATTGCAACTCTATCTTCATCATATTCATCACCATCATGATCACCAACATCACCACCTTGTTGAACCATAGATGAACCACCATCTCCACCATTATCAACAACTTCCTCTTGTTGCACAACTTGACTACTATTCACAATCTTGTTATTGCCAAGCTCAACCCTCATGACCCAACTGGACCCTGACCTAACCCCAGCTCTCTTCTGCCAAACTCCAATGTGGGAATTGTCATTATCAAGCCTCAAACATGTTAGTGAAGGAGATAAGTCCTTACAACACTTTCTTAGCTTTGTGTTCAGCAATTCTGATAAACCCTTTTCAGGAATTGGAGTTGGAGACACCATTTCTTCATCACCTGTTGGAAAATTTGTCTTTGCATTTTGTCCATTCATTAATATTGCCGCTTGGTCATATGCTCTCGCTGCTGCCTCGGCTGTCTCAAACGTCCCTAGCCACACCCTCCTCTTCCTACACCAAACATAAACAATAACAATGAGAAAGAAAATAAAGAGTGAGTGATACATATATAAATACTTCTTATTTTCAGAAAACTAATATTTTTAATAGTTTGTGAGAAGATAGAAATATCTCTCCGAATTATCCAGATACTATCTGAAATAGCTTTCGAAAGACAGCTTCTGCACTTTTCACCGTTTCAGAAAATCAGAAACTCTTCTGACAGAACAGAAATACTTCTACCATTCATCAAATAACATTTGCGGTAACTTTTTGAAGATAGCTTTTGACTTCTGACAGATCAGAAACACTTCTGCCAGGTCAAAAGCACTTCTGCGAGGTATTCAAATACCATCCGAAATAGTTTTCTTTCGAAAGTTTTTGACAGGTCGGAAGCATTTCTGCCCGTTATCGAGATACTATCTCACAATGGCTTCCCGAAAACAAAAACTAAAAGTCAATCTATCTGCGACGTGTGTGACATACAGTAGAGGGTGGCGAATCTCGGAGACCCAGGAGCCCCACTGGCGTTGCCTGACGCCTCTGAACTTCTTTGATTGTACCATGAGAATATTAAGCTTCTGGTGTTGGTGTTGCAGATGATATCATAAATTCTAATAAGAAGATGATGAGAAATTGTCGGTGAAATAAAACATGAGTCCTCTGAGCAATTAAGAAGTTCACCTACAAGAGATGAGAGAAGTGTTTAGGTTGATGAGCAAGGAGGGTTTGTATATGATGATGGTGATGAGAGGAAGATAACCACACAAACTACAAACACATTATTTAATGCATAACGTGGTTCTCTACCTGCTCTCTCCTTCATTTATACATTAATGAGTTTGTTTGCCACCATGGTAAAGTAGTATTATTACTTGGAACTTTCTCTTGAACTTTCTTCATTCATGTATTTTGGTGATAGGAGAGATTTGATGGCAAAATATTATGTAAGGAGAATAACGTGATGGGTAAATGGGATTAAATATTACTAAAATTATCTCAACATATTGAAAATAAGTTTTTTTTTTTTGGTAGAGTCAAGTCATTTAATTTTGAAACCACTAACATGTCTTTACTACAGTTTTATTTTTTTTTAATAAATTCATTTTTTTTTAAAATTATAAAGCTTAGATTTTTTTTAATATATATATTTAAATATTAATTTTTTTTATTTTTTAGAACGGTAAAAGACGAATTTAATAGTTATAATTCTTTTTAATAGATTAACTTTTTTAAGAAATAAATTAGTAGATTTGAATTTTTTAGAAAAATACTAATTTTTTAATTTTATTATTATTAGGTCAGAAAAGTTTACATTTTTTTAAAAAAAAATTTAGTAAAATCCAAAAGATGGATTTTAACAAGTGATAAGTTTTTGGATGATAGGTGATTAACAAAAGAAGTTTAAAAAATTTATGAAATTAAAAATTAGTAAAAGTTATTTGTTTTAATTTTAATTTTTTATCTATTCAACTAGTAAATTATCCAATAAAATTAAAAATTATCAAAAAAAAATTAAATTTTTTTTATATTGTTCTTCTTCTGTACAATTTGGCTGATTAACCTATTTTTTGAAAATTCACTCAAATTTAAAATTTATTTTTTAAAAATTAATATTTTTTATTTTAAATAGTAAAATAAAGAAAATATGATGTGATTTTTTTTTAAAAGAAAAAAACAATTCTAAATCTGTTATTGGTTTTTTTAGATTTAAAAAAAAAAAAAAAAAAAAAAAAAAAAAAAAAAAAAAACCCTCATTTTCCCCCTCTCAAACAAATCATCAACATTTGTGTACACCTAACTCAGCTATGAAAAAACAAATTGCCCTCAATTCACTTCATTGTCTATGCATGAAATGTTTATTCATAATTCTTTACAACTCATAAAGTAAACCAAAATTGATTTCACATTTAGACCTTGGAAAAACAAAACCTTAGTGACGAAATTAATTGTGGTGTTGGAGGGTGGTCCAATTAAGCAAAATTCAATTTACTAGTCTCACACATCCAAAGAAGACTTTATTCACCTATAAAGTTGACTTATTATTTTACCTATATTATATAACCTACAACTTACAACTGTTTGTAGAATTATTGGTTAAAAAAACTATATTAATGTTTTGATTTATCATGCCGACTTTGTGTTTCGTATAATACACACAATAAGTCTTACAAGTTCATTAATTTTGTCTGTGCTTTGCTAAATTATTAGTAGTTGCCAGTTGAGATGTGAATTTGTAAAAAAATTTAAATTTTTTTAGGGTTAGTGAAGATGGAAGAAATGAGTTTGAATTTTTCATAGTATGTGAGTGTTGAGACTAGAGTGGACCAATACAGCTAGAGAGGCCAATAAAAGAAGTAAGTTTGGATCATATAGTTTCTTCTTTACATGAAATCCAAATATAGTTTCTGTTTATGGAGTTGTAAAATATGATTGTAATGGGCTGCTTTCGGAAGAATCCGGTTCAGCATTTTCAACCCAAAATTTAAGTTTAGGAGAGTCAGACTCAGAATCATTGGTTCAAATGAAGGGAAAGGTTTAGGTAGATCAGGAGCGCTATGTAAAATTTAAGTTCGACCAACCATTTAGTGATAGGTGTATAGTAAATGAGAAGAGATACAATCATATCAAACTTTTTATCTCCCCTCATTTATCATACACGTATCCGTGGCTGGTCGTCTGGACTCAAATCCTACGTGATGATTCCGATCTACCTAAATTTTTTCTTCAAATTAAATATTCGTATAATCCGCCTAACTATTATTAGAAATCTCAGCGGTCAGATATAGTGGATGAAATCTCGTATTTTATAAAAATTAGAATTTTAACAGATTCAACAACTATTTCGAGGTTTCACAGACAGGAACATGACCCTTTTGGGTTTTTATTATTGAAATTCTGCTAAAATTATTTCACAACTGCATATATTTCTGATTAACACTCCAGAATTAGATTCCAGTCTCAATCATCTCTTTAGTCGTAATTAGCAGAATTATAAACTTCTTGGTGCTATTTCGTAGATTCATTTTCCTGGAATATATATATATAGATAGGTACAAGAAATCATTTTTACTCTCAATTTTTATTTTTACACACATTTATTTTTCCAAATGTAACCACTAGGATGGTAGTTGTACTATTTTTGTTGGGTTATTTCCATTCATTGAGGTATTGGAGTTAGAAAATGGATCCAAATAGTGTCAATGTGGGTCTGAGCCCATTTGAACTAAGAGAGGCCCATATGATATTAGCATATATATAACAGAAAACAAACCAATGAATAACAGAACAGAACTTGGAAGCAAAGGCGGGAACTGATTCCAATTGAAGTTGCAGAAACCATGCTATCTCTTTCTTTCAACTCACATCACTCACAACAACCCCTTTTGAATTCCATATAGACGTACATATGTCAATTCCATCATCTCCAAACATACAATACAACACAAACCAATCAATGACAACACGTCTGCTTCATGGAACTCTTCATGTTACAATCTATGGGATTGATCGACTTCACACTGGTTGCGGATTCGCAATATGCCAGGTTCTTTTCCATTCTCTGTTTATATATCCGAAAGGACTTCATTTGAACATATATGTGCTAACATGTACCAATTTTGTATAGTTCGGAAAAATGGTGGTATCTCAGGTGAAGAAAATTGTAGCAGGAGAAGAAGGCAAACCGGTAAGCAAACATTTCATTTCCCACGACTTAATCTTCTATTCAGAAAACCACAGTAAGCAAAATCAAATCTCAATGTATAATTACATACAGATTGGTACTCTACTCTATGCAACAGTAGACCTGGACAGAGCCAGAACAACAAGGACAAAAATGATTCGCCACCATGCCAGCACACCTGAATGGAACGAAACATTTCGTATCTACTGCGCACACAAAATCTCCAACATCATCTTTACAATCAAAGATGATAACCCTATAAGCGCAACACTTATCGGTCGAGCTTATGTACCTGTAACAGATGTGGTCAAGGGCTACGTTGTAGATAGATGGGTGCCTATATATGATGAGCGTCGTAGTCCTATTCCAGGAGGGTCCAAAATTCATGTTAAATTGGAATTCACTGATGTCATTGCGGATTTTAATTGGTCTAGAGGGATTAGAACGGTTGAATATGAGGGTGTGCCTTATACTTTTTTCGCACAGAGAAAGGGGTGTAAAGTCACTCTTTATCAGGATGCTGATGTTCAGGAGGGGTTTGGTCCTGTGATTCCGTTGACTGGTGGGGGTTTCTATGAGCCGAGAAGATGTTGGGAGGATGTGTTTGATGCTATTAGTAATGCCAGGCATTTTGTTTACATAACCGGATGGTCTGTGTATACTGAGATTGGATTGATTAGGGATCCGAAGAGGCTGAGATTGAAACCTGAAGGAGGGATTAAACTTGGTGAATTGCTGTTGAAGAAAGCTGAAGAAGGCGTGCGGGTTCTGATGCTGGTTTGGGATGATAGGACTTCGGTTAGTGATTTGAAGAAGGATGGATTGATGGGGACGCATGATTCTGAAACGGAAGCTTACTTCCGGAACACGAAAGTGCAATGCGTGTTGTGTCCTAGGAATGCAGATAATAGTAGGAGTATAGTTCAAGGGATTCAGGTTGGGACTATGTTTACTCATCATCAGAAGACGGTTGTGGTTGATTATGAAGGGGGTTTTGGGTCGGAGAAGAGAAGTGTTGTGAGCTTTGTTGGTGGAATTGATCTTTGTGATGGGAGATATGATACTCAGGAACATCCCCTTTTCAGGACACTGGATTCTGTACATCATGAGGACTTCCATCAGCCGAATTTTCCAGGTGCTTCCATCAGCAAAGGTGGTCCTAGAGAGCCTTGGCATGATATTCATTGTAAGCTAGAAGGTTCTGTTGCTTGGGATGTTTTATACAATTTCGAGCAGAGATGGGGGAAACAAGGCAAGCCTGAGCATCTGATTTCCCGGAAGAATCTTCTGGAGTTCACAATCCATCCGTCCGAAGCTGTATTTAACGATCCTGAAGCCTGGAATGTTCAGATATTTCGATCTATAGATGGTGGTGCGGTCACAGGATTTCCTGACAATCCTCAAGAGGCTGCAAAAGTAGGCCTGATAACTGGAAAAGACAATGTCATTGACAGAAGCATTCAGGACGCCTACATTAACGCAATTCGCCGTGCTAAGAACTTCATTTACATTGAAAATCAGTACTTCCTGGGAAGTTCATATGGTTGGCAACAGAGAAAAGATGGTCTCAGAATTCCTGACATCGGTGCATTACATCTAATCCCCAAAGAGCTTACATTGAAGATCATTAGCAAGATCGAAGCAGGGGAGAGATTCACGGTATATGTAGTGATTCCTATGTGGCCTGAAGGTGTACCTGAGAGTGAATCCGTCAAAGCAATACTAGA
The DNA here is from genome assembly GCA_031304145.1 of Cardiospermum halicacabum. NCBI lineage: Eukaryota > Viridiplantae > Streptophyta > Magnoliopsida > Sapindales > Sapindaceae > Cardiospermum > Cardiospermum halicacabum. Next base: position 24,677,474 of record CM062396.1, read on the forward strand.
TTGGCAAAAGAGGACTATAGAAATGATGTATATGGACATTGCACTAGCTCTGAGATCACAAAACCTGAACACACACCCGAGAGAATATTTATCATTCTTCTGTTTAGGAAACCGCGAGGTAATGTATCCTGGAGAATACAAACCTCCAGGAAAACCTGATCCTGATTCTGATTACTATAAAGCTCAAATGTCAAGACGGTTCATGATATACGTTCACGCCAAGTTGATGATAGGTAAGTAAACAATCTACTTCCAGAACAAGTAATCCTCTTCAAATCTGTTTACATGATCGATTTTGATTCTGATTCTGATTCAGTTGACGACGAGTACATAATCATCGGGTCTGCAAATATCAACCAACGCTCAATGGATGGAGGGAGGGACACAGAAATAGCAATGGGGGCATTTCAACCGAGGCATATAGGAAAAGATGAGGAATCTGCACAGGGTGAGATATATGGATTCAGATTGGCGTTGTGGAGCGAACATATGGGAGGACTGCATGATGATTTCCTGAAACCTGAAAGTGAGGCCTGTGTGAGATTGATCAATCAAACTGCAGATGACAATTGGAAAATGTATTCAACTGAAGGAGGACCTGATCAGAACATCATCGGTCATTTACTTAGCTACCCTATTGTAGTTGGTTATGATGGAAGTGTCACAAATCTTCCAGGGTTTCAAAACTTTCCTGACACTAATGCACCTGTGTTTGGTAAAAAATCAGATTATCTTCCTCCTATTCTCACCACTTGATCACTTCAAGTGTTGAATTGTATGTGCATAATTGTTCAAAATTGTAATTTTAGTTGCAATAATGGCTGAAAAGTCTACAACTTACAAGTCCACATTGTTCCAGCTAGGCTGATACAACATCAGCATACACAAATAAACCAGACCAGACCCACCACCAGTTTCAAGTCCCAACATGTCTGGTTTGATTCCCCCTATCCATCTATCCATGTCTCATTATTGTTGAGCTTGAGCTAGCTAATAAATACAAATTATACTATCATACAGCGGAGACTTGTAACTGCTTTAACTGATGCAGATGTGAAATCAAACCCACTAAATCAACAATCCAATGGTGCAAGATGAATTATTATGTGGACCCCACTTTTCAATAATCAAATCTCTATTAACTTCAGTTGCCAAAGTACAAATTAAGCCACTCCAACTACTAATAGTTGTACCTAAAAATAAATAAATAAATAAATAAATATTTGTAAATTTATTAATTTATTAAAATTAACCAAATACTATATGACTGCAAATTCAGTTTTGTCTTGATCTGGCCTGTAAAAGAAAAAATATTAATTTAAAAAAAAAAAAAAAAAAAAAAAAAAAAAAAAAAAAAAAACCAGAGAGGGAAGAAGAAAAGAGAGCCCTTTGGTTGAACTAGACCGAGGGGCAAAAAAAACTGATAGACTTCTGCAAGTGGGAATTTAATCACAATCAAAATTAGGAGACAAAAAAAGGGTTTCTTTTTCTCTGTTGATTTTGATCTCAATCATGCCATTTTTAGGGTATCACTCAAATTCCCTAACTTTGTTATTCGTTTCTGTTTGTTGTTGTAGCTGTTGCTGTTTTTACTTTGTTTTTTAAAGATTAGGTTTTTACTCTTAACAAAAATTTGTTGATTTTGCAGGTTTTTGATAAGTCTCCTTTCTGCAAATTGGATTTCATTTGATTTGGAACCTGTAAATGCCATTCATTAGATTCATCCCTCCTTGGATCCACTCCATTTTCGCTTGTATGGGGTATGCCATTCCATTTTCATATCAGCTTCTGTGTTTGATGAAAATTGAGTGGTGCTTTATTTATTTATTTAGATTTAGATTGATATTTTAGATTCTCTATGTGATTTGATTCTTGTTCAGCTTTTTCTACTGAGAAAAGTGGGTAGAAAAGGTTAAAAGTGTCTGTGGCCGTGGAATGTGACTTTAATGGAAAATGTGTTGAATGTAATTGAGTTAAGTTAAATGGAGATGGAGAATTGAGTTGCTTTTTTCAATTAGTGAAGAATCTTAATGTGTTTATTGATGCTTGCTTATTATGTAAGGCAGACATGAGTTGTCGCTTTTTTTCGGTTTATCCATTCCTTCCTTGAAGTCTTGGACAGTTGGTTATATGCTAGATGCTTATACGAAACCATGGTTTTTCGCTTTTGCTTGTGCATTAGAGCTTTTTGGGAGATATGTTTTATAGATGCTGTGCAATATTTCCCCAAATTGAGATATGTTTTGGGAAGAAACCTTGTAGTGCATTTGCTATTATGTCTAGAGCTTATTTTCGCTCGCTTTCTGTTTCAGCCGTGCAGTCTTTTAAGAAAGGCTGGCAGGCACTTGTATCTGTGAGCGATTTGTGCAGTCCTTTCATTGCTGTATGTTCAGTTAGATGATTAATTTTAGTATTTGATTGCTGGTGCTAATCGTATTTGTGGCCTTAACCTGGTTTTGTAACAGAGCAGAGGTTGTTTTGAAAGCTGTAGTAAACCTTCGACGATTATTGCAGTAGATGAGCCATCTAAAGGGCTGAGAATCCAAGGCCGATCAGTGTCGAAAGATAGCTTATCAGACGATTTCTGGACCTCTGAAAACTGTGACGTTGACAATAGCGGTATTCAATCCCAGAGAAGCATTTCATCAATGAGCATGTCAAACCAACCTCTTGATCCTTCCAATACCCCTGGCAACACTAGCAATCCAGCTGAATTCGTTAATCACGGCAAGTTTAAACCCCTTAACTTTACTATCAATAATGAAAATTGTTCATGTTTTACTTACTGAAAGTTTTGCAATGTCTATAGGTTTCCTTCTCTGGAATCAAACACGACAGCAGTGGCTTTCAAAGAAAAGGAATCATGATAAACAAATCCGAGAACCTTCTATAAGGTACTCACTCCTAAACACCATACCAACAAAGGTTTTGGTAGCTTTAGTGTAATAGTGTTAACATTCTATGTTTTAGCGCGTTTAAGAGTTGCGCCATGGGAGATTTCTACTCTTAATATTATATATGTTTGGGGCTGCTTGTGATTCTGAAATAATCGCTTATGGGGCGGTGAAATCGCAAACATATTCTTCTCTCATCCTAAATTTACATTTATACATTATTCTTCCACATGTAAATTTAGGATGAAGGAATGATATATTTGGGATTTCATCGCCCCACAAATGATTATGAAATTTATTTCACAATTACAAGCAGTCTCAAGCATATACATTATCTGATAAAACTCAAACTAGTATTCTCTACTTGACCATAACCTGTATGATACTTTACAGTTGGAATGCGAGTTATGAGAGTTTGCTTGGGACTAACAAGCGGTTCGGGCAACCAATCCCCCTGCCTGTAAGATGCATTTCCTTCAGGCTTATGCTTTCCTCATATTTTCTGCATACTCATCCTGAACATAAAATGCAGGAAATGGTCGATTTTCTAGTGGACGTTTGGGAGCAGGAGGGTTTGTATGATTGAGTGAAGAAAAAGACTAGATTACATATATATACACATGATTGATTACATGTCTTTACATCTTTTGCTGTAAATTCATTCAATGCTTTGGTCTTAAAAACTCTTAACTCACCATTAGTTTTTAGTTATGTGATGGCCATTTGTTTAAACAAGATTTGATTCTTATGTGAACAATGCAGAGACACATCTCTCATATGTACCAGAAGCAAATATACAGACAAATCTAGATTGTACTAGATACTCCAGATTTAGTAATATTACGTCAAGTTTACATAAAATCCAAGAATGAGTTGTTATCACCATCTTTGGTTTGCACCACTTGGTTGACTTGAAGGTACATGAAATTCAGCCACCATTTTGGACTTTTTAAGTCTCGAGATTCAACAGACCAAGTTTTTCTTCTCTTTTCACGACCAAAATCCAATAAGTAGTAAACTTAATGGGAAAGAATAGAACAGCAAAGCTTAACAAGAGCTTCATATGTCATGACATGAATTGAATTGAAGATTACATAGCATATGGTCTTGTTATATTACACTACTTACTACACCTTCTAACAACAGCTAAATTAAGATTACGTTAGAATGAGGTTACGTTTAGCGTTTGAATAAATGTAATGATTGTAAACATTTTAACCATAAAAATAGTTCTAAAATATAAAATTAAAAAAAAAATAAAAAAATTGGTGCAATTATTTTATTTATATTTATTAATATTAATACCTCGAGTCTTTAAATTTAATTAATCTCTTCAATTTGACCCTCTAATTATACGAAGTTTTAAGTTTCTCTCCTGTTTAATATCAAGTCAATTTGGTCAATTTTAGCTGTATGACATATAATGAGGTAAAATTGTGGTATATATTTGGTTCCGAATCACCTGTCACATAAGTAAAAATGATCAATTTGATCTGATATTTGATAGGTAAGAGGTTAAATTAAAATTTTATATAATTAGAGGACTAAATTAAAAAAGTTAACTAAGTTTAGAAGTTTTAGGGATGATTATTCCTAATATTAAAATATGATTTCAGCAGTGGTTTAGAAAAAATTACTAACCGCTATTTGAATCATTAACCACTATTTTCAATCGTTATAACCAAACGTTTATTTTTCTTACCAATCACTGCCCAAATGCTTTTCAACTGCTATTGTTATAATCTAACGCTCTTCAACTACGGTCGTTTAGCGCAACTTTATAACAGTTGAGATTAGCGAATAGCAATTATAGGGGTGTTCATTCGGTCCGGATCGAACCGAACCGAAATTTCGGTATTTCAGTCCAGGATTGTGAGGACCAAAGACCGAATCGAAATTTAAAATTCGATTTGGTCGGAACTGAAATATTTCGGTTCGGATCGAGACGAAAACCGAAGATCGAAATATGTAATTTTTTTTTAAAGAATTATATATTATTTTAATAATTTGAAAATAATTAAGTGAATTTGTAATTGATGCGATGAAGTTTACTCGATATTTAGTAAAACTCTTTTAATGTTCACAAATTTATTGACTTATCTAATATATGTATAAATAAATTGAATTAAATTATTAAAAATAAATTAATAAAACTACTAATTCGGTAATTCGGTCCGGACCGAAAAATTTCGGTAGTGTTCCGAACCGAACCGTAGACCAAATTTTCCCAAATATGAATACCAAATACCGAACCAAATTAAAAAATTCGGTTTGATTCGAACCGAAATTTCGGTATTCGGTTTGGTCTTCTGTCCAAACCGAATTATGCACACCACTAAGCAATTCAAGTAACGGTTTGACAAATGCTATTAAAAATAATTTTCTCCACAACGAAACTCAAACCGCTAATTATAACTACTAAATATTTTTATATTAAATATTAATAAATATAAATTAAATAACTACACTATTTTTATTTATAATTTTATATTATTTTCCTCTCACCGCTGCTTCAAATGGGTTAGTATTTGGAGTGTCTCCCTCACACAGCTTAATTAATCAAGTTCATATACCTAATAATGTTGATTTTACAAACATGATGGGAACAGAAAATGACTCATTGAGAGAAAGAAAATAGGATCCATTGGAGTGATGATAGTCAAATGGAGTAGATGCACAAACACTTTTAAAAAAAGCAAGGAAATGAAGTGGAAATTGGATAGATATTATTTTAATTAAATAAATAATTATCATGAGAAAAGCATTTAAAATAATGTCAAGTGGATATGCTTTAAGAGTTGGCAAACAAAACAACATGGAAATACTGTTTTTGTTTAATGCAAGTGCATGCATGGTTTGGTCAAAAAGAAGTTGGTTTGATTATAACTTATAATATAACATCAAACCTTAACCTCAATTTCTTAAATCCAATGAACCTGATCATGTCAATCCGTACTAGACTCTATACAAACCTTTTTATTTTTAATTTTGGAGAACAATTAGGATCTGTATCAATAGACTTTAGGTTTAAATTCGATTTAGTACCTTATTTTTAAAATTAATTTATAATGTTTGTAATATTAATGGATTCTTTCTCCATTACTTTTTTTTTTTTTTTTTAATTTGAATTTTTAGAAAGTTTGAATTGTGAAGTACAGGACATATTAGAAGGACAAATATTGTTATTGGTGTTATAATTGATTAATTAATTAATTAATACAAGAGGGCAACATGAAGTGTTGAGTGACCAAATTAAGGGAATAATGCAAGGCTTAACACATGATTTGAGATGAGACCTTGCAACTTGTTTCAATATAATATTAAGCATTACTTCAAAACAAAATAGCAATTATTTTTATCTTTTTTTCTAAATATTGGAGTACACTTTAATTTTAATTTTATTTAATTTTTTCAATAATAAAATATATAGTAGAATAATAATTAATTAATTTCTATCGTATAAATTTATAATTATTTGATTTTTTAATTTTAATATTAAATAAATTAGAAGATAAATAAATTTGAATATATTTGAATATATTATTTTAATTTATAAACATCTCAAAAATAATTTTTATATATTGAATAGGTAAATAATAATTTTCTAATATCCATTTTAATGTTATAAAATATTTTTAAAAAATGATAGATAAACATATTTTTCATCTTTCTAATTTTAGGTCCTTATTATTTTCAAACCTTTACTCAAATAAATTTAGTTTATGCCTGAAGGTTACTATTTGAATAACTATATATCAAAGCCACCTAAATTATTGTTAAATGTCTAATTATTAAACCCATTTTCTGCAAAAATTGGAATTATTCAAATGGGACATCCCCACCCATTCTACTTGAAACAAAATGCCAAGATAGTAGCAAACCAAAATTTAAAATAGTAAATTAAATCAACAAATCCACATCATTTCCACCACTAATGACAACCATACACTAACCACTAATCATAATTTACAAGTAATTTAATATTTAAAAAAACATTATATTATATCATAGACCAATTCAATAAACCATATATTATATCAAACTTGCTAATTTTAATTGTACTTGATTAATACAAATATATATAATTAACTAATTGACATAATCTATTTGAATTAGGCCCACTTGTTTAATCAACTTTGCTTTATTAATGATTCTAATTTTGTCGTTTTATTTCCTAAATGTTAGTGGATTCATCTTCCCTTCAATTCAAGGTTTGATTTTATTGATTTATTTTTAAATTGTTGATTATCAAATGTAATTAGACTTTATGAGATTTCGTTTACACGTGTAACCTACGACATGTGTAAGTTGGAAGAAAATTGACTATTGACAACCAAAATCTTCAAGCATGGGTGATAAGAATTGGTCATTAACAATGTTTTTTGATGCTCTAATAATCAAAATTTGAGTAAATGTTTGATGGCTTAAAAAAAATATCTATAATAAAAACAAAAAAAAACATATAGTTGAATCAATTCACCTAAAAGTAAGTGGTAGTCTTTATATATAAAAATATAACCCCACACGCATTTCATGCTTTGTATTGTCCACACACACAAAAACAAATACATTTTGATTGGAAATTCCATTAAGGTGGGCAAAGAACAATGAATCTACTAATCATACCTAAATTCCATAGAAATGACACCATTATTATATTTAAAGTCCCCACTCTTTTATAATCTACATTAATTTGTGGTCTTTATTCATGTTTCCATAAACATTTTAAACTGTTCTATACATCATTCGGTTTTTTTTTTTTGGATATTTTTATTTTGAAAAAACAACTATTTTAAAATGTAATTATTTTTATTTTATAAATTTTGAAGTTTTTATATTTTTAATATTATTAAATTATTTAATCGATATTCATTCAAATAAAATTCAACCGCTAATCTAATTTTAATAATGAAAATAAAATTAATTTTTTATCTAATTTAAAAAATAAATTAATTAATAAAAATTATTCATTTCAATAATTCTTTTTACTAATAACTCCTAAAAAACATATAAAAAAAATATTAAAAAAAATAAAAAAATGATTAATCGTTTATATACGGACTTGACATATTATCAAAATTCGATTTTAATCTGATTTTTTCCTAATATTACAAACCTTGTTATTTATTTATTTTAATGTCCCAAATTAATTTTCATGTTACGTTATGCTACAGCAACAGCAACAGCGTGAATGGTTTGAATTTTATGATGATTGATATTGATGGAAGGAGTAATTAATAATGTTGGTTATTGTCACAACAAAAATGGAATCATCAATCATCATTCGACAGGTGTCCCCAACTAATTAATTACAATGAACTGAACTGGTCTTCCATTTGGGTTCACTGAATCTAGAGATGTGTTATGAATATGAAGGTACAATGTCCAGTTACACAACTGAAAAATGAAGACCAATAAACATAAATGAGAGAGAAGCGAAGATATTTGTCCAGGTTCAATGTACACGAATTTATTTTTGGATACCATTGTCAAAAGACTCCATACTAATAGAATTTTCTAGATATTTTATGTATAAGTTATTATCTTTTTATATTACTGATGTGGTATTGGGTTTGACATCCCAAAAATTGTTTCCCTTCAAATTAAGAGCCACATCGCCTCTATTTGAGTTAGTCAATTGATCATCCAAATGAAGAATCACATGCCAGTCTCCCCGTGAGATAATCTACCAATCTGTCAAATCATCTTGTACAGCTGTTACTATCCAACGGGACCTATCGCCTAGCTATCATATTTTATCAAGAAGATTTTCGTCACAAGGGTATACCACGGATCTAATCATGGGCTCCATCTCTAAACCAGACTCTGATACCACTTGTTAGGCCCCGAGCTCCGCTTCTTCCACCCCGCATAGAATGATATTGTCCGCTTTGGGCCAAGCCCAGAACTTGAGAACTCCAAAGTAAAACATGTTTGGCTTGGAACAATTTTGGGATGGGTGACCTTCCAGAAAGTTTTCTCGGAAAGCATGCGAGCGAAGACAAAGCATGCTGGAAAGCGTAGTGGTGGTCTGTAGGGCTAGTACTCAACCTTAAGACTGGTTCTGTAATGAGGTGGCGCGCTGCTACCGCGCCTTGGGTCATTTGGGCCGGGGCGAGATGTTACAATACTTGTTTCTTACTATGATTTTGCTTCTTTTAGATGACTATGTAGTTATCTAATGTTCATGGCTTACCTTTCATGTAATTCCTTCGGTAGGTATTATTCAAAGAACAAATATTGCATTACATTTGATAATTAAGATACAATGAATTATCTTAGAAAATTGTAATAATGCTTACATTACATTCAGAGGCTACCAGTTGTACATGAACATAACTACAACACCTAGGATAGAAACAACAAAATGTGAACTAGTGCAACACACCTTTTATACTTTTGATTTCTTTACATGATTTTCAATCATCTATATGATCTAACCCACATCTTGTAAAAGCATCCATATCTACATCTGAATCATAAGGCATGCACTACCTAAAATAGCTACAAACATCACATGTGAAGTACAACGTGTTAGGATGGTCAATAGATTATGAAATTTTAATGGATGTTTGCTTTCGACAGTAGCATTTCTAATTTTTTAACTTTAAAATAAAACCATTTATGTTATTATTTAGAAGATATCTGCCACTGAACATTGTTCGCTTTTTAAGTGTTCAAATTTACAGCAATAGTATAGGAATATTGGTTGATGTTGTCACCTCTGTGCTACTTATTAAAAAAACCTTAAAGTAGATGTAGTTGTGAATTTTTTTTATCATATGTGATGCTTCATTTACATATTGTGCAACATGTTGAGATTCTAGGAAAATGAAAATAAGAGATGCAGTTGTGTCCACATATTGATCTGTTGCACTCATGCTTTAAAGCTCCAAAAATTAGTCATTGCATACCAACAATAATAATACACATGAGACGCCAAGTTTGATTGTCAAAATATAGAGGATAAAATTGCAATTTCATACTCCATGAAAAAAAAAAAAAAAAAAAAAAAAAAAAAAACTAAATATTTTAGTGGATGAAAGGGGTGTAAGTGTAATTTTTCAGTTGGTTGTAGTTTGTGGTGGTATAGGAGTGTAAATGTAATTTTTCAAAACTCCTAACAGAAAACATCCAGCATTAACAGTAAACACCTCACTCTCTGAAAACGGAGGTGATTTGGTCGAATGTTTGAAAACTGGTGGGAAAAAAATTAAATGTTTCAAATCTAAGGAGTTTTTGACAAACATCCAAATTAAATAATTTTAAAATTTGTATTAAAAATGAAACTCAATCTGTCACTAATGCCTGATACACTGAATGCATAAAAACGACATTTATAATTGTGAGAAACTACGAACTAACTATCTACAAGTGTGTGAGAAATTTCAAGCCTGAGAAGTTTCAAGCAAGCTATGAAGAAGTTTCTAATAGATTTTAAACATTTAATTTTTCCCCACCAGTTTTCAAACATTCGACCAAATCACTTCTGTTTTCAGAGAGTGAGTTGTGTTAAAATAACTATTTCAAAGTTTCTTATACATTTTAAACATGTCTTGCATGAGTATTTAAGGATGACATGCTTTGCATAAGTGTGTAAAAACCTATGAAGAAGATCTTCTATAAGTGATTGAAAAGTTTCTAATAGACTTTTCACGAGTATTTAGAACAATTATTTCCATCTTTGTATACACCTTCCAGCAAACCTTCTTTTACAAGTGTTTGAGAAATTTTCATGAGTCTTTTATGAGTATATGACAACATGTAATCAAATCTTTCACTACTGAACAGAAAGTTTTGATAAATATTTCGTAAATGTATAGAAAACTTTTTCACCATTCCAAAACTGTATTATAATTTTGGAGCATACATTTCATAAGTATATCTTCTGTAAGTGTATAATTTTGAAAATAATTTATACCACATAATCCAAAAATACATTACAACCTTCAAATATATTACTCAAAAGTACATAAAATTCTTTCAAAAAATATTATTTATGTATTTGTTATATATATATTTATTTTTTTTATACGATTTAGAAAGCCTATTTAGCCATGCTTATTTAAAAGAAAATGCGTTTGGTTAGCTTTCTTAAAATAAATAAAATTGTGTAAGTAATAGTTATTCAAGTGACCAAACATCCCAAAATGACAAGTTAATCCTCATACCCAAACACACCATCAACAAATGAAGAGGTGGTTTAAAAAAAGAAATAAAAAAAAATATATATATATTTAAAAAAAAAATGAAAACCAGGGTCTGGTTGTGGTGTGGTTTCCGGTATTCAATTAATTTGGAGAGAGAGAATATAACAAGGAAACACAACCCCACTTATCTGAACAAATACATTGCATGTGGGTTTTTTTAGCGTGTATTGTCACGTACGCAAACCCCACCCTCCCTCTTAAAACAATTTTACACCTCCTTCTCTCCACATTTTCATATCATTCATTTTCCTCTCTTTTTGCCCTATCTCATAGGGTTCTCATCTCCCCAAATCTCTCATCTTTCTCATGAATTGTTCTTTTCTACATACAATCCTTGCTTTGCTGGTTCTGCTTCTCTTCCTCGCCGCCTCTCTCTCTCTTTTTGCTCTCTTTGGAGGGTTTCTCGGATCCGTTCGGGTTGGACTTGTTTTCACCTGTTTTTTTGAGCTCTACCCATCATGTCTAAGCTCTTCGGTTTCTCTGGTAACTTACCAATCTCCAGTTTTTATTTGTTTTTGTTATGGATCTGTTTTTGAAAGATTTGGTTTTGTTGATTTATGATGTCTATTTGATTGATGAAATCATGGTGTATAGGAAAATCTTGTTCTACGGGTTTGAATTAGATTAAAAGTTTTGTTCTTTGAGCTGGGTTTGTTATCTGGGGCTAGAAGACTTAATTTTTTTATATGGTGGTGTTTGTGATGTATTTAAGACAAATTAGGAGGTTTAGAGGATTTTGTTTAGCTATAGCTTTTCTATTTAGTTAGATAAAATATTTGGTTGATTATTTCATTTTTGTTGTTAAATATGTACCTTTATGAAGATAGTTTCTCATAGATGTATAAGACATGTTTAGTTGCTGATCTAATTAGGTTAGTTTGTATATGGATGGTTGGGCTGATCGGATTGTGGTCTTGAAATTAAGATATATGTTTGTATTATTAGGATTCAATAGGTGTCTTGAAGTTTTTCTGAGATCTGTTATAGAATTAACAATAGATCTTTCACTAGTTGTGGATTATAGATCCTCTTGTATGCGTCAATATGTTGGATGATTTGTTGCAGTTAGTTGCCTGAATCTGTTTAGATCATAACATGCTAGTATCAAATGTTTTCTGAATAGCTTGTTATGGTTTTTGGTTCTGCAGTTGATGATGTGTGCCCCAGTGGTCCAATATACCCAAACCCCAAGGAGTCAAGCCTCTTCTTGTCCCTTGGTCCTCGTGTGGATGTGTATTTCCCTCCTCGCAAGAGATCTCGCATCAGCGCTCCATTTGTTTTCAGTGAAGGGGGATGCGAGGAGAAGCAGATCTCTATTGATGTCCTACCCGATGAATGTCTCTTTGAGATCCTCAGAAGGCTGCCCGGAGGCCAAGAGAGGAGTGCCTGCGCATGTGTTTCCAAGCGTTGGCTTTCTCTTTTGAGCAACATCAGCAGAGATGAACTCAACAACAAAACCGTCAAATCAACTGAGGGTGCTGAGAAGACTGAAGGTGAGGATCTTGAGGATGATGGATATCTTACCAGGAGTTTGGAGGGGAAGAAGGCCACAGACATCAGACTTGCTGCCATCGCTGTCGGTACTGCTGGTCTTGGAGGTTTGGGCAAACTTGAGATCCGTGGAAACAACTCTAGCCGTGGTGTGACTAGCCGTGGCCTCAAGGCTATTTCCCGTGGCTGCCCATCTCTAAGAGTTTTGTCCCTCTGGAATACTCCAGTAGGCGATGAAGGTCTTTTGGAGATTGCCAAGGGGTGTCACCAGCTAGAGAAGCTTGACCTTTCCCAGTGTCCTGCTATCACCGACAAAGCTTTGTTTGCCATAGCCAAGAACTGCCCTAATTTGACAGACCTGACTATTGAATCTTGCTCAAACATCGGAAATGCTGGTCTGCAAGCGATCGGACAAGGCTGCCGAAATCTGAAGTCAGTATCACTTAAAGATTGCCCTCGTGTGTCTGATCAGGGAATTGCAAGTCTGTTGTCTTCAACCTCCTTTTCCCTGATGAAGGTGAAGCTCCAAAAGATGAATGTTACTGATGTTTCTCTTGCCATTATTGGACACTACGGCAAGTCAGTGACTGATCTTGTTCTGTGTGGTCTTCCTAATGTTGGCGAGAGAGGCTTCTGGGTCATGGGCAGTGGGCAGGGGTTGCAGAAACTTAAGTCCTTGACCATCACATCATGCCGAGGAGTTACTGATCTTGGCCTTGAAGCTGTAGGCAAGGGTTGCCCAAACCTGAAACAGTTCTGCCTTCGTAAGTGTGCTTTCTTATCTGACAATGGTCTGATCTCATTTGCCAAGGCTGCACGATCACTTGAAAGTCTCCAGCTCGAGGAGTGCCACAGGATTACCCATGTTGGGTTTTTCGGCTCCCTTTTGAACTGTGGCGCAAAGCTGAAGGCTCTATCAGTAGTGAGCTGCTTGGGGATTCGAGACCTGAGCGTGGGATTACCTGCCGTGCCCCCTTGCAATTCCTTGAGATCATTGAGCGTTCGCAACTGCCCTGGATTTGGTGATGCTTCCTTGGCTGCTTTGGGGAAGCTGTGTCCTCAGCTGCAGAATGTTGACTTGACTGGGCTTCAAGGAATAACAGATGCTGGATTGTTGCCTATGCTTGAGAACTGCGAGGCTGGTCTGGTGAAGTTAAACCTCACTGGATGTGTGAATCTGACCGACAAAGTTGTTTCAGCCACTGCTAAGCTGCACGGTTGGACTCTCGAAACACTTTCTCTTGATGGTTGCAGAATGATCACCGATGCAAGCCTGATGGAGATTGCCGATAACTGCACTTTGCTCTGTGATCTTGATGTCTCCAAATGTGCAGTTTCTGATTTCGGAGTTGCATCCCTAGCTCGTGCAGACCACCTCAACCTGCAAATCTTGTCCTTGTCCAGCTGCCCATTGATCACAGACAGGAGCTTCACTGCCCTTAAGAAAATGGGTCACACCCTTTTGGGGCTCAATCTCCAGCACTGCAATGCAATCAGCAGCAGCACAATTGATGCACTTGTAGAGCAGTTGTGGAGGTGTGATATCTTGTCATAAGGCAGCTTAGCAATCATGAAAACTAACAAAGCAGGAAAGCCTCAGAATTCTAGTCAGCAGCAATAGCAGCATTTGTGAGTAGCAGCAGCAGCAGTTTGGTTTTTAGTTTTTGGGTCCATCAGCTATGGGTCTGTTTTTCATCTTTCCAGAACTTGGTTCCCTTTTTCCGGGGAAACAATATGGCCATTCCTTAAACCATTTTTGCAGGTTCAAACCGAATCTGTTACACCTTATTTTTTCCCTCAGCACATGAGGGTCTCTTCCTTCAAACCATCATGGCCATATTGTTCCTGAGAATACAGCTTCTGGTTCTGGGTTCTGTTCCTAGGTTCTTCTCCAGTTTGTCATATGTTTTTCTGTTACTGGGTGCTGGTTCACCACCTGGTGTTTTAGCTCAGTTTTACCAAAAACTGGCTTTTCGGTCCCCTTATCGAGTCTTTTATCTACCTAAGTTATTTTCACGTTTTTGATACCTGGCACTGTACGTGGAAATGTTGGGTCTTATGTTTTCCTCAGAGGGTGGTTCGCAATGGTCTCTAAACGTCCTAGTTCACCTCATGTTGTTCTGGTTCGGTTCTGATTGGATTAATGGTGCCTTGTGTTACCTGGAGGTTTGGCCATGGCAGCAAGTTATATGGTCTGCTATGACAACCATTTTGGTTGTTTTTTTTCCACCAATCTCTCCAGTTTTACAGGCCTCATTTGTTCAAAGAACTGTACTACTGCAACGTCTGTGTTCTTCATCACCATGTTTATGTAATGAAAAATGTGATCCACCCTTTGTGATGTAATCTTCAATGCTTTGTTATTATGAATAAAAATTTGCTCAGTTTCTATGTATTTCAATGTTGTGTACTAATTAGCTCAGATTGTGTTCTGCTTCTAAATTGATAACATGCACTCCAATCTACAATAACAGAACTATGCAATAATTGAAGCTACAGGTGGGTAATGTCTCTCATGATGTGGATTCAGAACTGGCATAATCTACAGGTAAGAGACCAGAATATTAAAACCTTGCCATTCAAAGATCTTTTCTTGTTGAAAAGGGCACCAAGAAATCTAATTTCAACAAACTTTGACAATATAAAATCACATTCAATATTCAATGCAATCACAAAAGAATCCACCACAATATTATACCATGTGGGTTAGAATCTCAAGTTTGATATGCTACTGATACAAAACAGTCAAAATTAACAGATTCTTATTCCCCCATTAGAACCCAGTAAAGTTATTGTAGATTGAATTATATTGTATTCTCATTTGTATGTAACATGGGGTCATAATAATATCTCTCTCCCCATCAGCTCCACTACCACTTGCATTATTCAATTGGGAAAATGGATTGGTGTGTGTTGTTTCTCCAGTCAATTATACATAATGGTGATCACAGAAGATTTTGCAAAATTGATTAATACCAGTAGAGAGGGTGGGCAATTGGGAAAGTTGGGGTCCTCTTTTTTTCCTTTTTGATGAATTCAATTGAATTGATAGAGTTGGTGAAGAAAGGCAGCAATTCAATAATGAAACACTTGGACCTACCTGTTGGGGTCCATCATGTTGTCATTGTCAGAAAATCAGAATATAATCTGTGTGCTTCTCTTCTCCACACTCTCAAATTCAATCCCAAGCTGGAAATATGAACTCATATCCCCACCTCCTAACATGTCAATTGAAACATTACACAGTTAAAGCTAATCAGCTAAAACCAAACCATAAATTTTCACTGTGTGTCATGGGCCTGGACCATTGTAATGATCAGACTATCATTATACCCATTCTCAGAACAGAACACAGTACATGGTCCAGACCAGACATTAATTAATCTTCTTTACAAAACCCAACTGCAAACATTTTCATCCACTCTAGATCCTCAAATCAAACCCTACCTAATAGCTATCTGTTTACACCCATCTGTCCATTACTACCATCACCAAAATGACAATGAACCAGACTTTGTATGACAAACAGACACTTGTATGTACTATACCTTTTAATTACCTCTTCTGCTGCTACTAATTTACCATTCCACTTTCACTTCTGCTGCTACTTTTTCACTTCCCTAATTCAATATTAAAAAATTGATCCATAAATTAAAGTTGGAAGTGGGATTTTGACAGTGAAGTTATGATAATGCAGAACTTGAACTGCAGATTCAAAAGGGGACCTATCTATGTTTGACTAAAACAATATACTTTGGTTGAGTAGTCATTTTAGCTTCTTGTTTGTACAATGCTTAACATTTATTATATCTTCTCATATCAGACTCAGATCAGATGTGTCTCTTCTATTGTCAACATATCAAAATCACTCTCTTTATATATATACATGCCCTGTCTCTCTATATAGCAAAGATGGCTTCAGCTAAATTCAATTTCAACACAACTGATATTGCAGTGACACTGCTCATATTCCTCCTACTCATGTCTCCAGGTAACCATATAATATGTGATTTTGTTGTATATGTGAATGTGAAGTGAAATTGAATAATGTGGTGTTTTGTGTAGTGGAGGGGTTTGGTTATGTGAGTGAAGAGGAGAAAGTTGCAGTGGGTTCAAGGCCACCAAGGTGTGTGAACAAGTGCTTGAATTGTAAACCATGTATAGCTTCACTGGTAATTGAGCCTCATCATCAACATCAACATCAACATCAACATCAATTCACAGCCAGATTAACAGACCAACAAGCTGAAACCTATTATCTTCTCACTTGGAAATGCAAATGTGGTAATAGAGTTTTTCAACCTTGATTACATGATGTATAACTCTTAATCAGTGTAGTAGAATATTTTTATCATCTTTTCAATGGTTATGTGTATTTGGGCCTTCTATTGGGTCTGGCCCAAAAGCACAACTGGCCCATTATCAAATACCATTTGTAAGTATCTTCTTGGTGTATGTAGTTAGTCAGCATACAAATCACATGATGAGTCTAACAACCTTATCTCATGTGTTTAAAAAACATTTGCAGCTGTTTTCCATTCTCTGATTATCACAATCAAAATGGATAAAAAGTCATATAAAGCAACTTTTGATTTCGACATTTCCTACGTGGCATTCTCTAACAGGTTCCTCAATTTTTATTAATCAGTAACGCCAGCTACTTATAGATTTTTAATTTAATATTTGTGATTCAATTGGGACATTCAGAGACGACTTTGATTCTTAAGAGATAGGTTGGCGGCTTATTTATTTATTTATTTATTGGTTCCATTTTAAATATTTTTTAAAGTAATTAAAATTTAAAATTTATTTAAATTCGATTTTCGTATACATTAGTTACATTTCAAGTAATCTACGATCAAGATCAACCAAAACCTTTATCGTTGGTCGGACCGATTCATATGGTCACAGATACTACTACATACGATACGCGCCATAAAAATCGACCAACAAATCAAGCACGTGACTTAAATAACCTGGACCCACGCGAAATCGCGTACCAAGCACGTGCGCAAAAAAACCTCAAACATCGTCCATCCACCGTTCGATTTCAATCCAACGGCTCATACCAATCCACCCCTATCTTTATATATGTACTCTGACCTGATCAACCTCTCTGCTTAATTAAAAAAAAAAGCAGCTAGAAAACCAAACAGCTTTTAACGATTATGCTTTTGAGAAGCGCTTCTACACCTATCTTAAAGTCGTCTTCTTCCACTCTCCGGGTCGAATCCGACCCGAGTATAATT
Organism: Cardiospermum halicacabum; assembly: GCA_031304145.1. Taxonomy (NCBI): domain Eukaryota; kingdom Viridiplantae; phylum Streptophyta; class Magnoliopsida; order Sapindales; family Sapindaceae; genus Cardiospermum; species Cardiospermum halicacabum. The sequence goes on from CM062396.1 coordinate 24,695,318, forward strand.
CGGATCAAACATAATAGATCCTTTATATCCGTTGCTGCTGCTGCTTCTTCTCCGTCTACGTCGCTGACTAAAACGACGTCGGATGGCAATTTAAAGCGTCTTCTTCAAGTTTCAAAGCCGCAGGGTAGGAGTGAGCTGGTGTTAGAGAATGGTCACGGCGGAGGTTGCGGTGGAAGTGGTTACGGCGGAGGGTACGGCGGAGGAGATGGATACGGGGATTGGGATAAAGGGAGTGAGAGTATGGATTTGTACTATCAGAAAATGATTCGAGCTTATCCTGATGATCCTCTGGTTCTGTCCAATTATGCTAAATATCTCAAAGAGGTAAAATTCGAATCAAAATTCAATCTTTGTGAAAACGTGTTGTGTGTTTCATTGGGATTGATTTTGCAGGTGAGAGGAGATGTGGAGAAAGCAGAAGAGTACTGTGAGAGAGCGATTCTAATGAACCCAGATGAGGGAAATGTTTTATCTTTATACGGGGATTTGATTTGGTGTAATCACAAGGATGCTAATCGTGCTCAGACTTACTTTGATCAAGCTGTTAAATCTGCTCCTGATGATTCGTAATTCTACTAAATTCAATCTCATGTTCAATTTTGGTTGATTTGATATTTATAACATGAGTTTGATCTCATTTGATTGTGTTTTGCAGTTATGTTCTGGCATCATATGCTAAATTTCTCTGGGATGCTGGAGAAGAAGAAGATGAAGAAGATGAGTATATGAATTCAAGCACTGAACAGCAACCCAGTTTTCTATCTCCATTGACAGCTGCTTCTTGATTATGAGATCCATATCAGTATCAAATCATTATCAGTATCAATTACTGTGTAAATAGGGTAAAGAGAAATGAAGGAAATATCTAGCAAGAGTGGATGTGGATGGAATCTGACAAGACTTGACTAATACTTCTGTGGTTGTCTGTGTCTCTGTTTTGTTTTTGCTTGTCTTCTTGTTCTTTTCTTGTTTAGCTTAGCATATGTATTATTTCTAACTAATAATCCACTTGACTGTTTGCAGATATTCTTCACTTGTTGTGTGGTCTATCTATCTTCTACCCTTTTTATATGTTGTGTTTTCTATTCAGGTTTAGATTGACAGATAAGGAAAATAAATGTACAGTACAGAGAAGAAATTAAGAGTCCACAACACAAAATCAGGCTTAATTGCCAATTCCCAATTGTTCAGCACAGAAAAGATCTTTAAACAGACAGTAACTTTGATCATGCAATTTATCTAATGACCGGACCCAAAATTTCCCAAACTACTACAACATATATGCTTAAACATCATAAGTTAGGATAACAACATTTGACAGAAGCTATAACATAAGAACTAACCAAATGCAGGATTCTGCAGACGAGACCAGCAACTTTCTTTTTGTTTTCAAAGCAAGCTCACACAAACAAGCAATGGCTGCTGAATATGGACAAATACCTCATCAAAACCTGAAATGCAGAATCCTTTTCATGCTTTCATCATCGAAACAATCGGAGTCTTAAATCATTCATATTCTTATTTACGCGGAATGGCAATGGATATGCGTACTCAGTTCTGACTGCTATTGCTGCGCCATCTTAATTCTCCATCGCAATGGTTTCTTGTACAATGGTGGTGGGTTGAACTTGCTCTCCAACTATGGGTGAAGAACCCTCCTCAGGCTCTGGCTCTGGTTCAACTATAGGTGGCTGAACTTCATATGGAACTTCAACAGCTGGGGTTGTCTCTTGCTCGTCCTCATAGGTGGGAGATGCAGCTTCAGGTTCCTTAACGGCTGTTGATGGGGTTGAAGATTCTTCTACTTTCTGTTCTTCTGGTACAGTAGGGTGATCTTTTTTGGTATGGGTCAAATTGGTCTTCTCAGAAGGAAGTTTAGGAAGGGATTTCCGCAGAGGTTTCTTCATTGGGACTGGGGATACTCCCTTATTAGCTGGACTAGGACGAGTCAACTTTTCATCCAAACTTAGTCGACTTGGTCGACATGTTGGGGTACCGTTTCCTTCTGATTCACCAGAACCTGGAGCCTTCTTTCTACCAAGCTTAGGAGATTTTGCTCTTGTGGTTGGGATCTACAAAGGAGTAAAATGTTATAAGAAGAGAAAAAGCATAAGCTGCGAGACCTATAAACAAAAAAGGATAACCAGAAAAGTAATAGAAACTAGTAACTAAGAACAGCAAGAAGAGTTAGATGAATAAAGAGACTGGCAGTATTTGTAACAGAAATTAGGCATATAAAAATATGAGCACTAACCTTCGCACCTTTTATTGAGTTTAAGCAAAATATGGAAATGAAATCAAAGTATACACATACAAAATAATTCTATGTCATCTGAACAACAGTTCCAAAGTCTTAAAGAAGTCATACATTTACCAACCACAAATAGCAAAGCAGAAAATAATTGAAGTCCTATATCCTAGATTCAGAATGTTCAACACAATAATACAATGTCTCAGAAGCTAACGCTCTATAGTCACCCTCATAGTCTTTGTCATAGGTCATTGTTTTGTGAAAATCATAGCCTCATCTAAAATCTGGTATGTGGAGATTTGAGTAATCAATTTGAACAACCAAAAGTGTTAATTGAAAAAATAAGTTAACATGTCAATTCCATCCATCTCAATACAGGCTTCTCACAGTAACAATTCAGTTGGAGAAGTAGAGATGAAATTGGTTCTCACTAACTGACAGGTGAAGTAGCTACTGAGCAATGTCAGATTATCTTATCTTCCCAAAATTAGGGCAAAATTTTCTTGGAACAGAAGAAGAAGAAGAAGAAGAAAAAAAAAAAAAAAAAAAAAAAAAAAAAAAAAAAAAAAAAAAAAAAAAAAAAAAAACACGAGCTACTAGCATAGGACAGCACATTAATAAATAAACGGCTCCACACTACTTATTCAATAGAAAGGTTAAATGGGTAAATGAATATGTATGCATAGAAAATTGGATTTTCATCTAAACAGCATTTCAAAAGACTTACCTTCTTTAACTCCACCTTTGGAGGTGGAGGCTCTAGATAGAAGCTTGGCATTGGAGTTGCCTTAAAATTCAAACTCTTCCTAAACATCTTAATCTCCGCTTCTTGAGTTTCCTGCAAGAATATCAGAAGATAGTCATATAGCTGGTCCAACAATTCCACTGGTAAAAGCCAGCAGTATCAACAACCCTCTAATCATTCAATATAAGTGGAGACAAACCTTAGATTTAGCTTGCATATTATTTTTTTCCACTTCCTTGGCATGAATCTTTTCCTCAAGTTTAGTGTAGAACTGCACCACAGTAGTAGATAAATTTTTTTATGTAACTAAAAAGCACCAGAGTAGATATAAAAACCCAAGATACACCAGATGACTAACCTCTCTCCTTTTTTCTGCTCGTTCATCACACCTAAAACTGAAACCATAATTCGGAAGAGAACCCGTCCTGCGAGGTTTGGCATCACCAGATGTAGGACTATTAAAGTACTTAAGGATAAACCTATCGGTTTCTCACTAATCCACAGTAATAAAAGATGGATCCTTTTTACTCTGCCATAAGAGAACAAAATAAATTCAATACAAAAGGATACGAAGAAGATTGGGCATCTGCTTCAACTTCCTCTGCCTTTACTTTAATTGAAGGCTTCACCTTAGGCCTTTCCCTGTACGCACAAAAAAGACAGAGTTTCACAAACAGCTGGTGAAGAAACTCTCACTGACAAATGAATTAAATAAGAAAGGTTAGTTTAAATTGAAAGAGAAGCGACAGAATGGATAAACTATCTCAATGGAAATTTGCCAAGTAAAAATTTCTCCATTCCTTCATGTTCACAACTTCAGGTGACAAATTTCAGGGCCAAGAATGACACTGAAAAATAGCTTAACAGCAGCAGAATATAACATAAATATACAGTAAATAGGGAAAACATACACAAGGCCTTCAGATGTCCCAGGGTCATTCTTTCCGGGTTGCTACAAACACGGAAAACAAACAATGATCAGCAACAATACATGTTAACAAGTCCAGGTAGAATAAATGAATATACTCATGAGAATCCAAAAATTGCAGTAACGGTAACTTTAATCTCTACTCTACCTTAGATACATTTGCTTGTCTGTCATTAAATGACTTGCTTTTTAAAGACTTCTTGGGGTGAGGATCCAAAGTACCAGAACCATTTGCAACAGTTGGTTTTGTAGCCTCAGGACCTTTACCATCCTTGCTTTGCTTGACCTCAGTGGATGAAACGACTTTCTTGGTAACAGAGGGCTTTTCGTTCTTGCTCTTGCTTACACCTTTACCTGGTTTGGGTTGTTGCTTTGAAACAACAGCACTTTTCACTTCCCCTTCCTATAAATAAAACCAAACATGAAAAATTCAGATAAACCATAACCAAAGTCGATTGCGTATAAACAAAACAACGCTAACTCCCACCTCAGCAACAGTCAACCCATTGTTTGGGACCTTCACATTTGCTACCTCATTAACCTCACCAGCATTCCCACCCTCCTCAAACTTGGAACCACTTTCAGAATCCCCATTCAACCTAAGAGACTCTGTAAACTTCTCTTCAACTTCCCCAGACACAATATGCTGCTGCTGATCATAAGCACCATTTTGAAGGGCCACTTCAAGCCCTCCAACTGCTTTAATAGTATCAGAATCCATACACACTGCAGAAGAATAACAAAATCCATATCATAATCTTCAAAACAATTTATGCAACCAAACAATAGAAACAGACATTACACAACAAAATCCTGTCACCATACAACATCCATCCACATTTCAGTTTTCCAATTTAAACTCCAATACCACTATCTCACACTTCCAAATTCAATGATTTGCTCACAATTGAAACAACAAACCTACATTCCATCACAGAATCAGAAATAATCATTCAAAAACTCCAACACATCTTCTAAAACTCAATCATTCAATAACGCAAAATTCTTAAACACAGACCTTCTTCACATCCTCAATTTAACCTAAATTGCTAAAAGAGCAATACAATCTTCCCAACAAATCAAAATCAGCCCAGCTTCAAGTCAAACAAAACAGAATGAAATCCAAAAACCAAAACCTAAAAAATTCTAAAACAGTACCACACGACACAAGCTACAAATCACACTGGAAAGATCTACAAACCAACACAAACAAATTCAAAACGAAAACAAAACGAACCACATTGATCTACAACAACCAAACCACATGCAACAAAATTCCCTCAACCTTATCCCCAAATCCACACAAGATTCATCCATTTTCCTTCACTTTCTCCACAACCAAACAATAAAAGACAAAAAACACTCACGTACTCACCTCGAAATCAAGAGAAAAACCAAAACAACACTAAAAACACGAACTCACACAATAAATCAAAACTCCATCACCTCCTCCTCCACCTCCCCAACCACCGCCACAACCACCGCCAAATCCTTCCAAAGATCTACAACCTCACGACCTCCACCACCACCACAGGATCCGTCGCTACCACGATCTTATGGATTCAAATTTCGATTTTTTTTTTTTTTAATTTAAAAGGAAAAATAAATTGAAAAACGAGAGTGGAAATGAAGTGAAGAGTAAATGCTGCTCTAGTTTGAAAGGAAGCAGTATATAAAAATTAAAAAAGTTTTAATTTTTTTAAGAATAATAAAAAAATAGGAGCACCACCAACAGCGTCTTTCAAATCCATTTCTACAGGGTCGCTATCTCTATCTATCTGCACGCTGCGACAAATCTGTATAATTATACGGTTACCTATACACATACCTATATACGTATACTACGGTTTTTCTTCTACGGTTACTGTCGTTGATACAGTAACTAACTATTGACCACGAAACTAACTTGCTATTATTTATTTTTATGTTTTTTTATTACTTATTTAATTGAATGGTATATATTTAAGGTCGTTGAATAGAGTAGAGTAATAACGATTTCGGTTTCATAATTCTTTCATTGAGGGGGAGTTATCTTCAACTTCAATGTCTCCTGCCCCGGTTGAAATATTCAAGTGCGGTTCAGAATCAAGGTTTAAGCCCAAACTATCAGGCAGGTTAAAGTCCGGACTCAATACTTTCGAGAGATTTCTAATTTTAAAAAATTTAAAAATCTGCTGGATCCAAGTTTTCTTTCGAGATTTCACAATTAACATATTTTTAGTTGAGAGAATCCCGGATCTTGTGGAGATTTTTCTGTCAAGATCTCGATAAAATCTCCCAACGACTCCTTAGCCTCCTATATATAAGAGTCAAAGCCTCATCAAGAATTAGACACTTATCAAAATTCTGTCAAAACACTCCTTGTAGTGTTATCGTCTCTGATCACATTCCGGTATTCAGTTCTCGCCTTCAAATATATTTTGGTACACTTCTTACCACTTTGATCACATTATTGGTTTTAATCAATTGAACCCAAAGCTCTAAGTGTCTGATTGTGTCCTGGTCATTTTCTTCCGACAAGAATGATATCAATCAGAAAGTTAATGCTTTCATTCTCTTTTTCTTTACTTTTTATATTAAAACTCAAAGCTGACTTGAGCGTCGGAGTGTCTAGACAGATACCACACTGGTGTCCCAAATGTCCGCTCGGACGTCTCCTTAATCTTTTACATGATCCCCTTACGTTAGGAATCGGTCCCCTATCATCCGAGAGAATCCGATTTCGTCAGGTCGAGGCCGATCGAACTGTCGTATCCGAACCATTACATCTCCTACTCACCTACTCACTCACTCACACAATAAATCACTCAACTTCAATATCTCCGGTAGAGGGCTAAAACATTCAAGTACGGTTCGGAATCGAAGTCCAAGTCCAAAGCGTCCGGCAGATTAAAGCCGGGGCCCAATGTTTCCAAGAGGTTCCAAATTCAAAAATTTTGATAAGTTCGCAGGCTCAAGTCTTCTTCCGAGATCTCTCAACTAATAGATACTCAGCTGAGGGAATCCCATATGTTGCGAAGATCTTTTTGACATGGTCTTGGCAAGATCTCCTGAACGACTCCTCAGTTGTAAGCCAAAGGCTTATCGAGAACGGGGCACTTTTACTTACCAAAACTCTGCCAAAATCACTCATTGTAGTACTATCATCTCCGATCACATTTCGGTGTTCAGTTCTCGCATTCGATCACACTTTGGTACACTTCTTACGACTTCCATCACATTGTTGGTCTTAATCAATCGAGCCCAGAGCTCCAAGTGTCTAACTGTGCCCTAGTCATTTTCTTCCGATGGGAACGATCTCAACCATAAAGTTAATGTTTTCATTCTCTCATTCCTTTAGTTTTTATATTAAAGCTCGGAGCTGACTTGAGCATCGGAGAGCTTATGACAGACATCACACTGGTGTCCCAAAAGTCCGTTCGGACGTTCCCTTAATCTTTTGCGTGATCCCCTTACGTTAGAAATCGGTTCCCTATCATCCAAAAGAATCCGATTCTGTCGGATCAGATCAAATTATTGTGTCTGAACCACTACACCTCCTTCCTTTTTTTCTTACTTGAATTAGAAACAAGTGTAATGTTTAAATGGGCGATTTTTGAATACATTCATAACTAAATTGAATTCGGCCTAAGCCTAATAAGAATAGGGCTTATGTCCAAAGGCTCGAATGGTCCATACGACCCAATTTCTATCGGAAACTCTTTAACTATTATATACACAGTTTAAGGAAATCTCAAATTTTTGGGGTCCCTTCCAAAAAATCTTGACAAATCCGATGATGACAAATCCGATGATCAACCATCATCTGATGTTTTTATAAATAGAAATATGACCCTTTTTATTTAACATATTTTTTATTTACAGAAATTCTACCAAATTTTCAATTCAATTGCTCTCAAATTTCCATGTACATCTCAGTGTCTTTCACGATTTCGATCACAACTCCAACTGTGGTCAGTCAATATACAAAATATTGGTGTTAATGGTGTTGTCATATTGCCCCATCTATCTTCGGAAAGAAACCTTCGAAGTACATTATATATATATATATATTTTCTTGTTTTCTTTTTCTTTCTGCTTATTTTATTTACATGCACAGTGTTGGGTGCTTACAGTGACACGTATCTTTAAAATCCTTTTAAACGTTTTTTTTTCTGGACACATTTACTTGAGTTATTTTTTTCCTGACTTTTCGATCTGGATTCTGTTTATAGAGTTTGAACCACTTCAAATGTATAAGTTTTATGAATTGATTATTATAGTTTCGTTGTTTTATTTTCTGAAATTTTCTTATTTTTAGTTTCATTTTTTAAAAAAATTATTCATATTTTAACCACATATATAATTTGTAAAAGATACTAGTAATAAATTGAAAACATAGAGAAACTATAAACTAACTCCAAATATACATAAAATTGATAATATATTTTTTCAATTTGAATTTATTTCTATTATTATTATTATTATTATTATTTTGAAATGTTAAAAATTTAAAACCTAAAATAAAATAATATTCAATATAATTATTTGATTCCAAAATAAATTAACTTATCACAATGATGAATTAATTAGTTCAACTCAAGGTCCCATACATAGCAATACTAAGCATTACATCTAAATGATTGATTATTAAGTCTTTAAAAGAGTGTGATTAAGGAATATCTAATCAACTTTTTTTTTTTCTTTAATATGAATTTCACATATGCTATGGCTCAATAATTGAAGACTTGGGAGCGTATAGGATACTTAAAAAGACCCACCAAAAAGAATGAAAATAGTGTTAATTTGATACATATGTTATTCCTAATAAAGTTGTATTAAAGTGAGGATTATCAAACCTAACTCACCTTACCTACAAATCATCCTTTAGAAGTTTTAACTAATCAAGTAATTAATGGAGTAGCATTTATATTAATTAAAATTTAACTATTTCATCTTATCAAAATGAAATTTTAAATTTTATTTATTATTTTATTGTCTAGAATGGTATCGTTATTTTGACTCATACAAAACTTTTCTTACAATTTTGTGTTATTTTTACACAAGTTGATCGAAGTGAAGAACTATGAAACCTAACTTACCTTACCTACGAATCATCCTTTGTAAGTTTTAACTAATCAACTAATTAATGTATTTATTAAAATTTATTTTTTTAAAATGTAATTTATATAAACTAATACTACACTTACTATTTAAACACTATTAATCTATCATTTTATTTTACATATTTTTTTTAAATATAAAAAAATATAATCGAGTAAGATCTCGATGTCTATAATTCAAACATAAAATTTTATAATTTTTGGTTATATATAATTAAAATATTTACCGTTAAAATTAAATATTGAATAATGTGATACCAAAATGTAGCAATTTAAAAAAAAAAATAAATAGAGAAAATATTAATTAACGAAACAAGTCATTTCAACCATTTTTTTTATAATAATTAATATTTATTATTAAATTTTATTAAAGTATATGAAATAAATACGAAGAAGACAATTTTATTTTATTTTTTTAAAATAAAACTATCTGCCATCTTACTACATCCACTTTTCTATTACATAACTGTTTAATGTTTATAATTGAATATGAGACGTATAATTTTTATTGGTTTTTAAAATATAATATTAAATAAATTATGAGTATTTAGTTTATATATATTAGGCTATTGGTAGGATATTATTCCGTAGTTATACCTGTGGTGCCAAATAAACCACAGCCAAATATTAGGCTAAGGTTGCTTGAATAATATAGCTAAACAGCTTATAGATATGGTCTCTCAGAGCTTTGTTCTAAATCAGTCAAAATCGGATCCCCTTACAATCATCCCTACCCCCTATTTATAGGGAGTATTTGGGAGTCATATTCCTATTTGGATTTAGACTCCTTGTTTTCCTTGAATTCGGTCTCCTTTTATTTATCTGGCTTTAAGAACTCTTATTTCTATAGGGGTTGGTCTTCGTTTTTCTACTGGGCTTTGGAAATCCTTGGCCTAGTACGATTATTCTTCCTTCGCGGATTTGGCGTTGGAAATCCGTGTTTAGTTAGGTAATCATTTGGTGGGCTGGAGTGCTTCGGTTTGGATTCTACTTTACTCGGCCGAGTTTAACTTCATTGGGCCTTTTGACTATGTCGGTCGAGCTTGACTAGCTCGTTTCTTGGGCCCTTGGTCCCTTTTGTTCGGTCGAAGATAGCCTTTTTGGATACCCTCTCTACATTCGACCGAGCTTGGTTTTAGGGTACCCTTTCTGTCTTCGTCCGAGCTTGGCTTTAGGCTTCGGCTCCCTCTGCTTGCTCTTACCTTCGACTATGACTCCTTATGGTCATTTTCCCACCACAGTAATCCCCCATTGCCATGGCTTGAATCTTTCGAGCATGGCAATATCTGTTGTTATCTCGATCGAGTTTGGACTTCATTTTTTGTATTTTCGGCCGAGGTTTTTGTGGTTTTCTTGGTGGGCCACGTCAGCCCTGGCTGTGTTGTCTCAATTAAATTTGACGGCTCCTCGACTGCTGTGCCCTAGATTTACCATCATGATGGCTCCTCGACTGCCGTGTTCAAGATTTGCCATCATGACGGCTCGCCTATATAAAGGTCGGTGGTTTGCTTCTCTCTCTTAATTTCTTTACTTTCAAATCTCCTCTCTCTTTCTCTTCGAAGGTCGTCTGCCTCCCTTGCCGGTTTCGATTTTCCGGCGGCGTTTAGAGGTCCTTTCTCCCGCTTCCGACCAAGGTTAGCCTTCTTGACTCAGTTCTTTGTCGTTGTAGGTTTGTTTCACTCGTATTCTGTTTCTTGGTGAGTTGCTTGGTTTGAATATGTGCGTCTGTTCGTCTGCTTTGTTGTTTTGTGTTTTTTTTTTTGATCTACTTCGTTTGCTTTTGTTTTCTGGCTTCTTGTTTGTACAAAGTCGAGAGTCTCTAACCTGCTGCTTTTTCTCGGTCGATTGTAGATGTCCACTGATTCCATAGCCACATCTTCTTTTGGGGGTCTGACTTCAGAGTTCTCGACCGCGGAGGACGCGGGCGAAGAATGTTCATCGGTCCGTAATTCTCCGGCCGAGTCTAGCCCTCAGGGCATTCTGCCTCCTTTCTTTAATATTAGGAGCACCATGACTATGGACGAGCTGGAATCGGCCTTCTTTGCTTACAAGTTTCCTAGTTGGATTAGGGCGCGGTTGCCTGAACCCGAGGAAAAGGTCGATGATATGTTGGCCGATGGTTGGGAGCCCTTCTACCTTCGTCATTTCAAAATAGGGCTTAGGTTTCCAATTATGGGATTGGTCAAAGAGTTGTGTACTTGGTGTCAGATTCATCCAAGTCAGCTAACTCCTATGACTATTAGGCTTCTCCTGTGCGTCGACCGTTTGAAGGAAAAATACAACTTAGAGTTTACGGTCGAAGATTTTTTCTATTCGTACTTTGTGAAGCGTGAGAATCCCGAGTTTGGGTGGTACGTTTTGAATGCCCGGTCGAATGCCCAGCTCTTGGTCTTAGGTTTTTCTTCTAACGAGACCAAGTGGAAGGACAAGTATTTTTTTGTTAAAGGGGTGACTCGTTTGTCAAAGGGGCTGGGTTACCCTCCATACTGGCGGGACTCTTGTATTTTTTTTTTTTTTTTTAGGCGAGTTTGATCTTGTTCTGACTGCTTTTCTTTTCAGCGAATTTTGGAACGAAGAACTGCAGGCCTTCTCCTCGGGCGCGTGTTAGGAGCGAGGCCATTTTCGCTTTGTCGGCCGAATCTCGTGATTATAGGACGCTTTTGGGCGAGTTGTCTGTTAGTCGTCTTTGGGCTTTCACTAGAACGAGTAAGTTGTGTCGTGTTTCAAGTTCTTTCGATTGAACTTTGCTGACGTTTGTTTTTTCAGAATTATCCGACTACGTGATGTCCAAACCTGAAGGTCAGAGAGCTTTGGCCATGCGGGCCATTATGCGCCAGATCCAGGCGGAGCAGGAGAAGGCCCATGCGTCCGGTTCTGCTGGGAATGAAGGGCCGGTCAAAGAGCGGTCTGAGTCGGCTGCTGATCCTGTCCGTCCTCCGAGTCCTATTCCCTCGGAGACTGCTGCAGCTTCTCGCCCGGAAGTTCCAGGGGGTTCTCGGAAGCCTTCTCGCCCCCCGGTTTCGAAGGAAAAGCGGCCGATGGCGGGTGGCGAAGCGCCGGCCAAGAAGCGGACGAAGCATATTGGTCAAAAGCCTCGCGGCGATGGTCGTCATGTGATTGACTTCCCCGGGAATTCTTCTACTAGGGAGATATCGGCCGAGATGATTGCGGCCGCGGACGGTTTTTTCTTTCCCCAGGACGAGGAATGGTTGGGGTTCTTGTCCTTTACAAAATTCTATGAGATGTCTATCTCGAGCCTTTATAGGGTAAGTTCATCTTTTGTTTGTTTTCTTAGGTGGTCTCTTTGTTTACCTTCTTTATCTTCAGGGCCTCCAAGGGGCGGTCGGTATGCGCAAGCATTTCGGCCCTGTTTTGCGGGACAGGCGGGCTCTTGAGGCTAAGTATCAGTCTGCCTCGGCCGAGTTAAAGGCGACACAAGATGATTTGGGCAAAACGGTGGCTCAATGTGCTGAGGCTGTCAGCCGAGTTGAGAGAGTGGAGGCTCATAACGCTAGGCTAGAGGCCTCGATTGCTTTGAAGGATGCGGAGCTTAAGCGCCAAGCGGCGGAGTTGGAGGAATTGAGGGCGGCGAATCGAACCTCACTCGGTCGGATAGAGGAGCTTGAGAGCCGCGTTGAGAGTCTTACCGTTGAGGCAGCCCAAACTGAAGTCGTGATCAGGTCCTTTTCTTTTGAACAGGTCGTCAAGGGGTCTTTGACTCCTGAGTTTGCTCAGAAGGAACTGGATGCGTTGGCTGCTCTACGTGAGGAGAGTTGAGCGAGTATCGTGTACCCTTTTCAATCTTTTATGTACTCGTTGTAACCCTCCCCCCTTTTTAATTAATGAAATTTCTATCTTTCCTCGTACTTCGTGCTGAATTTGTTTGTGGGGGGTGTGATCCCCCATCTTTTTAATTGCAATTTAAGCATATTATTTCTACGTTCACTGCTTTTGATTTTTGATATTTGTTGATCTTTTCGATCAGTCTGCTTCAAGGATTTCCGGGCTGCCCTTTGGGCAGTTTTTGCTCTTTGAGCAGTCGGTCTTCGTCCGAGACCCTCCAGATTTACCGGGGGTTTGCCTTTGGCAATTTTCGGGTTGCCCTTTGGGCAGTTTTTGCTCTCTGAGCAGTTGGTCTTCGTCCGAGACCCTCCAGTTTTACCGGGGGTTTGCCTTTGGCAATTTTCGGGTTGCCCTTTGGGCAGTTTTTGCTCTTTGAGCAGTCGGTCTTCGCCCGAGACCCTCCAGATTTACCGGGGGTTTGCCTTTGGCAATTTTCGGGTTGCCCTTTGGGCAGTTTTTGCTCTTTGAGCAGTCGGTCTTCGCCCGAGACCCTCCAGATTTACCGGGGGTTTGCCTTTGGCAATTTTCGGGTTGCTCTTTGGGCAGTGCGTAAATTATTGATTAGCGGATGAGATAAAAAAGCTATTTTATTGCATTGAGGTGGGGCCATGTTATAATCCCCTTTTTTTTTTGGGGAAAGAGTGCCCGTTATTACAATTATCATACTGTTTTCAAAATTGGTACCTTCTAAGGTGATGTATGTTCCAACTGTGCTCTATCTCCTTCCCTTCTTTTGTGAGCAGCTTGTAGGACCCTTTTCCCGATGCTCGTCCTATTTGGTATGGTCCTTCCCAGCTTTCGGCCAGTTTTCCATGGGCTTGATTTCTCGTGTTTTGGAATACCCTTATGAGTACCCAATCTCCAGGTTGGAAGGCTCGTGCCTTGACTTTTTTGTTGTACTGCCTTGCTATCCCCATTTGATATTCGGCTATTCTTCGCTGTGCGCTATTTCTTTTTTCATCCGAAGTATCTCTCTCGAAAGCTAGGACTTGCTCATTGGCCCTCCCGTTTAGTCTTTCTTGTGGTGATAGGATTTCCGTTGGGAGTACCGCTTCTATTCCGTATACCATTGAGAAAGGGGTTTGCAATGTTGAAGTTCTGGGGGTTGTTCTGAATGCCCAGAGGACTTCGGGAAGGGCTTCGGAACACAATCCTTTGGCTCCTTCCAGTTTTTTCTTAAGTGAGTCTACCACCGCCTTGTTGGATGCTTCGGCTTGGCCGTTGGCTTGGGGGTACCTTGGGGTCGAGTATGTAAGTCTTATGTTTAGCTGGTTGCAGAACCCTTTCAGAGTCTGCGCTGTGAATTGGGGGCCGTTATCGGTGATAATTTCCCTTGGTATGCCGAACCTGCTGACGATGTGTTTCCAAATGAATTTTTGTACTTCTTGCTCTCTGACTCTTTCTAGTGCTTCAGCCTCTATCCATTTTGTGAAGTAATCGGTTACCATCAGTATATATCTTTTTCGACCTTGTGTGGATATTGGGAAAGGCCCGATGATATCCATTCCCCATTTGTCAAATGGCCATGGGGAGGTGATGCTGTGTAAATTTCCGGCTGGAAGGTTGGAATAGTTGGCGTGTCTTTGGCATTTGTCGCACTTTTTTACAAGTTCGGCCGCATCTGTCTTCATGGTTGGCCAGTAGTACCCGGCTCTGTGCGCTCTGAACGCTAGGCTTCTTCCTCCGGAATGGTTTCCGGCTGGTCCTTCATGGAGTTCTTTTAACACTAGTTCGGCCTCAGAGAGGGAGATACAGTTTAGGAAGGGACCGCTTATGGATCTTTTAAAAAGTAACCCTCCGATGATGCAAAACCTGGCGGCCTGGGCTCGCAGCTTCCTAGCCTCTGCCCTGTCTTCAGGTACTTGACCGTGATTGATGTAGCTGATGATTGGGGTTCTCCAATCACTTCGTTCTACGGCCAAGGCTTCTTCGTATTCGGTGGCTGCTTTGGGAAGGAAGGCGTATACTATTGGTCCGGTCGGCTCGTCTTTATGCATTGAAGCTCCGAGATTTGCCATAGCGTCGACCCTTTCGTTTTCTTCTCTTGGGATTTGTTTTATTGTGGCCTTTTGGAAGCGTTTCATAAGTCCTTTGGCTATCTTCAAATACTTGGCCATCTTTTCATTTCGGGCCTGGTATGTACCGTTTATTTGATTTACCACCAGCTGGGAGTCGCATTTGATTGTCAGATTGTGTGCTCCACTTTCTTTCGCCACTCTTAGCCCTGCGATAAGGGCTTCGTATTCGGCCTCGTTGTTGGTGGCCGGGAACTCGCATCGAATTGCTTGAAGTATTGGGGGTAGATTTGGGGGTCTGAGGTATACGCCTAGACCGCTGCCACTTTGTCTGCTGGCCCCGTCTACTTTTAGTATCCATTCGTCAGTTGAGGGTGCTGTCAGCTGGTTAATATCGACCGAGGCTGTTTCGGCCGGTGGATCTTCGAAGTCAGCCATGAAGTCTGCCAGCGCTTGAGATTTAATCGCTTTCTTTCCTTCGAAGGATATGTCGTGCTCGCTTAGTTCTAAAGCCCATTTCATTAATCTTCCGGATCGGTCGGGGGAGTGAATTGTGCTTCGAAGGGGTAGTGCGGTTATGACCGCGATTGGATGCCCTTGAAAGTATGCCCGAAGTTTCCTCGCAGCGAAAATAAGACTTAGAACGGCTTTTTCCAGGGTAGGATATCTGGTTTCGGCCGATGTTAGAGTCTTGCTTGCGAAGTACACTGGTTGCTGTTTTCCCCCGACTTCTTTGACCAGAACAGCGCTTACTGCGATCTCTGAGTGTGCCAGGTATAAATAAAGTTTTTCGCCCTCTTCTGGTTTTGCCAAGAGCGGGGGGCTGGTCAAGAAGTCCTTGATATCGGCTAGGGCCTTGCTGCATTTTTCGGTCCATTCGAATTCTTTGGACTTTTTAAGAGCCTCGAAGAAATGCTGGAATTTTTCTGAGGCCTTGGGGATGAACCGAGTTAGCGCGGCTAGCCTCCCCGTGAGTTTTTGTATATCCTTCTTGCTCCGGGGTTCTGCTATGTTCAGGATGGGTCTTATCTGATCCGGATTGGCCTTGATCCCCCTCTTCGTGACTAGATAGCCCAAGAATTTCCCTACTCTTACTCCAAACTGACATTTTGTGGGGTTGAGCTTCATGTTATATTTTCTGAGCGTCTCAAAGACCTGGCTTAAGTGGTGAACATGGTGAGCCGCGTTCTCGGATTTGACTAGCATGTCGTCGATGTAGACTTCCATGGTTTTTCCCAACTTGTCAGCGAACATCTTGTTCATGAGCCTCTGGTATGTAGATCCTGCGTTTTTTAGTCCGAAAGGCATTACTTTGTAACAGTAGATTACCCTCTCCGTGATGAATGTAGTTTTTTCTTGATCGTTGGGATGCATCAAGATCTGGTTGTAACCTGAGTAGGCATCCATGAAGCTCATCATCTCGTAGCCCGCAGTTGCATCGATGGTGAGGTCGATGTGTGGCAACGGGAATGGATCTTTTGGGCACGATTTATTCAGGTCCGTAAAGTCAATGCAGACCCTCCATTTCCCATTCTTTTTCTTGACGACTACCACATTAGCGAGCCAGTCCGGGTATTGGACTTCTCTGATGGACCCGTTTGCGAGGAGTTTTTCGACCTCCTCGTTGATAATTTTGTTTCTTTCGGGGGCAAACCTTCTGCGTTTCTGCTTGACTGGTTTTGCGCCTGCTTTCAGGTTCAGCTCGTGGGTTATGATTGTTGGGTCGATCCCAGTCATATCTTCATGTGTCCAGGCAAAGCAGTCCTGGTTGGCTTTGAGGAAACCTATTAGGTTTTCCCGTTCCAAGCCTTCTACTGCGGCTCCTATCTGCACTGTTTTCGCCCCCTCTTGGTCCAAGGGGACTTCATCGACTTCGCTTTCGGCCGGGCTTCGGGGTTTGTTCGGCCGAGCCGCTAATTGTTATTCTTCAACCCCCTTTTGTTTAAGGCAGTTGGCGTAGCATTCCTTTGAGGAGTTTTGTTCACCCTTTATCTGTTTTATCCCTCGTGGGGTTGGGAACTTGATAAGTTGGTGATATGTAGATGGGATCGCCTTCATGTCGTGTATCCAAGGTCTTCCGAGGATTACGTTGTAAGCAGACATCGAGTTTATCACGAGAAAGGTTGTGTGCAGATTGATCCCTTCTGTGAACACTGGTAGTTCGATCTCCCCGATTGTCGAGGTGGCTTTGCCATCGAAGCCGATAAAGGAGACAGCCTTTCTGCGCATCATTCTCTCGTCAAGTTGCATATTCTTGAATATTTCGATGAATAGTATGTTGGCCGAGCTTCCATTATCCACCAATACTCTTTTTACGGTTAAGTTTGCTATCGAGATTTTGATTACTAATGCGTCGTGATGCGGCGCATTGACCCCATTGGCCTCTTCTTCTGTGAAGGTGATAGAGTAGTTATTAGTCGTGAATCCGTTTCTAATGCTATTTATGCTGAGGGAGTTTCTCAATTTTCTCTTTGCTGCCGAGCTTGTTAATCCGCATATGTCGGATCCCCCAGCTATCATGTTGATCACCCTTTCTTCTTCCGCATTCGCGACTGGGATCGTTTTTGGAGATCAGCGATTCTTGTCGGCCTCGGCCGCGATTTCTCGTCCTTTCTCAGATAAGTATTCCCGCAAGTGGTCTGCTTTTATTAGCTCGGCAATTTCTCTCTTGAGTGTCCAACAGTCATCTGTGTTATGTCCATGGTCTCCATGGAATTGGCAGTATCGGGATTTGTCTTTCCATGCTCCTGCGGGGTTCGCTGGCTTGTCAGGCCATCTGACTCTGTCTCCCATTCCTTTAAGAATTGTAAGGGTTTCTCTGGTGGGAATGGTGAGTGAATAAGGTAGCAGTTCTTTTCTCTTTCGGCCGTGTTCAGAGTAATCTGGCCTTGAAGAATTATGGCCGGTATAATCTGGTCTAGTCAGGCCGCTGTTAGTCTCCTTGAAGTTGTTCCTCGGCCTTTCAGTTCGGCCGAAATTTCCAGTACTGTTTTGGCCGCGGGAGTTTGGCTTATTCTGGGAGCTTTTGTGATTTTTAGGTTGGAGCTCCTCCTCATACTCCATCGCGTCTTCGGCTCTTTCCAGAACGTCTTCGAAAGTGCGGGGTTTGATCAGTTTTAGGCTCTCGTAAAACTTAGAGGTCTTCTGCAAGCCTTTGATGAAAGATCTGGTGGCGCTCTTGTCTCGACAGTCGGGGATGGCCATTTTGGTTTCCTTGAACCTCCTGACATACTGTCTGAGACTTTCGACACTCCATTGTCTTAGATCATACAAATCATCTACATCTTTCTCCTTCTTTCTGTTGTCCGAGAATTGGTTCACAAATTTGGTGACTAGTGATGAGTACGACTTGATGCTTTTCTCCGGCAGAGCCGAATACCACCTCTGGGCGGTCCCTGTCAAGGTAGAACCGAAACTTTTGCACATTATTGCTTCCAAATCCTCTTCTGGGATATTGCAGGTTCCCATGCGATTCTTGTATCCGGCGATATGATCTTCAGGGTCTGTTGTTCCGTCATATGGTCTCATGTTTGGAATTGAAAACCTTTTGGGCATTTTTGTTTCCAGGATCCAGGATGTGAAAGGCATGTCGGAGTATCGCGTTGTTGACGACCTCATTGTGATTCTTTTTCCCGAAGTTCTTTGTATCAGGTTTTTGAGTTCTTTGATTTCTTGATCCCGGTGTCTCTCTCGATCTTTACGAGTGGATTTTGGGCCTATGGTCTTTTCATCGGAGCTGCTTGAATCCTGTTGGTCGATGTTTTTACAGCTTTCTGTCGACCCGTCACTTTCTTCTGATGTTCCTCTACCGGAGTCTTCAAAGTTGAGCTTGCGCTTTCGGAGGGGCGAGTATTTCTGGCTCGATTGCTGGGTTTTCTTTTTGGTGGATTTTCTTCTCGATTCTACTTCTTTTTTCCACTGCTCCCTCTCTTCTTCAGCTTTCTTCAACATCTCAGTTAAGATCGCCAGTTGTTCTTCTGGCGTCTTTGGAACTTGATCTTCTACATTGATGGCGTTAGGGTTCTCTGGAGCCATGTCTGAGAAAAGCAGGTGTGGACCGTAATTTGAATTTCGAATTTTCAACCTTAACCTTGTGTGTGAGGTTCGGACCCCACGGTGGGCGCCAAACTGTGGTGCCAAATAAACCACAGCCAAATATTAGGCTAAGGTTGCTTGAATAATATAGCTAAACAGCTTATAGATATGGTCTCTCAGAGCTTTGTTCTAAATCAGTCAAAATCGGATCCCCTTACAATCATCCCTACCCCCTATTTATAGGGGGTATTTGGGAGTCCTATTCCTATTTGGATTTAGACTCCTTGTTTTCCTTGAATTCGGTCTCCTTTTATTTATCTGGCTTTAAGAACTCTTATTTCTATAGGGGTTGGTCTTCGTTTTTCTACTGGGCTTTGGAAATCCTTGGCCTGGTACGATTATTCTTCCTTCGCGGATTTGGCGTTGGAAATCCATGTTTAGTTAGGTAATCATTTGGTGGGCTGGAGTGCTTCGGTTTGGATTCTACTTTACTCGGCCGAGTTTAACTTCATTGGGCCTTTTGACTATGTCGGTCGAGCTTGACTAGCTCGTTTCTTGGGCCCTTGGTCCCTTTTGTTCGGTCGAAAATAGCCTTTTTAGATACCCTCTCTACATTCGACCGAGCTTGGTTTTAGGGTACCCTTTCTGTCTTCGTTCGAGCTTGGCTTTAGGCTTCGGCTCCCTCTGCTTGCTCTTACCTTCGACTATGACTCCTTATGGTCACTATCTGCCATCTTACTACATCCACTTTTCTATTACATAACTGTTTAATGTTTATAATTGAATATGAGACGTATAATTTTTTATTGGTTTTTAAAATATAATATTAAATAAATTATGAGTATTTAGTTTATATATATTAGGCTATTGGTAGGATATTATTCCGTAGTTATACCGAATTTAATCATTAAAAAATAGGAAAATTGAGTAGCTACATAAAAAGTATAGATGAACCGAAGACAATAACTTGATTTAATAAGATGGTTCACCAACAAAACAGTGACAAGACACAATTATGCTTTTAAAGCCAACTTGTACACGTAATTTTATTTTTATTTTCAATTTCAAAATAATTTGTCTTGAGTTATTATCAACTCATTAAATAAAACCACTTAATTAAATTAATTTTATTTTATTTAATCCTGGTTTAAGTTAATTTTGCCCCCTATATTAATACACTTGATTGTTAAATGTCTACATCTTTCGAGCAACAAATTTTAGGTTAAATATATATTATATTTTAAAAAAATTTAAAAATTTGATTAATATTTTTTTAACGGTATAAATTATTAACTATTCAATTTTATGCGTTTTGCACACTTCTAAAACATGATTTAGAATCAAATATAAATAATTTTATATTTTATTTCATTATACAAATAAAAAATTAAAATTAATTTGATATTAAATAATTAAAAAATAATTAAAATATTATATAATTCAAGAAATGAATTTAAAAAATTAGCCAAATTCAACTACTTCCATAATCCAACATTCATATGACTCTAGTTTATATTTTGTTATATACATATATAAAGTTCATAAATTATTATTATTTTAAAAATATTTTTAAAAGAGAATTTTATTTTTGACCTTTTATAATTTTTATTACATTATATAAGTCAGTTCCAAAAAAAAAAATAATTTTTTAAATTTTCAATTTTAAAAATAGTTCATTACAATATAAAAAGAGTCATTCACAAGTATTTTATAACAACTATTTTTAGAAACCAAAATTTTAATCTATCAAAAATATAATTAAATTTTTTAAAAATTAATTTTAAAATTTTAAATTTTATTTCCACTATTTATATAATTTTATTTTTCTTTTTAAATAAATACATAAAAAATCCATAGGTTATGTTTGTTTTTGAAAATATTTTTGGATAAATACATAAGATGCATGCATGCCTGTGATGAAAGGCACGTGGTATGGTAAGAGAGGTGAAAAAAAAGCACGTGTCTATCTCTTGGCTCGGCTCGGCTTATGTGGAAGACATTCTATAAAACAGGCACGTGCGAATGGGACCCGATGCTCGCACGTGACGTGTTTTGAAAGCCAAACAAATACACATGCAATGTTCATGTTATAGCCATTGTGGTTTTAATAAATGAACCGTTCACTTCTATATTTTATTTTATTATTGAAATTGCCAGAGCTCCTAGTCTTGTATAGTTGAATTTCACAGCAAAAGAAGTGTTTTTCAGGTGGTAATGAGCAATGAAGTGTCAGGTCCCACGCCTACATTTCGTTATCTTCAAATTTCATAAGTTACTACCAGCTTCATCTGCATTAATTCTTTATTTTGAACAATCATACCCTCTTAAAGGACCCACCTTCTACACCATAGTTCTAAAGAGACGAAAAAACTAGTATTTAAATTCATGCCACACTATTTATGTTTGATAAAATAAATTTTATAAAATATTTCATCCTATAATAATTGCTCTATAAAAATGTTAAAGAAAAGTAGATAAATTTTTAAAAAAATGATTCACATTCCTCACTAAAAAAAATTTAGAAATATGAAGTCATGTTAAATCCGGGAAGATAAAACGTAACTTTTAGATGATGTACGAAAGGAGTTGACAAAGAAATAGGAAAAAATATGACAAGGGTGCGATGTGTACAAGTCTCATTTATGAAATCATAAATTATTGAAAAGTATGCAATGAACTAAATTTAATGAGAGCTATGGCTGTCACATAGGATGCGACTCTGCAATTGGATACATATAACATAGTTTTATCTTAATTAATCGCTCACTCTTACCTGATTCCTTTGCCCCCACTTCCGAAAATTTTGGTTGGACCTTAGTGAAAAAAACTTCCATCACTATAGACAAGAATTGGTAAAAAAATAAAATAATTTTTTTTCCAATTTATTATATGAATATTTTGAAGTTTGGAAACTTGAATGGTCTATTGTTTATGCACTTAAAAAAAGTCATGTATATGATCCTAGAGATTTGGCTAAAAGCACTATTTACTACAACAAACCTATTGAGATCATGATGTGAAACAAAGAGTTCACATGTTAAAAGCTTTAGTTCAGACCAAAAAGCAATGGATGCATATAGTTTAAACAGGACTCATAAAGTGCAAAGACTTGTAGAACCAACCAACCCAAGGTAGAGACATAGTGAAATGGGACAGACACAATGAAATAATGGTACGATGATAGTTATCCTGTAGAGAAGTTCTAAGTGTTTTTGTTTTCAAAGTTTTTAAGAGCTTTACTTGATGAGCAGTTATCTTTCTCTTTCACAAGCATCATAATTTTGATTATTGACCAGGGATAGGCAGGCTGGCTGGGTTGGGTCTAGAATGAGACAGCCACTCCTAGTTGGTGTATTAAACTAATAAATTTCTATTCCTAGCAAAATTTGCATATCAATATGACAGCAGAGAATGGGTCAGCTTTCTTACCTCTTTGTTCTTCTTATGACCAATGATGAGAAATTGCTGCTGCCACGGGTCTTGGATTTCAAAAAGCAGTAGCATTTTTAGGTGCTGTGTGTTTATTGAAAGCTACTTGAACTACACATATAAGACAAACGTTTAATCATTAGTAATTAGACAATTCTAGTATACAACTTATATATACAGACATAGAATATAATTAAAAAGAACTAGTGACAAACCTTATTAGGCTGATGAACATGATAGGTAGAATCCTGCTATCTCCATCTTCAATTTGGTAAAATGACTTTTGTATTTCAAGGAGACAAAAATAAACTATGCTAATGTGATAGACATGATACTTTTTGTTTAAAAGAGAAGAAGCATATACATTTGAGAATAATTAATCATGTGTACAACAGATTCTTGTGAAAGGAAAATATGTCAGGAACTCACGAGCTTTTCCAGCGAGCACCTGTGTTTACTAATTTGACATAAGCATTTTTAAAATCTTCAAAAAAGAGATTCTGATCTTCTGCATACATTCTGATCCATCTGTAAATCAAGGTAATCTTTGGTCACTTTCAAATTATGATGAAATTATAAAGATTCTCTAGTGGAAATTGTCCCGTGATATAGGTTTATGAGGAAAATTTTTATATGGGCAATCCACATTAGAGAACTTCTGAAATAATAAGAAAATGCAGCACAGAATACAAGATGGAATATTTACTTTCAATAGGAGTGACTAAAAGGCTTCACTGAAGATATAAAATAAGTTACTAACCAGAGATCAAAAAATAATCGCTTGGAAGTTGGGATGATATATAAGAATTAAGAACTTAGGTAGTAGCTGACCAAAACCAAATAGACATTATAAGGGGCACTGGTAGTTTTAATAGCCTTTTCGAGATAACATACCTCAAGCATTCATCATCTTCAACAAGTGCACGATCTGAAGGGAGTCCAATCATGCTTGACATTCCACCTACAATCAAATAAATTGGACATGGACATAAATTTCCAAAAGATACTGAATTTCCAAAAGATACTGAAGAAATATGAGAACAATACAAACTAATTAGTCATCATTTAGCAATGATTTAGCTTGATGATATCTTAAGCTAAATCATTGCTAAATGATGACTAATATCAGACCCCAAAATCCAGGAACTTTTTAGCATCATCATGCTACTATTCCGTGACACTAAAAATGAGGTAGAATTGAGCCTCTAGCTGGCAGCTAGCACTGCCCAATTGCCCGAATAATTGTAAACTCTATAATTGATAAAATAGAATATAAGCATATAGAATACTTGTACCATCAAGCACATTTACAATGCTATGATCCGAGTATTATGACAGGAGAGTTAGGATTCAATCTCCGTAGGAAATGAATATTTTGTTAGGCTAGTACCTGTAGACTGCCACGGCTTCTCTAGTAGAATTTTGAAGTAAGAATTGTCGAAAATTGTTGGGTTGCCAAAACCTTTACTTCCAAGTGTATGAGCTCCTGATAGCGCAACTAGGTCCTGTGTTCTGCGAGGGGAAAAAAACAAAGCAACATAGGATGTCTTAGTATATACACTATGCAAGTGATATTCCTTCTACATCTATGAAAAGCCTGGTTACAGAGTAGATGTAAAGCCTTTTGCATTAAACATTGGCAGCTTATGGTAAAAAGAAAAATATAAAAAATTAAAAATTAAAAAAAATTAAAAAAAAATTTAAAAAAAAGAACAACAACTTGTAAAAACCATTATGGAATTCAGCTAGTGAAGTATGCACAGATAAAAGACAATAATTTCTACAAGAAACTCACGAGAAGCCTTTGCTCTGAAAACATTGCTTCAAACCAAAAGCATCCAGAGATTCTTCAGGAAGTTTCCCTTCAGGATCTGGATCCCTATAAAGAAATGATGGTTCTGAAGCAACAAGCTGTGAAGACTTAAACTAAGCTTGCTTAATTAGCCAATTTAAATCAAATTCGCACAGTTGACAGAACTTTTTCTTTTAAATATCAATCAAGTGCTAATTTAAACACTAGTAAGTTTTATGCCAGCCAGCCTCCTAGCAAAGTAGAATAAGAACTCTTACACTGAATCTAGTCTACCCAAAGAAACTGCAATTGATGGACCCCCACAAACTGAAACCGCTACAGCTCCACCCACAGCAATCATGTCTGCCCAGGATACTGAAAAGGTAAAACTATTAATAACCATTGCAATAAAATATTTAGATAGCAGTTGGCATTTGAGAAGTGAGAACCTGGTTGAACTGCATCTACTCGATTCTTTGCTTTCTCTAAAACCTAAACCACAATATATACACAAATGAATAAGCTACCAATGCCACATAAGAGTTAGGCTACCAAGATACAAGTCAGTCAGTGGGTCATCAATAAAAATCAAAACATCCTTTCCAATAACACAGTACACAAATGCATCCTGTAACATAAAACACCATAGAATATTGCCAGAAAACAGACAGGACATGCCTTCAAAGATTTCTTAAGTCCAGCATTTTCTGGTCTTTCAAGTTCGTAAATGATAGAACCATTCATTCCACCTGCACTAAATACAAGAAGGAAAAGTAAATACATGAGAGCGATGAAAATACATCATAAGTAGTATCTTTTTTTTCTTTTCAGATTTGTGGTGATTTGTCATTTAGCACTATCAAACTCTCACTACAAACTAACTCATTGAACTTCAGAAAAGGATCAAATCTATCTACACATCAAGTATAACAGACCAGAGAATGTTAAAATCAATGCATAAATGAAAACACTATAATTGAAGTTACTAATTCACAATATTAGCCTTACAAAGACAATGTAACATTATCTGATTCAAAAAGTTCCGTGAAAGAGGATCAAATCTCACCACTTAAACTAATATAAAACGGCATAAAAACCTTAACCGATCTGACTGATAGCAACAATATACATCACTAAACAACAAACATGATCCTCATCTAATTAACAAGTAAGAAAACCTATTTCAAAGAGAATAAATTAATCTATACCTGACTTATCATCCATTTCAAAAGTTCCTGCATCATGAAAGGCAAGACGAAGCACACCAGCAGCCTTACCTTTCGAAACCACCTTCATTACCTCTTCTCTCACATAGTCACTCCTTCCCGACCTTCAAAGTCAACAACACAAAACAACCTCACTCCAAAAACAAAGCAAATATCAAACTATCTTCAAATCGCACAAAATCTATAAGCTTACTCTGCAGCTTTGGCGCCAAATTCCTCCACCAACGGAAGAAACGGAAGCGTAGCCGTGAGAAGGAGTCCTCTCCTATTCAAACCGCAAGAACAAATTTGACCTGTAGAATAATCTCAGCAACCGTAAGCAACACAAACAAGAAAATCATGAGTCATGAATCACGATCTGCCGATTCCATAAACATTTACCGGAATCAGAACTGTCGATGGAAGAGGAGGATGAGATTTTGAAGGATTTGGAGCAAAATCTGATTGTTGAAGAATATTTGGAGGGAAATTTGAATTGGAATAGGACGTGTAGAGGAGAAGAGGAGTAGGAGCAACAGCTCATCATCGATGAACTCATCGTCAATGGACGGTCCGCGTGATTCGTTTTGAATATCGTTTTATATCTAAAGCGGCGGTGATCCAGTGCGGTCAATTCTATTAAACATCGTGACTTTCACCAATCTGATTGCTTGGTATATCCACATGTCATTTCGCACCCTATTTAATACACATTTATTTTTATTTTATTTTTTCTATTAAATGACATTATCAAGCTGATTTAATTATTTATGGTTAGGTTGGGATTCTCAATCCAAAGAAGACTATTATTCCACCATTTATGTGAAAGCTCTCTCAACACTAAAGTACATGAATAAAATGACAGACGGAAGCAGCAAAAATTGAACAAAAGAAAAGGCACTACATAACAACAGATTCTCAACTAAATTATTAATCTCATAAGTCCAGATTTACAAATGTGACAAGTAGTGCAGATTAATTAGCTAAGTTACAAAATTTGATTACTCACAACTATATATCAACATAGGACATACATATATGTATGAATAGCATCTGCAATGACTGTTATCTGGGGCCAGAAAGGCGCACAGCAGACAAATAAGCATCACTATTACAGTCTGATGGACCTGAAGAAGTACCCTCCTCGCTCATGGACTTGAACAAGCCGGAATAAAGCCGCGCGCCTAATGGAGAAGATGTTGGAGGCTTAGGGACTGTGCATAAGCCTTCAAGCATCTGCACAACTTTGGTCATTGGTGGCCTAAGAGACATATCTTCCTGTATGCACCACAATGCTACTCTTATAGCTACATGTATCCGCTCATCATGTTCATCCATACTCAGTCGTGAATCAAGTATCTCCTTTAGCTTCCCTTCTTCCATCATCTTGAATGCATATGATGGAAAATGTGATTTCTCTGATGATTCATTCGCGTCGAAGTTCTTCCTCCCTCCAATGATTTCTAGCAGCACCATTCCGTAGCTATACACATCGCTCTTCTCTGATATTGCGTAGTTTGTGATCCATTCTGGTGCTAGGTACCCTCTAGTGCCTCTCAAGGTAGTGAAAACGTGGCTCTGCTCGCGAGTCATTAGCTTTGCTAAACCAAAATCTGAAACCTTGGCAAGGAAGTTATCATCAAGTAGCACATTTTCAGGTTTTATGTCGCAGTGAATGATTTTCGCGTCACAATCTTCATGCAGGTAAGCAAGACCTTTTGCTGTACCTAGAGCTATATGGTATCTAGTATCCCAATCCAGCAGAAAATCCTCTCTATTTCGTCTGAATATCCATTTATCCAGTGATCCATTCGCCATATACTCATAAGCAAGAAGCCTATGAGTCCCCTCGGCGCAGAAACCTTTAAGCTTGACCAAATGGTGATGATGAATACTTCCTATGATGCTAACTTCAGCTCTGAATTCTTTCTTGCCTTGACCAATCCCTTCAAGCTTCTTAACAGCTAATCGCGTGCCATCAGGTAGGACACCTTGATAAACCGAGCCGAATCCTCCTTGTCCGAGTTTCACAGAGAAGTTATTGGTAGCATCCTGAAGATCTTTGTAAGTGAAACGAACTGGCATCCCTGATAAGCTTTGCAAGAAGTTATCTTCTTCTGAAGCTTCGCGAGGAGATTCTGGCATTCTGTGCTTCTTTCTATAGAATCTAAATCCCAAATACAACAAACCAGCAACAACAACCACAGTTGAAACCAAAATTCCAACAACAATTGGGACATATTTTGGCCTACTTCTACCCGAATTCCCATCACTACCTGCTCCACGCAACACCTTAATGTATGAAATGTAACCAGACCCCTGATCAGATATTTGAAAGCTACCTACCTTATCAAACAAGAAACAATTTCCAGAACTGTTTTGGTAGAACAATGCAAGGCATGAACATTTATCAACACAAGCAGCTTTGCAGCCATCTACATTAGTTTTCAAAGATGGAGAAACAAACCCAAGTGCAAAGTAGCTCAGCTCTTCACCGGTCGCCAACAGCTCTGTTGAATCCTTTGACATGTTGCAAGGAGAGACAATCCCAGTTTTGCAGCCAATACCGCTGAGAGCTGAAGGACACTGGCATTTGTTTATACCAGAACAACTGAAATAAGAATCACAAGGCTCCGGCGTGCTGCATTGATCTTTAGGAATTCTTGTACTCGCACCATTTAAACCACCATTTTGGAGATTGTAGAAGGTGATGAAGCCATCATTGCTTAGAACTGCAATCCATGTAGCATTTGTATCAGTTTTATCAGAGTAGATAAACTGCAGTAACAGAACTTGACTCTGATCATAGAATCTCCAAGTATTTGCACTCATAGATGAATAAACAATCTCCCCACCATCCTTATTGATAGTTTTTCGCTCATCTTTAGACAAAGACCAATAAGGCTGCGGATTGGGGAAATCAGCTGAAAGGATCATGTCTCCAGACTTAATCTCAAGAACATAACTCAAGTTATTCAAGCCAGGATCGCTCACAAGTCTCATCCCTTGCGTAAAATTCTGATTCGACACAATGGTATCCGTAGGATGACCAAAACTCTCCCAAATTACACTACCATCAGCTCCACGCAACACCAGATTACCAGAATCAAGCAATTCCATTGCAGATACAGATTTACCCTTTGGATCTAGAGACCAAACAACATCACCCCCTTTTTGTAACACCACTTTACCATCTTCACCAAACACAAATTTATCAGAATTGGCAACAGGAAGCCCTCTATTTGCAGTCCAAATTTTTCTGGAAGTATCCGTATGAATGATAACTAGCAGAAACAATGTGACATCTTTATCTGTAGTTTGAAACC
The DNA here is from genome assembly GCA_031304145.1 of Cardiospermum halicacabum. Lineage (NCBI taxonomy): Eukaryota > Viridiplantae > Streptophyta > Magnoliopsida > Sapindales > Sapindaceae > Cardiospermum > Cardiospermum halicacabum. The sequence goes on from CM062396.1 coordinate 24,723,989, forward strand.
CAAATGCAAACTCAGAGCTGTTTGATACCAGAAACAATCCATCTCTGTCTATGTAATTCATTTGTGACCCTTGAAGACCCGGTAGTATTTTGCCTGTGCTTCCAATACTAGCCATACTAGTACCAGCAGCACAAAGAATCACAAAAACACCAATAACATGAACAAAATTGCAACAATCCATAATCCGAAAATTGAAATTGAACAGCAGACACTCTCCAAACCCCAGAAACTAATCTACCAAGACCTCAACAAACCAACAAGAAAGAAGAGAAGAAAGAAGAGACCTCTGAGGAACAACCATCATCACCACTTGCCCAAAATTGCAAAAGATCAAAACTTGTTCTTACATACACCGAAAACCAAATCTTCGCAACCCCACAAGAGTAAAAACCAAAAAAATGAAAACTTGACAGCTACCCTTCATTTAAACACCCATGGAGAGAACACATCAACACACACCCCAACACTATTGACTCCAAGTCAACGAAACACTTAATGGGGTGATCTTAATTCGAACACAAAAACAAAAAACAAGTTGAACAAGAGTGAGACAGCATTAAATATGATGGATGAGATGGTGAGGTTGAAGAAAGAAGCGAAATTGCTTGCAGACAAAGGTCTATTCTTCGGTTCGCTTCTGTTTCTGGGTAGGAGAGATCTGCTGTGTGGTTATTGATTAATTTAATTGAAAGGTGTCTGTCTGGCTATATTATTTATTGCAGTAACTTGAACCATGGTTTGTGTATGTGAACTGTCATGTTAACTTTATTTTGTTTGTTGAGATTTGATGTAGATGGTAATGGAGATGGTGGTGGTGAAGCCTAGCCAGGGGTTTATGATTTATGATTCAAGTCAATGATCTTGTCATCCTTAAAGTTATAAATAAATTGGATAAATACGATATTTTCAACATGGAAAATATAAAAAACAAAATTTTGATGAATCAAATGAATGCCTTTGGGAATTCTTTGGTTTCTTGGAAGTACAATATAAATACCTTTCATACATCATACTTAGCTTATGTCCATAAGAATCAAAATACATTCAATTCAATACATCTAAATTTTACAGCATCATTTTATTTTAAAAATACTATTTTCTTTTATTTTTAATATTACAAAAACGGCTACTATTTTCTATTCTTCACGTCATTCAAATTATTATCATGTGATTATTTATTTTAAATATTTTTTTTTAAAATATATAAATATAGGACATTTAATCCTTCAATTTTTAAATATTAAATCAATTAATTTTTTATTAATATAAAATTGTAATTAATTTTTAAAATTAATTATTTCATTGTATATTAACTTCTCGTCACTAAAAAAAGTAACTTGAAACAATTAAATTGAATGATCATAAAATTAAAAAATTAGATGGAAATTATTGGAAATGGGTCATTTAAAGTTTGAATTTTTTTATAGGCCTATTTTCAAATTCTTACAGAAATAAATTTTGTGAAAGTTTGATTTTCAAAAATAGTCGCACTGATATCCACTTAAATTTTTATTTCCGTACCACCATTCTGATATCACTGAAAGATCGTCCAACATCTTTGAACCTAGATCAGAAATAAAATAATAACTTAATTATAAATTCTGATATAAATTCTGATTTTATATCAGAAATGTGTGATTGTGGATCACAAATATAATATGTGAAGTGTGCGATTATTGAAAAGTTGTGAGTCGGCTATAAAGTGCAAACCAAATTTTATAAAATTTATATTGAAAAGAATTTGAAATTAGAATTATAAATAAAATTCAAAATTTAAAAAGTTCATATATATATATATATATATATAATTATAATGGTGTATAGAATTAGGGTCAATTTAGTTGGGAGCTAGGTGGGGAGATAAAAGAAAGAGAAATTAAATGCTAGTTGAAATTTTTAATTAATACAAGTTGAACAAAACACATTCAAAGCTAGTCAAATTTCCCAACCAACCCGTCTGCCGAGCCAAAGAAGAAATCTGTGGGTCCATTATTTTTATTTATTTACAATTTCACCTTTATATTTTTCTATTATTCTACTATTAACCCCATTCTATGACAGCTCATGATATCATGCATGCATCTATCAACCTTTTACATTACACGTCATTATTACAACAATTATTATCCTTTGTACTTCTATGTCTTTATTTATTTATTTTTATTTTCATTTAATATTTTTTTAAAATTTTGAGAAAAAACAAATATATTTATATTGCGGTGCACGTTGGTTAAAAAAAAGTGTAACATTTTATAGTTTTGTAAATTAATTTTTTTTTATGTTGAAATTAATTTTAGTTTATAAAGTACATTGACTTTGACGTGTCCAAAGATAATTCGGTCTAAATCTGCATGCAAAAATTTGGTTTTAATTATAGTTGATGGTATTTTTATGAATGTGATATGCACTCACTGTTCTGTATAGATACTCCTTTATTACAAATCTCGTGTTAGTCAACCTAGGAATCTTTTATAATATATAGTATTAAAAATATAATTTAATTTTATTGAAATTGAATATTTATTTAAAAATTTGAATAAATATATGAATATTTTAATATTGTATTTAATTTAATTTATTAATTAACCATAATTGATTAGAGATCCAAATATTTCATTGAAGTGTGAAATTTAAATCAATTTTAAATGAGAAAAAGTTATGGAGATCCACAAACTAGTGCTTTATTTAATTTATTATCTTTTGTAATGATTTATTTAAAAAAAATGAACAAAATAATCGTCGCCATTCTCGTACCATAACATTTCATTATTACTACTTTTAACATCAAATTTACTATATGTATAATTGGAATCAAAATCAAATAAAATCAGAATTATTAATGCATGTTTGACGCATTACAATATTTTGCAATCTCCAAGTCTTCGAGATTTGAGATATGAAACATGTGACCTTTGTTTTCTTTATAGAAAATTCTTCTAGAATTTTAGTAATGCACACCAGCTTTTTTACTTGTACTACTAATATAATTATTTAATTAACCAATTCATTATTTGTGATCTTTAGTTTAATAATTATAAGAAGTGGTCAAGTAGTGGTATTCGGTGAGAGCAAGTGCTTTTATGTAGAAATTACTCACAATGAAGTTAGATATTAACCAACACTTACATTATTGAAATATATTTTGTAGTTATCATCCTTCTATTTTTCTTTGATTTATAATATGTTTTATGTCGTAATTTAAGTCAACCAACCTAACTTATTGATTTGCTTTTATATAAAATGTAAAATGGTTTGAAAAATATTGATTTGATTGCATATCTTCAATAAAATTGTGGTTTTATTACAATCCTCATCTCTAATTTGTTGGATATAATATAAAAAATATTTAAAAAAATTATAAAATATTTTCATTTAAATTTCTCTAACAATTCATTAATTGAACAAGCTCACGTCACCTTTTATCTAATAAATTCAAAATTTTCCATATAGTGAAAAAGTTATCTAAGTTGGGAATCAAAGACAAAATCAACCATGTAGTGGGAAGTGGTTTGAAAGACAAGGTACATAAACTTGTAAATAAAATAATACAAATTAGGTAAATATTGAAAACTTGTAAACTTTCAATTTCAACAAAAGGAAAAATTAATGGGATTTGGCTAATTTCCATTAAATAATTCAAAGCATATAATTTTATTAATTTATTGCCTCCACATTTATTGTGGATGTTGATCTTATCCTATTTTATAGGGAACTATAAAACATACACAAAATTCTACATGGGCCTTTTATGGGCTTTAACACAAAACAAACAAAAAAACAAAAGCCCAATTAATTATCCATAATTTGCCTAATTTTTAAATTAAAAAAAAAACATATTTTCCTTAATTTACACGTGGAATTAACCTTACGCGCATCCACGTGTCACACCTCCGCTTCCACCTCAACCCACCAATCACATCTCTCCACGTCAACCATCAGCACACGCACGTGCGATTTCACAGTTACCTTACACGTCAAATTAAAACCGAAACACGGTGTTAACACAATCTAATTGTTGTTTCTTAGCTGTCACTTCAACAACATATTAAAAACACAACATCGCAACACCTCACTTCTTGTTCACCTCTGCAACTCCAACATGAAGAAAATGTTCAACGTGAAGGTGACGCCATTAAAGCTTGAAGGCTTATGCAATGAAGAAGAACAAAAGTCAATCGTAGTTCAAATAAAATGGACTGGTTCAATCTCCTCTTTCATTCCTTTTAATCGGTCTAAGTCAGAATCGATTCAATTAGGTGATGATGAGGAGTTTCAAATCTTGTCCAAACATGGAGCCCTGGTCCCTCCCTCGCTCTGCTTTTATATATTTTTGGTAAGTTTATTTATTTATTTTATTTTATTATTTTTAAAATTTTAATTTTTAGATTGATTTGATAGGAAGAGATGGGTAAATTGGTGTGTAAAGGAAAAGCTTGGTTGAATTTGACTGATATTGTGGATACAAAGATGGAGACGAAAGTTGAGCAAAAGCTTCAAATATTCTCTTCGAAAGCCGCCATTGATGCAACTCTTCTGGTAATTGCTTCAACCATGAATTAATATCTTATGTTAAAGATAAAAACTTTAGTAATTTAATTTGAATTTTCAGGTGGGGGTGACCATTGATGAGGTCAGAAGTTCAGATGAATCAATTGGACACGTTCAAAAGTTGACCAAGTCAGAGAAAGGTGACGCTTTTTACAAGAAAGTGACGGGTTTCAAAGGTGGTTACAAGAAGAAGAAGCAAAAGAATGGTGTAAAAGAACAAAAATGTGGTCAAAAAGATGACCAAGAAGTAGACACTTCTTCTTCTTCCAGCTTTGACTCATCAGATGGTTCCCCACCTCCTGCAAATCGTAAAGATGGATTCTTTAACTCATGGAGAAAACGGAGCTTTAGTTTTAGATCATCAAAATGGAAAATAGAACCATTTGGTGATAAAAGTGTCAAAGATCCGATTAAATGGAAAAACAAAGACTTTTCCAGTAGAGATGGACAGACCAAGCTCAAAACCAAGGTCTTTTTCGCTTCATTTGATCAGAGAAGCGAAAAAGCAGCTGGAGAGAGTGCATGTACAGCATTGGTTACTGTAATTGCAGATTGGTTGCATTCAAATGGAGAAGATACAATGCCGAAGCCATTTGAATTTGATTCGCTCATCACTGAAGGTTCATCAGAATGGAGAAAGCTCTGCGAAAATGTGAAGTACTCAAACATGTTTCCAGATAAGCATTTTGATCTGGAGACAGTTTTGGAGGCTGGAGTTAAACCTATAACGATCTCGCCTGAGAAATCATTCACCGGATTCTTTAGTCCGGAAAAGTTTCACACTTTGAAGGAGACCATGTCGTTTGATCAGATATGGGACGAAATAGCTAATCAGACAGACTGTTATGGTCGGCTGAAGGTTTATATAGTTAGCTGGAATGATCACTTTTTCGTGCTGAAGGTGGAACCAGAAGCTTACTACATCATAGATTCATTAGGCGAAAGGCTATACGAAGGCTGCAACCAGGCGTATATATTAAAGTTCGATGATTCCACTTCAATGACCGCGATGAAAACAGCTAAAGAAGATGCTGATTTGACTAACAGTGAGGAGATGATGATTTGCAGAGGCAAGGAATGCTGTAAAGAATATATCAAGAGATTTCTAGCTGCTATTCCAGTGATGGAACTCGAAGAAGAGGAGCGAAAAGGCACAACTTGCGCCTTTTCACTACACAAACGACTACAGATTGATTTCCATTACACTTCATCTGTAACATCATCATCTATTCTACCACAGGTTTCATTAGACTAACATTAGAAAAACATGAACAGTAGAATCCGTGACACTATTATAGAACAGAACTGTTTGATGTATATACACAGCCAAATTTTGCAAGTTCAAAAGCTAGTTGAATAAGAATATTCAAATCCCAATTAGCAACTTTGAATTATGAGTAGGACCCAGAACAAAATTATATACCAGATATATCAATCTCTCTCTACACAAAGCATCACTATCTAACACAACTTTTATGTTATCTCAGACAGCTGAAAAGAGAAGCATATTCTACAACAAAGACTGAGTTTATAAACCAAGGAAAAAAGATTAGAATCTGACCCCACTAATGGTTGATCATTAAGCAAACAAGTTGCAACACAGATTTCACTAGCCCTATCCAGTTATTCATTAATCATAATCAGACCAAGTATGTTATAAAGGTACCCAACATGGACCCCCAAAAGATAATAAGTTAGTTTTAGGTATGGAGACACCTCCTTGTCCCCCACACAGACAAACATAAACTTTTATCCATTTTCTGCCTTAATCATTTTCTTTACCCATTTATGAGTCCCCAATCCAAGGACCCACCTGGTCTAATTACTCCTCATGGGTAGTTTTCATTTCCTCCTAATAGTAAGATTTGAATGTATAATTTGTTGCCAAAATGTAGACATAAGGAACAAAGTTATTGGAATCATAGATGGATACTAACATAGCATTGAAACATTTAACGTACTACAGCCAAAGTCTGAGCTAGAAACATAACAGAACTTTGTACATATAGATCAAAACCATACATCTCATATCATGAAAATTTAAGTGATTCAATGAGACGTAAAGGACTAATAGCAGCTAGATTGTGAAAAGGTCCAGTTTAGCATACCAAGTAAAGGATTTGAAGCAGCAAGAGTCAGCCCACAAACCTGCAGTTTGGAATGCTTTCGGTCAAGCTTTGGTAAGTAGGTAGTGCTTGCCAAGGGTAATGCTGAACCTCTAGAGGAGCAATAGCCTTTGCCTTGCGCTTCCTTGAGTCAAACGGATCCTTTTCTTCGGGTTTAGAACAGCAGTAAGGTGCGAAAGCGCTTTGCTTGCTCACCTCAAGAGAACTAGAACTTGAACCAGAACTAGAACCAGTTTCATTAGCAGGAGTTTGCTGACTGGTTACTAATATAGGACCCAGCCGCAGAGAAAGATCACAATCAGCATCAGGCGGAATCGCAGAAATTCCAACTGTAGATGTCTTAGCAAGCAAATTTGGAGGCTCCAAACCAAAAGAGGTTGGAAGCAGATTGATCTTGATAGGCTCCACAGCGTTGGAAGTCAAGTTTGGACAAAAGTTTCCAAAACCATGAGGTGGTGCCTCAGATTGGAAGCAATTCCCATAGTACAATGGATAGCTTGGATGAGGCATTGGTGGCGGGTCACTCACCAATGGCAACAGTGGCCTTTGCCTGTAAGGTATCCCATTATCTACAGCGGGAAAGTTTTCAATGGAGCCATTTTCGTTCTGGACAATGCTGTTCTGACAGGTTACATATTTCAAGAAAACAGAATAAGCTATGGAATTGTCTTGGTCGCCATTGTCGTCTGGACTGATGGAAGAAAGGTAAAACCTAGGAGGACAATTTCGCTGGCTCCTGCTTGACTTCCTTGGCTTGCATCCCAAATGTAGAGCAGCTAACAACCATAGACACAAATGCAGATCAACAATAAATGAGAAAATCAAATAAACAGCATTTCACATTCCAATTGTGGTCCAATTTGAACACAATTTAACCCAAGAACTTGCATGCAAACACATAATAGTCCAACAATGATAATAATCAACAAGAAGCAGCCAAACATCAATGAAAATACAAACTATTGTCAGATTAGAGTACAAGGGTACCTTCAACACAAGGAGGAAGTAGGACACCAGTCTCAGTGCTCTCTTCCCGGCGAATGATAGTGTTGATGGCATCATTCAATCGGAAACGAAGCGTTTTAAGGTCCAAGTAGTCAAACTGTGATAAAAATCATAATGCAAGATCCAAGCTTGATTAAAAACCAATCAACACAACAGAATCCAAAACATGCAATGACAAAAAACCAAGTCTTTTTTCCATTGGTTTTTCATAGCGTCTAAATTTCTCAAAATTCCAGTACCCAATAGGCACAAAATCAAGTCTTTAATGATTTTTCCACCACAATCTCAACAAATAAACAAACCCAATTGAGATTCAAGAGTAGAGAAAGCAAAACCGAACCGAAACCGAACCTCAGACATGGCTTTAGAGTAGAGGATTTCTTCAACTTTCAATACAACAACAGGTAGCTTATGTTGCCATTCTTTGTTCCTCTTCGTTACAGCAGTATGAACACCTTCCACGATTCTAATCAAATCAAAAGGAACCAAAAACAAAACATAGAAAACACAACAAAGTTAAAAATAATAATAATAATAATAATAAATAAATAAACAAAAATAAAAACAAGAACCAGAAACCAAAGACAAAAAAAAAAATGTTGACCTGAAAACTTCTTTGATGAGTGCCCCTCTCATGGGTTGATGTCTCTCACTATGCCAAGCTCTTCTTACACATTCATAAGGTCTCGGTCCAGGCCTAGGCATCTGCAAATAGAGAATAAAGAAGGTAACTTTCAGAAGGGTAGTAGATGGAGAAGAAGAAGACTATGCTGCTTGAAAGACAAACCCACTGTGTAAAGAATTGAGCTTTTTGGGGGTTTTGATTTCCTTGTGACTACTAAGTGTTTTGAGCAGAACAGAACACAGTGGTACCATAATATAAAGCACTAGAGTGTGAGTGAGTGAGTGAGAGAGAGAGAGAAAAAGAAAATGTTGTTGTTTACTTGGTTTGGTTTTTAATTGCATCATTAAAATCGAAATGTCCAATCTTGATTTCAACATCATTAGATAGTTTTACCGTTTCAAATTCATCTTGGTTGGGGTTGGATATCAGGAGATGGAATGGAATGGTCTTATTTACACATGTGTGCAAATTCATCAATAGCCCTTTACAATAGGTTATAATACATTGAAATTTCAATGGCTTAAGTAGATTTCTTTGAATGATCTATATACCTATACAGCTCTTGGTGTAACCTTTAAACTAAACCTATCACATTGAGGTCTCCCTTCATCAAGTTCTATTAGTCTTAATTCTTTCGATATATTTTATAGGCGAAGTTATTTTTTTTTTAACTTAAATAAATTTAGAATTTTTTATTTTGCACGTCCAAGATTTTTCTAAAAGTAATTTATATATATATAATAATTGAAAATTATATTTTCAAACTAAATAAAATAAACAACTAAATCTATATTACTAATTACATGTTGAGTAATTGGATGGGAAGATTTATTTTTCTGAACAGATGATAATTTTGTTTTTTTCTAGTAAGGTCATATTATTTCAAACAGTTAAACTAATCTCACAAGATTGGATAAACTTTTAAATGTCTTACCAGTATGATGTGGTGGGAATTTTTAAAAATAAATAAATAAATAAAAATAGCAAACATTGCTTCACGACTAATTAGTAATATAAAATTTCTTTCCTCCGCTGTTGAATAACTTTTTTTTCTAAAAATTTAGAAACTGCCAGACTTTTAAATGTCTCGAATTTGCTCAGACTTTTAAATGTCTCGCAACTAATCAGAATACAAGTACCTTGCCACTGTCTACTGTATTGGAGAACCTTTTCTCATGAAAATGAGGAGATTGCATAAACGTTTAAATACCTGGCGACTATATATTGTATTCGAGAATATTTTTTCTCATAAATTTTTGAAAATTGCAAAAACTTTTGAATGTCTTCCGCCTCATTTGTATAAATTTTCTCTTACCGCATTGGAGAATATTTTTTCTTAAAAATACACAAGTAGTAGAAAATTTTAAATGACTTGCGAGTAATGAGTATAAAGTTTCTCATATTGAATTGAATAATCTTTTTTCATAAAAATTTGAAAACCGTACAAACTTTTAAATGTTTCATAGCAAATCAGTATAAATTTGAAGATATTAGAAACTTTTAAATGTCTAGCGACTATTAGTATAAACTTTCTCTTATTGTATTGGAGAATTTTTTCGTTATAAAAATTTAGAAATTGCAAAAACTTTTAAATGTTTCACGACTAATGAGTATAATTAGGGATGGCAATGGGCAGAATATGGGCGGATATGTCAATATTCATATCCTTATCCTCTAACTTTTTTTCTATCCATATCCTTCCCATATCCTTTTAAGTTAGCAGGATAAGGATGCGGGTATTTATCCGCGGATATGAATTTATCCATGGGTATACCCCATATCCTCATAATAATTTTTTAAAATAAGATATGATCAAAATTAATCAAATTATAAATAAAATAAAATTAAAATAAAACAACAATCCTGACAATCTTTTAACTAAAATTTCAAATAAGATAGTTGGAAAATATAAACTTTATTAATGTTTGAAGTTCTTATCACAAGTTACTACAAAAAAAAAATTGCACAAATATTTTATATTCAACTCGTGAATAATTTTTTTCGCTAATTTTCTAAGATTTATCATAATCACAAGAGTTCATATACAAAACTAAAAAAAAAAAAAAAAAAATCTTTATATGAAAATCTAGAGTTATAGTGAAATAATATAACTTCAACACAATAAATAAATTTCTTTTAAATTATATTTTATTTTATTTTATTTTGCGGGTAGAGGACATGAGTAAGGATATTTTATAGTACCCATATCCTTATCCTTATCCTTGACGGGTATAGATTTTCTATCCATATCCGCCCGCCAACTTTAATGGGTAAATCTATATCCGCCCATAGCGGGCGGGTATCCACGGGTAAGCGGATATGCGGGTAGAATTGTCATCCCTGAGTATAATATTTCTCCTGTTGTTGAGGACAAACTTTTCTCATAAAAATTTAAAATTTATATACTTTAAATATTTTACAAACTCCTTGCCTACTCTAGTGAGAATATTTTCTCATAAAAATTCTAATGAAGATTGCAAGAAAGTAAAAATAATAAATAATCAAGTAAAATGTCTCAGGAGACCGAATATTATCACATGTTGTAAAACTTAAAAAATATATATATATATATATATATATCTTTTAAATATTTGAAATCTTTATTTTATTGAATTATATTCTATGCTTGCAAATTTTGAAAGTATGATATTAACATCAATTATCAGCATTGTATTGGAGGAAATTTTCTGTAAGTTTTTTCATTATATTGAAAAATTTATTTATAAAAATCAACCTTATATAAACTTGTATGCATGGTTTGTGAGATTTTAAAAAAGTAAAACTTGAAAATGTACATACACTTTTCACTTAAAATAAAGTTCCTACTATTATTATTATATAACAAATTAAAAACTGCATGGACTTTTAAATCCATTGCATAACTTTGAATACATCACAACTTATTGGTTTAAATTTTATTCTACTGAACTAGACAATATTTTTTCATAAAAATTTGAAAATAGTAGAAACATTTAAATGCCTCAGACTTATAGAGTTCTCAAATTGTAGGATAATCTTTTACCGTAAAAATTTGAAAATACATAAAGTTTTAAATGTGTCACCAGCCACAATTATAAATTTTCCATTTTATTGAATTTGTAATGAAAATTTGAAAAACTTGCTTAAAGTTTTAATTGTGTTACGAGTCAAAACTATTTGGTATAAATTTTTTATTGTATTAAATTTGTAATGAAAATTTGAAAAACTTGCATATTATATGTTATTATGATTTTTATTTTTAATTACACTATAAAATTTTACATATTATTTTTCAAGTATTGCCTTCTAAAAATTTAAACAATTTGTTTTTATTTGTATTATGTTAAGCGTAGAAGTTATCCCATTAAAATATAAAAGTATATAAAAAAATCTTTTCTATAGAAAGTTTTATTTCGATAAATAGACATATTTTTATTTTATTACACAAGGAAAAATTTTCAAACTTTTACACGAAATGATAAGAGTTTTTTTCTATTGTATTCATCAACCTTTATCATCAAAATAAAAAAAAAAATTAAACAATTTTGTTCGCTATGTTGTTTTCTTTTATGGGCAAATTAAAATAGTAATAGTGATATAGGAGATAAATAATTTAATTATAATATTGTGCTTTTATTTAATTGATTACTCGGTTATTAGGTTGCTCCAGGAACGTAGCGTAGTTCAAGCCCACCATAGCAAACTCAAAAGGAAAAAAAAGTTATGTTAATAAATTTATTATACTCTCTCCTTCCTACTAATATTGTCACATTTAGTTTTTGCATATTTGCTCATGCAAAATTTCAACGGTAAATATTTTTAATTATACACAACTAAAAGTTATGGTAATTTCATATTTAAAAAGTAGACAGTAAAACGAATAAAATAATATATCACTTCACTATATTTTTTTTATACATAAATCACCATGTAGGAAACAGTATTAGTTGATGAATAGTACATAAAAACCTAATGTGACAAGTAAAATGGGACGGAGGTAGTAATAATACTATAAATAAATAAAATATTCAATTACAATTAATAAAATATTATGTATTTATAATTATTTATTTGAAATTTTTTTAATTAAAAAAAATTATCTAAAATTTATAATTAAATTAATTTTAAATATTTCTAATTTACTAAATTTGATTCAATGTAAATTAAGTATATATGAATTTTTTTAATTAAATAATTTTTTTACATAAAAATAATATTTTAAAATTTCATTTAAAATGTATGATATGATACATTTTTATTTAATTTTAAAAGCTTATATAATCCTTAAAACCTTAAGATATCACAATTTTTTTCTCCCTCTTTTGTTAAGATATACTACGTAGTAGTATACAAAATTTGTATACAAAATAAATAAACTTCGATGGCAAATTATGGAACTATATATATATCTATATATATATAATTTTTGTATAAATAGTAAATTTTTTTAATTAAAATATAAAAATATATCTAATATGTTATGTAAAATGTAATGTATAATCATTCTAAATTTTCAAAAAAAAAATCTTATAAAATTATAATATTTTTTATAGTAATTAACTGAAAAAAATATATATAATTCTGATCACCATATAATATGGCGGGAGAAAACAAAAGTTATTAATAAAGATGTTAAAGTAATGACGTGATAGAATTTATATTAATAGACCATATAGTTTAAAAATAGTTTTAAAATCGTCATCTCATCTCTTATCAAATGTTTTAAAATTTCAACATAATCAATAATCATACAATATGCCAAACATTTTCATGTCAAAAGGTCAATAATTTGAAATGGCGGGGTTTGTTCGAAATAAAATAAAATAAAACGTCGTGTCCCCCACACCCATAAGTCTCTCTTTTTCACTGTTTTTGACCTTTTTCCATTTTCTTCTCTATCCATACATGATGTTGTGGTAAGTGGGAGATACTTGATAATGTTGTCACTGTCGGTGCCATCTCTGTAAACCCCAACCTCACCATCTCTTCCTCCTTTATTAAAAAAAAATAAAAATCAACTTAATAAATATCGTTCTTTCAAAAAAAAAAAAAATTAATTCTATACCTAATTTTGACATAACTTGGAGGGCACATATAATAATTATCCGTAGGTGAAATAGAAGAAGTAATTAAGTGATTTGGCCTGTAATAAAACTATTTAATTCATGGTATTGAAAGTTGAAAGCCTAGATGAAAATTTAAGTTATGGGAATAGAGTGGAAAAAATGAAAATAATAAATAAATGACAATAATTGTCTGCAACATTGCGTGATTCTATGCATGCCTATGTATCATTCATTGAAGAAAAAAATAAAATTTAAAATATTTTTTAAGTTTTTGGATAAATATATGAAGATGGGTCATGCAATCATGATTGCCTAAATAAGACTTGTTGATCATTATATCTTATTCACCTTTCTTCATCAACAATCATTTTCACGTTAATTACTATTTAAATAATGATTTAAGAAATTAATTTTATTGTAGTTTTAAAATTTCCTTTTTTGAAATGGTGGGTTTTATTCGAATTTTGAGAGGAACACTTTCACATCTATATAGAATACAATAACAAAAGACAAATAATGTGATAGCTTTGACTTAAGCACTAGATCATGCTCAAAGATCCAACAAATATTCATACATTCATAAAGCAACTGATAATTCATTAGTTGAAAAAAATAGTAAGATAAATACTCTTTTTTGTTAAAGCATATTTATAGAATATTAAAAAAGAAAAATTGAATTAATATTTCTATTTTTCCATACAGCTAATAACAGACTACACTTTTTAATATATAGTATATATTTAAAAATTGTCTTTTAAAAGAATGTGAACCCATTTAATATTTTAAAAATAGTACAATAATATTAAAAAATACATGTGAATATAAGTGGATATGTGGTCATCACCCCAATGAAAAAAATAAATATATTCAAGAATCCAAAGCCCAATTTTGTTTTTTGTTTTTTTTATATATAAATAATAATAATAATATTATTATCCACATTACATCATCTACTACATGTAGCAGTAAATTGAAAATAAATTTAAATAATAAATTAAAATGATATATATTCACTTCACTATGAATCCCAACAACAACTGCAAACTATAGATACCCTGGGCCCCACGCTTTGCATGTTGCCCACGTATCACATCCATCACTCTTGACTCATCCGCTTCACGTCTCTGATTCAGACCGTGAACAGATCAACGGCTCTGATTTAATACCCAAAAACCATACGACTTTTAATAAACACATTGCTAATTAAATTAACTTAACCCTACCTAGTAATTAATTATTTTAAATAAAGTAATCTAAGACAAACCTAAAATTAAATATTTTAAATTCAAAAAATCAAATTAATCTCCCACCAAATCCTTCTCTCTCTCTCTATCTAATCGAAAAAATCGTAACACACTTTCTCTCTCTAAAAATGCTGTCTCCATCTCCACTCTCTCTCTTCTGCGGTTTGCTTCTCTGCTTCCCACTCGCTCTCCTCTTCACCTTCTCCAACCACACTCTCACTCTCTACTACGTTTCCGTCGTCGGTGACAGCCACGCGCCAATCAATTCACTTAACCGAAAATCTCTAACACCGAAGAAAAAAGAGATACCAAACGACGACGAATTACTTCTACTTCTCGCGTCCCGGGTTAACCCGAATCCGAATCCGAAATCGACCCGGAAACTCGCATTTATGTTCTTGACGACATCGCCTTTACCGTTAGCGCCGCTTTGGGAGATTTACTTTAACGGAAGTGATAAGAATTTGTACAATATCTATATACACGCCGACCCTAGATTTGACTACACGCCTCCGTTCTCCGGCGTATTCGCCGGAAGAGTGATACCGTCGAAACCAGCGATGCGATTTACGCCGACTTTAATCTCCGCCGCGCGTCGACTTCTCGCGCACGCGCTTTTAGACGATGACGGTAATTACATGTTCGCGATATTTTCGCCTTCTTGTGTTCCGATTCGTTCGTTTAAGTTTACATATACGGAGTTGATGAAGTCGGGGAAGAGTTTTATTGAAATATTGGAGAATGAGCCGGGGACGTTGGATAGATGGGCGGTGCGTGGAGAGGACGCGATGCTACCGGAAGTGAAGTTGGAGGATTTTAGGATTGGGTCCCAGTTTTGGGTGTTGACACGTAGGCAAGCGAGGGTTGTTGTGGATGATGAGGTGATATGGAATAAATTTAACAAACCTTGCTTGCGTGAGGACACGTGTTATCCGGAAGAGAATTACTTTCCTACCCTTTTGAATATGATGGATCCAGGTGGGAGCGTGCCTGCCACGCTGACGCACGTGGATTGGAGTGTGTCTTGGGGCGGTCACCCGCGCGAGTACCAGCCGTCAGAGGTGGGGCCGGGTTTGATATTGCGGTTGAGGAGGGATAGGCCTAGGTTTGGAATCAACGGCTCTGATTCGGTGCCGTTACGGCGCCGTGATTATCCGTTTCTGTTCGCGAGGAAATTCTCGCCTGTAACGATTGACACGCTGTTGACGATTGCTAACGGCGTTCTTTTCAAGGATTGACACGTGTTTGTTGTATGTAAATTATGTAAGGGTAAAATTGTAAAAAAAGAAAGACATGGGAACAAACCCAATGGCTTTTTTGTCATTTTAATGAAAGTTAACACTTTATGATGTTACACTCATTCGAACTTAAACTAAGTAGTTGAGTTTAGATTTTGTTTGAAGCGAAGTGAAGGCAGGCATGAGCACGTGGGGAGAGTGTGGGGTGTTGTGTGGGACTTTTGAGAAGAAGTACTATTGTATTGTATGATTGCAAGGCAAAGTACAGAGATTGTAAGTAAAGCTGTTCAGTTAGTCAAACGAGTGGTTGGTGTTCGAAGAGCTTTTGGCCAAGACATGTAACTTGACTTCAACTTTGCATTAAAAAAGATACTTCTACTTCTGCTTTTAATCATGTGTCTTGTTACAAACATGTCTCTTTGCCCGCCATTTTTCTTCTTGTATCTTTTGATTAAAAATTAGAATAAGACAACTATGAAATTTTGTCTATATTAATTTAGGCAATGTTGGTTGATAGAATTGAGTGAATTGGTATATAAAGTTATTTATATGGGCTTGAGTTGAGCCCAACAGACAATGAAGTTGGGTTTAATGGGTCGAACTATTTCAGAAAGCCCATTTACTATATGGCCCGTTTAGTGTGGGCTTGCTAAGTTCAAAAATAGAAGAAAGTCAATTCAATAGTGATTGAAAGTGAGTTAACAACTACACGTGTATTGGTGGGTAGGAGGTGCCATGGGTTCTGTTCTCAGCTGTGAAAGATCTCTCAATCAATTTATTGCAACAAAAAGTGGGTTGGGTTAGGTCAGGTCAACTTCAATTCACTTTCACTTTCAGGCAGCTTCCAATTTCATGACTTCTCACCCTTCTTTTCCCTCTAAAGCCAACAACAAAATCATAAAATATTTGAAAAAACCCATCTGTATTTAGGCTGGAAACTATCATAATCCAACAAATGAATCAAACAAAATTGTCGGTGACAGTATATATTAGGTGGTGGTCACCGGCCGCATCATTAAATTATACATTTGATTACAAAACTAAATTTAGGTTGTTGCAATAGAGACTCACCAGATCAAATTGGATTTCAAGTTGCTTTTATTACAAAACTGTTCAATGATATTATGATTCTCTGAACATTTTCACTTAGGACAAAACATAATGGTATGGGTCAATAAGGTTGGCTTGATCTTCCTGTGAATTGACACCATTCAAATTTACCTGTACTGCTCAGAAAATTCAAACCACTAATAGAAAAAGAAGTCACTATCAGACTTCAATTTTCATTGGTGTATCCAAAAGTACAGAAGTTGTGGTGGGTCAACTGGTTTCAGGGAAACAACAGGAACACATTATGTGTGAATGGAATCAAATCAATAAACAGTTAAGCTAATAAGAAGACAAGAAGTACTGAACATGCTTTCTGTGAGACTTTTTATAAAAAACCCAAATGAAATGAAACAAAAGAGTGTTCAATTCCATCTAATCAAAATCAAGTCTCTATCAAGTTACTAATCTTGTAGTCTTCTTTATATCTTAGAATATACTTAATTCGTTTACTAAGCATCAATCATTGTATATATCGATCAACCACCTAAACCTGTCACAATTTCAATGTCAATTCACTGCCTTTATCACACAATGATGCCTAGTTTCTTAGTTTCTATAAACCATCAAACAACACTTGAGAACTGAAATCAAATACATCAATGAATCAAATATAATGTTAATCTCAGATCAGTTTCTGGTTTTCAAACAATGGTGATCACATAAAGGCAAATAAGTCAACAAAAAAATTCTAATATTACAAAGCACAAAGAGGCAAGACAATTAGATTACAAATCTCTCCCAACATCAAAATTCCCACAAAATATTTATAATCTCATTTCAATTCTCTATCCCTCCCCTCTCCCTTTACCCCAGTTTGTGCACAGATTTGCAGGAGCAAACAAATGATATCATATAACAAAAGAAAGCACTGAGTTTTTCAGGTAAGAAACACAGGGATATATAATAAACAAAGAGATATATATATATAACTTTCTAGACAAGTGAGGTAAATATCAGTGAGGAGCGTAGTAATACCCCATTGGCGGCGCTCCCATTCCGTTGACCGGAGGCATTCCGTAAGGCATTCCATAGGGCGTTGTTCCTGGTGCACCAGCAACAGGGCCGTAGTAGCCATTGCCAGTGATCTTGGCCAATGTAGCTTGGCCTTGCATCCCGTTTGTTGCGTATTGTTGCCACACCTGCTGCTCCTGCACCAACAAGTGCTGCTTCTTCTCCATATCAGACATTTGTACATATGAAGGAGGGGGGATAGATAGTGATGCCGCGAATGGGTCCTGATTAACTGTCTGCACTGTTCCGTCTGGAGCTGGAAGAGCTAAAACTGGGGTTGTAGTCTTCCCAGGACCAGGCAATGCAACACTACTTGCACTTCCACCGCTCAATTGTGCAGTACTCACATGCTGCTTCACTGCTCCTTGATCGTACATTCCATTCAACAACAAAGGATCAAGCCCACCTCCCATTTCTGCTTTCTGGTTTGACAAGTGACTTGCTGTTTCCACCAGAGCCAGTTCCCAATCTGCCTTCCCTGTCTCGGCAGCAGGATTCTGCCAAGCAGATGTAACCTGTCCATTTCCATTGGAAGGAAACGCCTCCCAGGATCCATTGCCACTGCTAGCAGCAGGACCATTAAACAAAGCCAGAGCAAATTTATTCCCTTGATCATCAGCTGTAACACCTTCATCTCTCAAATCTACCAAATCCCCATTATATTGAGGTTTTGGTGGCTCAGGCTCTGGTTCGGGTTCAGGCTCAGGTTCCTTCTCTGGAACATGAGTCTCTGGAGCAGGCAATGCCTTGATCTCATTCATATCTGGAACATCCTCTTCCTCCTTTGGAGCCTCCAACTCTTTTCTTTCCGGGCTCTTGGGTCTTTTTGCTCTATCTCTAACAAACTCCTCCAGAGTCTCCAACAACTTACTAGTAATCCTCTGCACATCTGGATACTCAGAAGATCTAGCGACACCAGTTTCCTTACACCAACCATAAAAATTGATCAGCTCATCAATTTGTTTAGCAGCACTAGAATAAGCATCCAATGCCTTGACACAATCAGTATACTCCATATCGAAAAACTTATCAAGCAACACAGCCAACACCTCGCAAATATCAGCATAGATCTGAAAACTCTCCTTCACCATTGGATACAACGCGATCAAGATCATCCTATTGTTCTTCGCCAGACCAGTAGGTCTACAAGACAAGAACCGATCCAACAGTCTCTGCAAATGCCCCATTTTCCCAAATATCCTCTCCGGTTTCATTTCCCTCACCGGCGTGACAGCCGGCAGCGGCTTCTTCTCCTCCCGACCACCACCATACGCATCAGTCACATCACCATACGATCTCGTCCTCCTCGGCATGCCATAGTCTCCATAACCGCCACGAGCAGAAGAATCACCATAATCAAACTCATACGGTCTTGGAGACCTAAAATCCTCCCTATCTCTATCCCTATCCCCAGACCCATTTCTATCACCACGATTCGACCCAGCTTTTCTATCAAACAAAACAAGCTCAAGCCTCTGATCAAGATACATAGCATAAGTCCTAACAAAAGCTGACTGATCCCAAGAGCTAGAGTGAGCCTCATCTTTAAAATCAGACATATTAAGAAGACGCGTACCTCTCCTAGTAGCATACAAAATCTCTTCTTGAAACAACGGATCACCATCGTTCATCAAACGATGAACAAGCGTCAACGCTTTTAGCGCAACGATCCAGTCCCGCGTCTTCCCCAAACGCTTCGAAACAGCTGAAACACAAGCATGGACATATCCACGAGAATACGAAGTCAGATTCAAAATCTCGCGCAAATACTTCTCATCAGCTGGATCGTCGTCATGACTCGTCGCCTTTACTATCGCCACCTCCAAATCCGGCGCCATGTTACTCGCCACCTTCGCTATTCCTATGCTCGTCTGGTCCTTCACGGCCCCGATCGCTTTCCGTATCGTGCTCGGCATCTCGACCGTCTAATCGAATCGCAGCTTCCAAAAAATCAAATTTCAAATTTCAAAATATCTCCACTCAATCGAAGTCTTCAGCTCCCGAACAAGCTCTAACCGACTAGATCAAGTCAAATCCGGTAGATCTACAGGTCCAAATGGCGTTGAATTGAAACTTCAAAATGCTTCGAAGCCTAGATTCGCTCTGGCGAGAGAGACGGAGGAGAAGGAGGATGAGGAGGATTTAATGGTAAATAAGAAAAACCGAAGGGTGGATTTTTGATAAAAAGAGTGGAGAGTGATGACGTGGATGAATCTAGAGCGTTGGATGTGACAGCTATTTTGCGGATGTGTCGGGTGGATGAATTAAGTTGTCTGAAATTTGGAAATGGAAATGAGTTTACAGCGTTGGGGTTTTTTGTGCTTAGATTGATAAACGCGTACGTTTTACGGTGATTATGACATTTTTAGGGGTCAATTTGTAAAATAATTAACTGAAATGTGAGATGGGTGGAAGTGGAGCCCACAGTGGATTAAGATCTGAGAGAAGTATCTGATCTGGATTTGGAATTGGAAGTCAAATCTTACTATTACACTTCTGTTTTTTCACCATTTCACTTGACTCGCGTATAGTTCATAAATTTTCACTACCATTTGACTACATTGGAGTAATCATTGATAAATTTTCCACTTCGCACTATATTTTTAAGATCCAGAAATATATATTTTGGAAATAAAAATTATGGAAAAAAATTGGTTATTTATAGAAGGAAAATAAAGTATGTTAGTGTGATAATTATAATTTGAATGTCAAACATTTTATTATTGGATATATTGTATATTGAACACTATCATTGTAGAGACCCAAACCCATTTAACCGAAGTCCGCGCCAAAGCGTCTGGCAGGTGAAGGTGAAGGTGAAGGTGAGGGTGAAGGTTAAGATGAAGATGAAGGTCAAGTCTAAGTCCAGATTTAGTGCTCAATTGTTTTTCATGCTAACACTTAATGCCATATAATTTCATCAAATTTAGATATAAAATGTCTTAAATTAAATAGCAATAAGTGTTAAGTTAGAAAAACAAACATACACTTAGTGATTCTGAGGAGATCAGACGGGCTCAAGACTTTTTCCGAGATCTTTTAATTGATAGTCTCGGTTGAGCGAATTTTAAATTTTGTAGAGATCTTTCCACCTCTTATCAATAGAAGTCAAAGTTTAATTGAAAGACACATGCTCTTATTTATAGAAACTCCGCGAATTTTCTACTTACGGGCACTCTCACCTCTGACTAAACTCCAGTATGCAATTCATAACTCCGGTCACTATTTTTACGCCATCCAATCGAGCCCAAAGCTCCAAGTATATGTCTTTTTCCTTATCGCCCCATTCCGACAGAAACGATATCAATTAGGAAGTGATTGTTTTCATCTTTGTTAGACTCCGAGCTCCGCTCCTTCCACCCCACCTAGAATGATATTGTTTGCTTTGGGTCTAGCCTGCACAGTTTTGTTCTTGAACTCCTCCCAGAAGGCCTTAAACTATTAGGGTGGGTGTGGATGTATATATACAAGTATTGCTTGACTTCTTTAATCGATGTGGGACTTTAGATTGCATCCCAACAATTCTCCCCTTAAACCAAAGGACCATAAATCCTGTGGCCTCCCCTCGAGTCATAATCCACCCGATCCGTCTTAAACATCTTGCACTGTCGTTACGCACCAAAGGAACATGCCGCCTGACCACTAGATTATTAGGAAGACTTTCAAAATAAGGTACATCGAACACGGATCACTTGCGGGCTCCACTTTCATACAACGGGCTCTGGTACCCACTTGTTGGACTCTCCGGAGTCGTTCCCCAACTCCCACATTAGTATGATATTGTCCGCTTTCGGCCAGGGTCGAGCCCGCACGGATTTGTTCTTGAGTACCACCACCCAACGGGACCCGCTGCCTGAATACCATATTATCAGGAAGACTTTCGACACAAGGCATACTACAGATCTTATCACGGCTCCATCTGAATCTGGCTCTGATACCACTTATTGGACTCTCCGGAGCCGCTCACTAACTCTCACATTAGTATGATATTTTCCGCTTTGAGTTAGGGTCGAGTCCGCATGGATTTGTTCTTCGGTACCACCACCCAAAAGACATCATAGTACTGGAGTTCTCTAGATTCTTTATATACAAGTCACTGTTTTATTGTATTACTGATGTGGTATTAGGTTTGACACCCTAACAATCTTTTTCTTTCATTTATTTTATCTCTTAAACTTAGAATTGACTTGAGCCTAGGACTACCTACAACAGACACCACAGTGGTATTCCAAAAATCCGCTCGAACGTTATTTTCAGGAATTAGTCTGTTATCTTTCGAGAGAATCCGGTTCTACCATATCGATATATTGTGTTCGAACCCCTGCAATCATGCCACTTTAGTTTTATTCCATTGAATTTGAAATTTTTAATGATATTGTTTGATGACTTAATAACGTACTAATAGTAACTGTGGAATCGGTTGACCATCAAGTGATCGCGTGGCCTAATGGATAAGGCGCTCGCCTCCGGAGCGGGAGATTGTGGGTTCGAGTCCCACCGTGATCGAATTTTTAATTAATTTATCTTTTCATCTAGCGACTTCTTCTTCTATATGTAAGACACGTGTCACTTATTCTATTCTCTTCATGGTCCCTTGACAAAGTGTGATCACTAACTCAAACATGCTGTGTAGCATCCAACTAAAAGAAAGTGCTTCTCAGTAAAGAAAAGCTACATTGCAAAAAGCAGCTTCAAGATGCTCTTCTTTCCTCTCTTTATCACACACAAAGTATAATAACAAGTAAAGGAAGCACTTATATTTCTTTAAGCTGCTTAAGAAAAACAGTAGTAGGTTCTTAGTGCTTTTCATAAAGCCAACTTACATTATGACACTAAAATACAATTTAGCATACCACCATGTGTAACACAAGTGCCTAGATACACACACTTATTATTATACCTTGCTTGCTTCATAACCATTTTGGATTTCTCTAGCTTACCAAGTTATGCTTTGGCGAGTCTGTGAAAACGCGCATGTGCTCAGAATGATTGTTCTTCTTCTTGCTCCACCAGAGGAAGAAAATTGATGAGATTATTACAACTATAGCTGCTGATCCTACTGCTATTCCGACTATTATTCCTACTTGGTTCTTGCTGTGATTGGAACTGATGTCATCAATAGCTGTGGTAAAGAGAGACTTTTTAGGCAATGTTGCTATGGAAGAAAATGTAATGAAATAGTGTGAGAGTTTGGGTAACCTTGAGAAACATGAATGGCTGATACTAGAGGTCCATATGTGCCTTGAGCTGGTATGCAACAAGTGCCTTTACCAGCCCAAAAGAAGTGAACTTCCATCATTGTGTTGGTCACATTTGCATGGAAAGTCTTTACCAAGGCTTTTTTCGACGATCCTGCTTCCTTAACAATGTTGAAATCTTGCAGAACTCGCTCGCCCTTGAGAAAATTGTTAAATTTACGAGAACAAAGGGACAATTAAGTGAATATGAGAAGAACCATGTTGATTTTGAAACATACCTGAATGTATACGTCAAATATACGTCTTCCAAGGCCTTTCCAGGATAGTGAGTCTTCCATTGCGATCTCAGCAAAGTGAAGATCAACTACGTATTTACCATTCTTCAAACCAAGGCCGTAGTATCTCAGTGAGCTTGGTGAAATCCTAGCCGTCTTATACAGCTCAGAGTCTACAGTTCCTATGATTTGTGAAGCTGTAGTTGTGATATACTGGGGTCCATTGGGGTTTGAGATGTAGTTTCCAGTGTTGCTTACAACCCATTTGTGATCCGAGCTTGTGTAGTATGAGGCAGGTGACAGTTGTTCAGAGTCATCAGCAAACTCAATGCCTGATGTTGATGTAAGTTTTGTACCTCCACACTTGATTGAAAAAGAAGCTGCAAGTACAATTGTCATTGTAAATGACAGTGGAATCATCCAAAGGATCTTAAAATGGATTCTGGATTGGTGATATAAGAAGCGGAACTTACTGGATGGTACTTTGTTGCCACATTTCGTATCACCTTGGAGGCACTGCAGCATTCTCCCATCAGCGAAATTGTCTGCATTGATAGAAGTTCCAACTATATTCCTGAAGATGAGAGCAGGAAGTCAAATCTATGACTTGTAAATACATAATTTTTCACTGACGAATCAACTTGGAACATCATCTGCTAATATGTATAGGGCAGAAAGCAGCATTGATACTATAGTACTACATCTGTTGGGGTCCAGTCTTCATTGTATGTAGTATCTAATCAGAATGACCGCTTAATTCTATTAAATAGGTAACATAGAAGAGATAAAAGTAGTCTTAACTTACATTGATAATCCAAATTTGGCGAAATTGGTAGGCAAGTTTCCAGATAGGGGATTGTGTGAGACATCTCTGTAATGAAATAGTAAAAGCATTTATACATCCAATAATGCGCCAACATAGACAACAGAAAATACAAGATAACACCGACATTGCAGTGAGTTGCGAACTGATGATATTCGCAGGTAGTTCTCCTTCTAAGTTGTTGTTTCCAAGATATCTGGGACATAAATCAGGTTAGGCTTAGAAATCAGATGAACTTCTAAGCAAAGAAAACAAATTTCCTACAAGAAAGATTACATACAAATATTGTAGTGTAGGAAAATCTTGGAATGCGGTCGGTATAGAACCTGTTAACTTGTTGAAGCTTAAGTCCCTGTGAAAATATCCCAATGAAACAATGGAGGTTATTATTGCACAGAGATTATAGAGTGAAGTTTCAGAAGATTCAGGCTATTAAAGTATATGCATCTTGTCATTTGGATAACTTACAGTAGTTTCAAGTTGCTAAATGTGCCAATTCGTTCCGGAATTTTTCCTGATAAACGGCTGTTTCTCAAAGATCTGCAAAGATGCATTGTGAAATCCGTTAAAAAGAAATAGTAAAGTGAAAGAGAAGTGAATGCTACTGTAGAGATTGGAGATGAGCAAACCCTTACAATATAGACAGGCTACTTAGACCTTCCAGGAAATCAAGAGTTGATTCTTCACCACTGAGGTCACCAATTCTCCTACAAAAGAAGTACATCAGTGTGGATTTTGACTTTGAAGAAGAAATATTCAGAGATTAATTGTGCTAAATTGAGTTTGAAAAAACTCAAAATCTTTACAAGTCATCCAGTTTTGTAAGAGCACTAAAACTGCTTGGTATTGGACCTTCAAGCAACGTCCCTTGCAGACGCCTGTGAATGCAACACGACAACGTAACTATATAAATGCCCTTGTCTGGTGCATTGTTGTACTATAACAAAGGAAAACATGCATACAGATCCCTCAGTTCTGTAAAAGTCCCAAGATAGTCTGGAATCTTTCCTGTGAAGTGATTATCTGATGCCCAGCTGAAACAAGCAAAAGAGAACCAGAAAGTAGCATAACTATCTATATTATCAAAAACGACATCTTTCGATATGATTTTCCAATGATAAATAGATAAGTACATGGTATGCAGGGACTTCAATTTGGCAAATTCCTCTGGAATTGGTCCACTGACGCCACTGCTATCAATATAACTGAAACAGCAGAAATCATTTCCCTCCATGAAAACTCCAGCAAAATAGCCAAAAACATAGTATACCATTTACTTACAGCTGTTCTAAAGAAGTTAAGTTCCCAAGCTCCTTAGGCAATGGTCCGAAGAAGTTATTTGAGCTAAAACTTCTGCAAGATAGCCGAAATTTAGAACAATTAGAACCACTTCCAATCAACAGATTTCTTACAAACGTATGAAAAGTTTTATATGCACTTAACAGGCTCTTCAACTTGGTCAAATTGCCAAGTTCTGGAGGCACTTGACCTGTGAAATTGTTTATGCCCAGGCTACTGCTCAATTACTCAACACAGATAGAAAGCACTTAGTCAATTGTGAGTATCTCAACCATACACATCATCAGAAAGTGCTTAATAAGCTCTAGAAACATTATTTGAAAAAACACAGAAATGATTATAGGCAATTACAGATATTGCATTTCTGTCAACTGTCCAATTTCAGGCAAAATGGTTCCATTCAGTACATTTTGTCCCAGATTCCTGCATCAAGATCATCAAACCGAAATGTCAAAACCTAATTGACTACACAATCAATTGACCCAAATCAGCAAATGGAAAGAAAGGTTGAAGAATTCAATCACTCACAAGTCCATTAACTTCTTCAGCTCAAACAATTCTCTCGGCAGCTCACCCAAAATGTCCAAAGCATAAATCTTTCTATATCATATCAAAAGTACACAACATAAGACTATCAACATAAGACTATCATCATAAACCCACAAGAGCTGAAAAACAACCAAGACAACATATGAGTAAACTAACAGATGAGTTATGTGACAAGTATTGCCATTGCAGTCACAGCTAACACGCGGATTCGCAGACTCTGGCGACCATGGAGCATTTGGTGTACATGGGTCTATTGAAATATTCAACTTCCTCCCCAAATTCCAGCACTCTATCAACTTGTTAAGCGCAGCCACTGATTCAACAAATATTGAATGAGAAACATTGAACAACATAAACAGAACCAACAGAAGCATATCTAGCAATCAAAGTAAAGGAGCGACCTTCTGTTGGATCAGTGACTGATTGAGCAGAAACCAGCCGAAGAAGACATAGAACAACAAAGGAGAAACTCAAAAATTCCATCACTTTACAACAACACAAGTACAAAATTAGCTATAAAGCAATCAATCACAAGGCCGGCAACAAATATACATACGTCCGTACGTACATCTATACACTAAGAGAGAACACAGAAAGCGATTTGAATGAAAGATTCTTAGAGCAAATGAGAAACAACAACAAGACAAAGCCATAACAATTGAAATTTCCTCTTTTAGGAGTCAATCCTTGACTCTAATCTATTCTATTGAATTGAATAAACATACCCAACTTGGGGTTTTAGATATTTATGTATTTATATACCTTTTTACTTGACCATTTCAATTCCCCGCCAAAAAACAGTCCCTGGTTTCACTGTCGCTGACATACACAGCTCTTTGTCCACTTTCACTCAACATCATCGAAACGCCAAATCAATTTCTTTGACTCACCTAATCCGATTTAAACAAATAGCTACTAGACTTAAAGTTAATTCAAAATTTTAAAAATAGTTACTTTTGACTTCTGATTCAACATAATAATATTTCAAGAACAAGTCATAACTACAAATCTTAACAATGAAAGTGAGATCAATAGATCAATAATGTCTAGTAATTGAAATAGATAGAAACTATAAATCCCTTAAATGCATCAATTGAAAGAAATAGCCCTATGTACATAGCATTCCCAACAATCAATGGTCTACACAGTGGCCTGCTGAGTCTGATTGCTGGATTCGCCTCCGGATACATTACTCTCATTAGCAGACACAGTGGATGGATGAAGAAGATATGGCAGTTTCGGAACACCTCTCACCGAGTACTGCAGCTCGGCATAGTTAAGCCTCATGACTACAGAAGGAGGACGCCACCAGTTCAATCTACACAACACACAAAACAATAACAACAATAACTAACCAACCATGTTTTCAATTACCAAATTTAGATAGTAAACAAATGACTTACGTCTTCTTGATTATAGACTTAAGTCTTGATCTTTCAATTGGTGGCAATTTCATTTTCTCTTCCAATTGCGGGTTGGTGTTTAAGAGTAACTTGCGGATCTGATCAATGTACTCAGGTCGAGTCTTGTCTCTGCAGAAAATCTTAATTAGAATTCACATTATTCACTGATAAACAATGAAACGTATCTAATCAGAGTGCAAACATACTCATTAAGCTCTCCGAGATATTTATGGTATTGTAGCTCAAGAAACATTTCCAACAAACGTACAATATGCTCCTTCTGATCAAAAGCTACTAGATACTCTTCAGCTTTGTACCAAAAGCCAGTGAACATACAGTCGACAATGTGTTCAACTCGGAAGCATAATTTTGTTTCTATTTCGAGTCTTCACAACCATAAAGTTAAAGTTAACTAAACAAACTTTAAATTAAAAAAGACCAAAACAAAATACTAAAATCATACTTGTGAACTGTGTCTTTGAGTCCTTCGTCCAGAAGAAACTGATGAATCAGGTAAAAAATATCTTTCTGTAAACAAATCGCACACATATATATATCAGAAACTTATCATCCTAAATAGTGCATTCGAGTGAAAATGTAAGCTTACAGTTATATCTCTATTATGCGCAGCACTAGGACAGACAACACGAAGAAGCGAAACCAGTGCTTCTTTGGTAACAACAGGGAAGTAAACAACAGTACGCAGTTTCGGATTTCGATTGACTATAATATCAATATCATCACAGAAAGAAGCTGTACGGTTCAAAAGCCGTCTATCATGACTGCAGATTGAAAAAACAATGACATAAAACATGTGAAACTTACAAAGGCACATTTATAGATCAAACAAAAGGAAAACACCTACTTTTCTTTCATGCGTCTCAGGTGGTGAAGATTAGCATACAGCAACTTGGACAATTCGTTGTCATACTCTTTAGTGAAGCTGGAAAGGTACTTCTCAGCAAGCTGGAAATTGACTTTCATTACCATTTCTGTAAAATATTCCGTATCGAAGAAATATTTTGACTCCTGTTCCATCCTAATCATCAAAAACAGATTGATGAGAAAGTTAGAGGTACATGCAAATAGAAAAAATGTAAAACATTTGAAAAGACTTGGATTTGAAAAGACTGGCTTTTCACTAAGTGGCTTTTCAGAAGCTGGAAATGTGACATACAGGTGAAGAGTCTCCCCCAAATTCTGTTCTTCAAGGAACCGCATTATTAAATACATCAACTCCTTATGAATCTCTGTATCAATGTCCATCCTCTCAAAGTTTTCTCTAGGGTTTCAAGCTCTGAAGCTCTCTAGAGCATAGTTATGTTTATATACCGCATTTACTTGCTCTCTGGTTGGTCAAGTCGAGATTTTTATAGGTTGTTATGGATAAGAAAAGAAAATTAATATTAAAAAATCCGATTTTGGTCTAATTATTCAAAAATGGAACCCCGTACCCTCATCAGAGTATCCAAGACATGGAATACGAGGTCATTTTGGGGTTTTTGCGCCATCTAGCGGTGTTTTGATGTCGCTGTATCGGCATTTTTGGTGATTTTTTAAAACGGCGAGTCATCAGCGAAGTCTTGATCTTGCGGATGATACGTAACTGTGATTATCATGATAAGTAGCTGGACTTATTATTTTATCTTCGGACATCGAACGCCATTTCCGAAAACAGATGTATTTTTTCCTTTTATGGGAAATATATTTTATTTGTTTTTTCACTTCAGAAATTTTGATAACTGAGGTTGATTATTAATTTTAATCATCCGAATTCATAATTATTTACTATTATTATTAAAATTAAATATATTTAGAAATGAAACATTAATGAAAATTTAAGAGTTAAGCAATTTTTTTTATATTAAATCCGTTAAATACTTCCATTTTAATTTAAATTAATTTTTATTTAAAATTTTTATAAAATATAAATTTGTTTATATAATTTTATTTTTATTTTAAAATAAATTTATATAAATTTTATTAAAAAATAAAATATTTTAATTTATTAATAAATATGAGAATTCTTTGTGGAAATTTTTAAAACGTTAAACTAATAAATGTGGGCTGAGAATTTTATGGTAATATTGTTTACCATCAATAAACTATAACATTGAGATATTTAATGTGTTACATAGTAGAAGATAACATTTTATTACCATATTTAACCTATATTTTTACAAAATTAATATATATCAGATAAAAATAGTAAAACATGCTTAACAAAAAAATCTTATTAAATGACTTAAATAGTGTAAGGTTGGATGGTTATGTGCAGGTCATTAGTATATGTTTTTAGTTAAAATTTTTAATGATTATAATTTATTTTTGTTAAAAATATATCAATTTAAATATTAAGATTTTAAATAATAGTAATAAATTAACAAAATAAGCTTTGAAATTTCATTTATCTATTACAAAAGCATGTTATTATAAATAAAAATAAATTAATTTAAAAAAATAAATTAAAAAATAATTTACTTAATTTTAGATCTAATAAATATAAATCATTAAGGTTTTAGATGATTTAGTTTAATTTATTATTATTTTATAATTTTAATATACTTAAAGTTATAATTTTAAATTTATTTAAAAAACTATAAATTACTTTTTTATTTTATACTTTTTGATGAATTATATATATATATATAACCCTAATTTTTATTAGATTTTATCAATTTTTATTTTAATTTTTAGTTGCAAGCTTCCTGATCTATAATACCGAAGAAACAAAAGGTCATTTCCCAATACTACACACATAAGTAAAATACTTCTCAGTTTTACACATTTGGTAATAAGTAGAATTCAAGTTTGCTTCTAGACGTGTACTATCAGAAAGCAAATTTTTATTTTTCGATATTATATATTGAAAAATTAAACTTTAATTTTAACTATTTCATTACATACAATACCATTAAAAAATTTTAAAGTTTAGTTTTTAAATTTTTTTAATATGAATCTAAGAATTTAAATTTTCTAATTAAAAAAATTAAAAAACACAAACTATGTATATATCACAGAATACTTTACTATTCTAAAAATAATTGTTCGACAATTTGAAACCACACAAACACTATATTTACAGAGCTGCATAGTAAGTCTATTCAATAAATTTTATAATTGAATAAACAAACAAAGCATTTAACAGGAGGTTTGAAATCAGTTTTTACCATTTTATTAGTGTTTCAAATAATGCTAGAAATTAATTATTAAATTAAATTCTGAATTAGTTACTCCATTAACTATTGGATTAAATGTTGTTGGATTAAAGGTTTGATATTAATTTTAATTTTTAAATTAATTATTAGATATAAAATTAAAAATTTATTATAAATATATAATTATTTATAAATTAAAAATTAATAAAATAAATCACTCTTAATATTTAAATTGAAAATTTTCACTAATGTTTTCAGTAATACTATCTAAATTTTATTTAGAAAAAATTTAAGTATGTAATTATTTTTTAAAATTATTTAAAATTTAAATGCTATATGAGCATTTTAGTAAACTTACATCAAGCAAACCTCTCATAATAAGAAATCTCGTTCATAGATAAAAGGAAATTCAATCAAATTGTGATAAACAACACACAACACAGTAGCATTTCATAGATCCTGACTCACAGAGAACAAAATGACGCTTAACCAAAGTACATCTTTTCACATACCTCAAAGTTCAAACACACTCCAAACAGTACACTAATACAGTTCTCTGAATCCAAATAAAACTTCACACACTACAACAAAAACCTGTTCCGACCTCAATTGAAACACTCCATGAATTTGCAAATCAACTTTCAATGCAATGAACAATCAATTGGAGAATCAATGTTTTCCTGGTCATACCATCTTCTCACATTTCTGTCTATATTGCCATCAACAACTAACTAGACTCCCCAGACGGAAATGGTTCCATAACATACACAGTTCCATCACTCAGTCCAACGGCAAATTGATTCGGCAGATGCGGATGAGCCGCAATGGACACAGGATACGCTTGGTCTCTGCACATTGTTGTTATAACTCATCATCATATGCTAAGAAAAGAATGATTCCAAGCCTAATGAAGTTATATACACTTACATAAGATCAATCTCCGCATAAGCGTTTAGATACACATGGACTATGAGAGCAACACGATCAGCCCTATACACTTGTACACATCCGCTCCTGCAGCCTACGAATATCGACTTACCATCGCATGAATACGTCGCGCAAGTCATTGGGCGGTCAACTGGATCAATCATCTCCACCAATTCAGCCCTCCCCTGAAATGTAGTCCAAATTTAACTAACAAAATGATCGAACTGAATTGAAAAGGAATCTAAATTCGGCCTGTTTATACACCTTGTCAATTGGTTGAAGCGTGAAGGGATCAATTATGCTGATTTCGTCCTCAAGGACGACGAGTAACTCAAGCTTAGTCGGATGGAACTGGACCTGAATCACATTTGAACGTTGAACATCAGTGTCACATAGCTTTGCCCTGCTTAGATACTCCCAACCTTTCGCGTGCCACGAGCATATCTGGAATAGACAGAAGAGACTCAAAAAACAGCTTTCAGAGGTATTCGGATAAAAATTGTATATCGGCTTTATTACCTGAGTATCAGCTCCTACCGAAACAAGGAGGTTCCATTGGCGAGAAAATACAAGGCGCTTTACATTTTGTTCATGGCCGTATAATGTTGCTATTGTCTGTCAATACATTTAAGTTTAAATTAGCATGTAACCAGAAACATAAATAAGAATGAAGTATTGAATAATCACCTGTCTCGTTCTCGAGCAGTGAATTGATATACTGTTGTCTTCTACTCCCGCCGCAAATGTATGTCTGAATATGTGAGTGAAAGATGTAAACTTATTTGGAGACTGGTTTACAACAGCTCCGGCAGTCTACATCAGAACAAAGATATAAGTTAGTTGAAAGAAGGTGCATACATATATATATATATATATATATGTGTGTGTGTGGACATACAAGTATATTGTTTACCTTGAATAGTTCCAGATTGAATACGGAGATTTGATCTTCTGATCTTAAGATAAGAAAGCCGTCTTTCTGCACAAAGCAAGGAATGGAAACTACATGGTCTCTCTCATTGATCTCTATTTCTTCACAGGTTAATTGATATGAATATGATTCCTGATCATCATTTTCCTGTTGAAAAAAGACATTAGTCAAGTTGGAACAAGAGGGAAAACAATGAAGTTCAGTTCATAGCAATGAGAATCACTTCTGATGACTGTGGAGTTCTAGTCCATTTTTTCCAGTGTTTATGGTGTCTGTTCTCTGCTAATGCCACTATGCCATCCCCAGAACTCAAATACAACACCTTGACCATCTGAAAATGTTCCAAATAGTTTATCCGTTGTTGTATACTAAAGATGCAAAATAGTGTACATGAAGTGAGATAGACATACCTTGCCATCCAATGAATTGTCATGAAGAGCCAAACTTTTGAGCTCCGATGGTTCATGGATTAGCTTCGGCCCCTGGAAGAAAGACTTACCTTGCGCGATAATTTTTCTAATGTATTTTGCTTGCTCCCAATCCTAAAAAGAATATATGTAATTACAATGGTGCCGTGTTTTGAATGAGAAGTAGTATATTGAAGGTTTACCTTAACATCACCATCTGGACGAGGTTCAAATGGAATGGCAAGAAATGGATGTTTCGGAATAGCTTTAAGCGAGTTGAACATCTCGGCATATATATCCCTATCATTCATATGCCTCAAATTGTCCGAATTGGTACGCCACCAGTCCATACTGTAAACCACATAACAACATTAACCATTTCGGACCATATAGCAACAGAATCAGTAACAGATCAGACTTACATTGGCTTAACTACTGTCTGGAGTCTTGAAGCTTCCATCAAGGGAGCTTCCATTTTCTCTTCCAAAGTCGGATCCGCATCTATGAGAAACTCCTTAACATAACCATACAACCAGGATTTGACATTCTCCCTGGAACAATTCATATAATTTGATAGCAATGTCAGAATCCTAGCTAACACTAACGAAATTGGTCTGATATCATCTTAGTTCAAGGAAAAATACAGCTAATCAAAGTTAAAACCTAGTGTGAGCATTTTTGTTAGATAGTTGCTCTTGCATTATAACAGACATTGCCATCAAAGGCTGAAGAAACTCAGAATCTATGAACTCGGTGAGGTAATACGAAGCTTTAATGCAGTCCCCTCTCATCATACAATCGACAACAAACTTCAAGTTGAAGCGAACTTTACATTCCCTTTGAAACCTTCATAGACCACAAAGTTAACTAAACAATAAATAAATAAATAAATAAATAAATAAATAAAAAAAAGAAACCAATTAGCAGTAATAGAAGCATATATGTATGTACTTACATTTCCATGGTCTCCTCAAATCCTTCTTCCTCAAAGAACTGATGAATCAAGAAAAATAAATCTGCCTGTGAACAGAATCAGACACATATATCACAAACGCAATTCTTACTAGGTCGTAACCAGAAAATCAAATCAATCTGCTTACACGTATATGCTGAAGCATCTGTTTTGAATTGCCACACATAAAACAAAGAATCACAATAAGACTGACCCTGGCCATGGATGGAAAGTAAGTCCGCGGACCCAGAAGAGGATTTTGGCTTACTAAACCGCTAAGCTCATTGATGACAGCGGTTTTAACTCTTCTGTGCCTTCTCTTACTTCTGTACATTAGAAAAACACACATGTAAAGTCAATCAGTTGTACATATGATAGTTTTTGGTTGCATATAACTTACCTAAATACCCTGGATGTGGCGACATTAACCCTGGCAAACAAGTTCCCGGACATTATATTATCATCTATTGCAGTGAAGCATGAGATGTAATCCACGGCAACATCGAAATCTCCTTCGTTTATCAAATGCACTAGATAAGCGAAATTGAAGTACACACTCGATTCCTTTTCAAGCCTACAATCAAAAACAGATTTCAAAACCAGCATGCAATACAGAAATGTAAAGCTAAAAACACAAAACAAATAGAATGACATACTTGTGTAGAGTCTTAATGTACCCCATTTCTTCAAGGTAACGCATAATCAAGTAGATCAAAAGCGTTTTCTCTCTAGCAGCATCCATTCTCTCTCTGTATTTTCTAGGGTTTGAAGAAGTTCTCTCAAGCTCTTTAGACCAAAGTTTTCTTTACAGACAACTCACAAGCTCTTTGTATCTTTATATACAGCTTTCTCTATGATTGGCTAAGTGTTTTTTTTTTTTCTCGATGATAAAGAAAATAAAATTAAAGATATAAAAATTGTTATGGTTTTTCAATGAAAATGTTTACAATGGATAGAGAATCCAATGATCACTAATACGGGGTCGTTTTGGGGTTTTTGCGTCTCCTAGCGATGGTGGATTTTCGCTTCGTTCTGTCGATGTTTTCTGCATAATTTTTTTTTACGTAGCGTCACCGGCGATGTTTCGATGTTGCGGATGATAAGTAAGTGCGCTTATCATGTGATTAGTAATTGTGCTTATTATTTTATTTTCTGACACCGAATCTAGTTCGAAAACTGTTTCAGCGCCGCCAATTTTTTTACTTCATTTTTTTACTATTTTTGTCCGAATTCGAAGGAAGATTTGCACGTGGTGTCATCTGAATGCAGTATTTGTTTTTACGCCTTATGTTGCGGATGATTATAATTTTAATAAATTCCTATATAAATGTTTAATTATAGCATCCTATTACATATTTTCATTTAAGTGCCATGGTTCCGGTGCTCGAGTGTGCCAATGTTTTCATACTTTAACTATATATGTATATATCAATTATAGGAGTTTTAAAAAGTATTTTATTGGTTTACTTGTAAATAATATATAAAGAATAAAAAAAATAATAATAATTAAATAAAATAGATTTATTATTATTATTTGTATTTTTATTATTAAAATTTATTTTGATTTAGAAATATTCCTAATAATATATATATATATATATATATATAATTGTTATAATAAAAGTAACTTTTAAATTTGGTACTATACAATATTTTTTTACTATTAATAAGATGAATAAATGAGATTGATATAAAAACTAAAATTTAGTTTAGATTTTCTTTTTCCAAACTCATACATTGTCTTATCCATATTAAAACAACAAAGTCATTTGGTAAATCTATTAAGATTTTTAATTAATATTTTGAAATAATATTTAAATTTTATATTAATTTTTAAAATATGTAATTGGTAATCGCTAAAATAACGTTTTTGAAAATTATTATAAAATTCTCAAACCTAAATACTTATAATTACATATGTTTTATTAATTTTTTTATTATTATAATTAATTATATTACAATATTTTTAATTATATTTATATATTTAATATTTTTCAATAATGTTACAAATAATCGTTAATTTAAAATTTTAATATTCAATTTCCCTACTAATTTTATATTTAATTTAAAAATTAATCTAAATAATTAATCCCTACTACAATTTTAAAATACGAAAGTAATCCCGCTCTATGTCAAATTTGACAGAATCAACATGTTAATGGGTACAAGTTGATCAACTCTAATTAATTTATTCTATTGATAAAAATCTATTAATTTATCATTATCGTGAACATTAAAATAAATAGAGATCATTACTATTCGTTATGTAAATGTGACTAATTTTTCATATGTGTTTACTATTTAATATATCACGTCCATGATAGAAGAGTATTTCAAATTGTGTGCCAGATATAAATTTTGAAATTCAACAATTTACAATAGTCTTCTCTTCTTGTTTTGCGAACCATATACATAAAGTTTTGTTTATATTCACGAGGCCAGCAATTGAATTATTGAAATGAATTTTTGTAATTATTCATCACGTGAAATGGCAGTGGTCCATACATAGTCTGTCAATGGCTTGGATTATATGGTATACATGTCACTTTGCATGTATACAAGTTACCGTTGCGTTACACATCAATTTATTTTCCCTAGGTAGTTAGGTAGGGGTATTATTGTCTTTTTAATTATGAACCTTATTATTAAGAATTTGGTGGAGCACGTTAGGTTGATAAAAGGTATCGATTCTTCTAATCCCTTTAATAATATTTATTTTATTTATTTTTAAGTGGAGTTCTACTCTACATAATTAGTGTAACATATAAATGGAATATATTATTTTACTCGGTAATTTATTTTTTAAATATGAAATTTTGTTCTGGTATATAAATGCAATGGCTTGGATCTATCATTTACTATATGATAGACATGGTAAATCGCTTGGATACAAGGGATCATGGTGGTTGGCACACATCAATGTGAATTTACGTAGGCTGGTAGGTAGGGGTATTATAGTCTTTTTATAGTTGGGCCTTCCATAGAGACCTTTGTGGGACTGGATCTCAAATTAGTCCTCAAAATCCAAAAAGAGTAAGGCTAACGAATATAGGCCCAAGTCGTGTTTGTAGCATCAAACCTCTTAGTCTCGATACAATTCAAATGATTTATCGAAATTATAATTATGTAATATAAAAATGTATAATTAATATGATTCCGAGAGAATTGAATATTATATATATATATATATATATCTAAAATTTAAAGTTTTATATAAGTAAAGAAAAAATTGAAACATTTCTGAAGTTTATTTTTAATTTTAATTCCATTATTTCTATTTAAGTGCTTTAAGTTAGGGTTATTTTTATTTTTTTTATTTTATAACTTTTATTTACATTATATAGTCCAACTTTAAAAATTTTACAAAAATAATTTTTCAAACTTTCACTTTTCAAAAATGAACCAAATTGACCATTTTATCTTCCTGTGAAGATCTTTTACACTGATCTGCGAAGGTGTGAAAATGGTCTGTGAAGAGGAAATTCATATATGTGATGGTCTATTTTTGAAAATTAAAGTTTGAGTGGCTCAAAAATAGAAATAAACTTCTATTGGTTTAGTTTTGAATTTTTAAACTTTATTTGGGTTATTTTATATAATTTTCCCTTATATTTTTAACTAAAATCAATTCTATCTTCCACTCCACTTATTTTATTTTATAATTTTCAGATTAATTTTTTTACTATATTAAAAAATAATTTAAATCAAATCATTTTTTAAAATAATGGAGTTTTTATTTTTTTTGTTTTTATATATTTTAAATAATTAAAAATATTTGTACACAATTTTCAATATTAGTAATTATAAATTTAATAGAAAATAATTATTTTAATTATTTATTATATTATTTATGATATTAGAGATAATAAACATAAATAAATGTGTTTGTAGAATAATTATACTTAATTTTACACAAATTTTTTTGTTAACAAACAAAGGTCCTTCGAGCAATTATAAACTCTAAAAATATTTTATTTCACAAACAGTGAATTCCATACATAATTAACATCATGATTGTTACATACTTAGAAATAAAAATAAAAACACACATAAATTAGTTAAACACCAGGATTATCAGCTAGTAATAATTATTTTACTTCACTAAATAATCTCATCAAAATTATTATTACATATATGAACTAATTAATCAACTTTCTTATATATTCCCTTCAACCTCCATTCCTTAATATCTTCAGTCTCTGAACAGTCTCCAAAAATGTCCTACAAATCACAAACAATTTACAATCAAATCTTTCTTCTTTTTCTCAAAAAATAAAGTGAAGAATAAAGAATAAAAATAAATAAATAAATAATTAATTATATGTACCTCCAGGGAACATCTTCTGCAAGAAGCCAGTCTCCTTCCATGTCTTGATAAGTTAGTGTATAAAGTACACTCTCTTTTTCACATTCTCGGTCTATACATAATCAGAAACCAAAAAAGTCACCATAAGTTCGTAAAACTCAAGTTAAAGTCAAAAGCTAAAAGTCGAAACTCACATTTACCAAACATGGCGATAAGAGAGGTTTTAAGTGAACGGAAGGAGTTATATAGTGTGACATTAACTTTTCTCGTTATTCCGACTCCTTCCATCTGAACCTTAACATACTTATAGTTAAACCGATCACGATTAATCCTACGGTTGATATCAATTCGAGCAGCTTGATCATGGTAATATTGACACAGCAGATTCCTCCTCCATGTCTGAATCGGCGGC
This sequence comes from Cardiospermum halicacabum, assembly GCA_031304145.1. Classification (NCBI taxonomy): domain Eukaryota; kingdom Viridiplantae; phylum Streptophyta; class Magnoliopsida; order Sapindales; family Sapindaceae; genus Cardiospermum; species Cardiospermum halicacabum. Next base: position 24,762,581 of record CM062396.1, read on the forward strand.
CAGCCTATCACTCTTTTCTCCTCTTCTTCTCCTTCTTCCCTGTCAATAACGGTTAAACCCCTCATTTTTACCGATATTACAATATCTAATCAAACTTCATCAAAACTATCAAAAACACCCCTATTAGGTCAAATAAAAACTTACTCTATACAGTGAGTGTGGTTTGTTCGATCGTCGTCGCCATCGTCGCCGCCGAAAGCGTGATGAAACGTACGTTTGTGGTGATTAAGGTCGGATTCTTTTTTGGCTTCATGATTAAGGTCGAAGTCGAATGGTTTGGTTGAATGGTGAAGAGAGAGACCAAGTTGAAGCTCCATTTTTTTTGGGGGGTTTGAGGAAGGAAAGTAGAAATGTAGAGTATTTATATGGAAGTAGAGGGACAAGAAGGAAGTTTGGGTCGGGGAAAAGAGAAGCAATGAAATGGACAGTTGAGAAAAGTGTGGCACCAACCTCTTTAATAGGGCCGCTTTGCCTCCGGAGTTTTGGTTCACCCCCTAACTTTGTTTTCTTGTCCCCACGATTCCTGAACCCAACTTATTCTCCCGGTTCGGTTCTGTTTAGGTCATGAAAATTTTTTATTTTTATATTTTAAAAGAAAATAATAGATATATTTTATATTTTCTATTGTGTTTAGATATTAAATTAATTTTTTTAAATAAAATTAATATTTTATTTTAGTATTTTAAACAAAAATGTAATAAAATCGTTTTGATATTTTATATTTACAAAATGAATAATTAATTTGATTTAATGATGTGAGGAGGATCTTCGAAATTCAGAATATATATATATATATTAGTCTTATTTGATGTATTTAGGCTTAATGTAATGATATAACTAGGTTAATTTTTGGGTTTTTAGATTTATTTATTTATTTATTTAAAGTATATTTAAAAATATTAATTTTTAATTATTATTATAAGAGATTTTTAAATTTTTTATAAGAAAAAAAATAGGATTTTGAAAAGTTTAATCTTTTTTACTTAAATTAAAACTAAAAATACTAAAATTATATGTTATTAATTATTTGGTTAGAATTTATATTATTTTTTATTTTAATCGAATTAAATTTTTTTACTAGTATGAGCGTAAAATGCAATTATATTTTTATTTTATTAATTATTTCATTAATTTACAAACATATTAGATCTCTACAAGAAGATAATTGAAAATGATGTATCTTAGATTTAAGAAATTAATAAATCACAAATAGATTTAAATAGAATAAAGTGCTTCAAATAGATTAGATGTTATTTCAAGTTTTAATCAAAATTTGACAGTTAGTTGAATTAACACTCTAACTTGACCATTGGCTAAATAAAACCAAACATATGATAATTACTTTGTTAGGAAGATAATAAATAAAGTTAATCACAAATCATACCTAATAATGTTTTTTTCAACAAAAAGGAAAATAACACATGATGAAAATAATTATTATTTAATTACCGTGTAAACATCTAATTCGATCAAAATTAATCAGAATTGAACAATCAAAATTTATAAAAATATGGCAACACATCTATCTATCATAAACAAACACGTCGGATCCTTATCTAAAATATATTTATTCAAAGACATAATAATTATAATTTTCACAATTTTTGTATATGATATTCCTTGTTAGTGCATGAAGAAACTAGACAGATGATGAGTTCTATCTCCAAACATATAAATCGATTATGTCGGTAGACTTATGTTTTCAAATATCTAATTATTCATGAACTCAATCAATCACACTAATTTGACACCAAAACATTCTCTTGAATCTTGATTTTCTTCATTAATTTATAGATTCACACACATACACCAAACCTTAACCTAAAAACTAAACTTTTTAAAATAAACAAAAAGATTCTCTTGGTCGGAGTTCACTTCCAATAATAGTAGAGAGAGAATAAAAAACAAATGTGTTGAATATTAGGGTTTGGAAAATGCTGGTATATTTGGTGCTACCCCAATGTTGGAATCCGGTTCCAATGGAGGGTTTCGATTGAGTCAAGCCAAAAATAATATTATTAATTTATTTATATAATATCGGTTTAGAATTATTTTTTTTAATTTTTGAAAAAGGAAATCTGGAATAGAGATGGATTAAATTGTAAATGAAGCGGTTCAAAATTTATTAGAAGTTAGATTTACATTATTTTTTGTGTTTTTCTTCTAAATTTTTTATTGAAAATTTTTATTGTTTATTTTATAGGTTATGATTTGAATTGTCCATGAAAAAATTAATACGAAACAAATTGTACTGGAGTATCGGGAGTGTGAAATTCCACATTGCTTAGATAAAGGGCTAATGGCTTCTGTATAATGATTGGGGCAATTCTCACCCTTAAGGGCTCTTTTGAGGTGAGTTAGGCCTTCCTAATAGGGAGGGTTTAGATCGTGTCAAGTAAAAAAAAAAAAAACAACGTTTTAAAATTATTTATTTATTGTTCGTTTGGGGCTCGCAGGATTTTTCTTTGAATAAAATGGAAAGGTGAATAAGTTTAAAAAGTGCGACTACGCCAGCAATTCAGAATTCATCACACTGAGATCAAATTAGTAATTTTATTTTATTTGTATATTTAAAAATTTTATGGAACATTTTAAAAATAATGGTTTCTATCTTGTTCATCAGCTTTTCAATTTTAATATTCAATATTATATTTTGATCTTTACCACTTATCCATTAAATTAGGATCTGACTGTCTCAGTCAAATGAAATTAATTTAAAAAAAAATAATAACAAAATCTAAATAATTTTAAATTTACTTTCGTTTTATTCAATAATTTCTGATAAATTTTAAATAATCTCGCTTGTTTTCATCCCGTATCATATTTCTATTTACCAAAATGACGAGGATAAAAAAAAAAAAAAAATCATCATCGTGAAGTTCATGCGAATGGTTTCTATCGTGGTTGGACATGGTTAACCCAATAAACCCGCATGGTCATGTCATGGTTAGGACATAAAATTAATTTGAAATCCCATGGCAGCATGGTGTTCGTGTGGTGGGTCATGGTGATAAAATTGTTGAGATTGTATGTGAATAAAAGGTGATATAATAATATTGTGTACGTGCATTATAATAAATTAAATTCAATTCAATGTCGAGAGTGAATTGATGAGATTTGAATTGAGAGTGAAATGTTGGTGAAAAAAATAGTGAAATTGGAATTGATTTGAAAAGAATTTAAAGTTATATGGGCAAGTGGATGGATGAATGTGAGAACAATTATTAATGGATCGAAAATGCATATCCAATCACTAGTCATATCCACATGCTTGAATTGATTTGATTTCATTATTGAAGAAGTATTTAATAACGTGTTTATTTATTCATTTTCAAGAGATTTTGTTTGATTTTTGTGTATATGAAGTTAATTATAAAAATTGAAAATTAAGTATAAAAATTGAAAATTCATTTAAATGGATTTTATAAAATTTGAAATAATGAATTTTAAAATTTTGATTTTCATACAAATTTTCAAAGTATCTTTTAAATATTTATAATTTTTAAATTTAATAAACTACACTTAAATTTTTACATAATTTAGATTTATAAACTTTTCACGACAGATTTATTATTATACTTTAAACCTTTTATGGTGTAAAGCAAAATTTTTTTTATATATTAAATTTATTGTAAATCTCATCTTGAAATTTTAAGTCATTTTTTATTCTAATTTTTACGCATTATGTAATATAAAAATAAATAAATATTTTTCCTTCTTTTTACTAATTAGATAAAATAAATATAATACTTTTTATGGTTTTTTTTTCTTTTACATTTTATATTTTAAAAATATCTTAATGAATATTAATTCATTACGAATCTAAAATTATTTGAATATATTTTATAAATATTTTATTTTTTAACTAAAAATATTATTTTATTTTCAAAATTTAAAAATTTACAATCACTTTTAGAAGAATATTTTTTTAAAAAAATATAAATAAGTGTACATTACATTTTAGATATATATATATATATATCAATTCTATTTTGAGTAAGCTTTAAAATTATATATATTTATTTATGATGGATATAGAAGAAAGGAAAGATTTGGATTGACGAAATAGCCAAACTTTTAGGATTATTCAACCAAAACACTTTAATTAACATGTAAAGCATTTTCTTTTTCCCTTCAAAAGCATTCTTGCTACATCCTTGATAACACTAAAGTTATACACAATGATGTAACAAGACAACCTTAAAAATAAATTAAGAATCAGATTTTTCCTTTTTAAAAAACAAGTAAATAAATAAAAGCAGTCAATTAAATCTGCCTAAGAGTAGCCAATAATTAAATCTAAATCGACCAAACAATCAATTAATCAAACCCATTAGAGATCAAACATAATTAACCATCAACCTTAATTTAATCAAACCCACCAATCCTTCATCACAACCAAACTTAAATTGACAAAATTTTATTTAATTTTATGTATAAATAAAAAGGGAAAATTGAAAAATAAAAAGAAGAAAAGCAAGTGGATGCATCTTTTTTTTTTTTTTTTTTTTTTTTTTTTTTTTTTTTTTTTTTTTTTTTTTTTTTTTTTTACACAAGAAGCATTAATTGAATCCATTCATGTTGTTATCATCACTGTCAAATGGAGTTGAGGTCCCCATGTAAATAAGGATGAAAGCATCATCTTCAACCACCATACCTTTTATATTTTTTCATTTTTACATATATATTATGATAACAATAAGTCTCTCAATCAATTATATATTTTATATATTGAATACTAATATACATGACATTGCCACCTTGATATATACATATTGAAAACTACTTTGTTTATAGTCGTTTTCATATTTTCCACTACACTAAAAGACACAATTCGAACATCACAATTCACAACCATATATATTTGTTCTCATCCTCTAATTTAACTTCACTTGTTTTTATACACAATATCACATTATTCTTGTGCCTTTTTAATATGATTAATAAAATAAAATGCTTTTAAAAGAAATTATAATAGATTTATTCACGTGATAGTAGTTACATTAAAACGTAAAAATGGGTAAAAAGACCTAACTATTAAATTAAATGTTTTGAAAGATGTTGCATGTATAGATATTTTATTTTATTTATATTATTTATCGTCTTATTTCATAATACATAGTTTAATATACAATTTTATTATTTTTTTAATGAATTTTTTTCATTTTTCAAAAATAAAATGTGTATGATATTTTGATGTACCTATTTAATATAAAAATAAAATTTAAAATAATATATAAATTTGAAATTAATTATAATTTCGAAACTGTATGTTTAATAATAATGTATCAATCACCAGATAACTTTTCACTTTGTTTAGTTTATTAATTTTAATTATCTAGTTACATTTTTAATTATATTATTTATGTATATTTTTTAATATTTTATATTTAACAAGTAATTTTAAAATATAATTATAATAAATATTTAATTTAATAATTAATTTAAATATAATATAATATTTAATCATTACCATTATTCAAAATAGTAATTTAATTAAGTTGATACAAAAGATACTACAATTCATTTATCAATTCAAATACAATTTTTATCTACGTTGAAAAAACTATTTATACACTTTCATCAAATCTCAATAGATTATAAAAGTACTATTTTCATTTTCATCTTCTAACATTCTATATTAATATTTCCCCCTCTGTATTATTTTACTTACAATATTTAAATAATGTATATTATATATTGATCAAATTTCTTTTATGTATTATTTATTATGTGTAAAGAAAAGTATAGTCAAATGGAGTTTTATTTTATTCATTAATATTTATTTTTCAAATATTAAATTTACATAATTTTTAATTATATATTATTAAAGATATTTGCATTTAAAGTTAAGCACCAAAGATCGTGCCTACATTTTTGAATTATAATCGAGTAATCGAGTGTGTGCAGATTTATTTTTAGTTAAAAGAAAATCTTATACTAATGGAGTGCCGGAGGAAATTATATACTTCCTCCGTTTCTAAATAATTACAACACTTCATGTCAGCACGCTGTCCAATGCTTAACTTTAACTGCAAATATCTTTAATAATACATAATTAAAAATTATATAAATTTAATATTTGAAAAATAGTCATCAAAACGAGTAAAATAAGATCCCACTTGACTATATTTTTCCTTATACATCAAAAATAATACATGAAATAAAATTCATCAATAAATACTTTACACTATTCAAATATTGCCACTAAATATAATGGAGAAAGTACAACGTAATTCACATACATCATAACAAACACTCGTATTTTCATTTTCATCAAAAACCAACGGCCAACTCCATAAATCCAAATCCAACTATCATTTTAATTAAAAAATATCACTTGTAATTTCATTTTCATCTAAATAGTACAATTGACATGGTAAGGGGACATTGATGATAAATGTCTCCTAATCTAATTGGTGTATGTAGAGATGAACATGGCACACGTGGGGGATATGGTGTTTTATTTAAAGGACAGACATAAATTTAATTGCAATATTTCAAGCTTTGTGTATCTATACATATCTATCTATTTATGTTTTTACTCGAACCAACGATCGATATTAGTTCAAGTACATATGTGAGACCCACTTTTGTTTTGGTTAGATTTAATTTTCGATTTTGATTCCTCGTAGAGCAAAAGTCTTTGTGATAAAGATGAGTAAGTGTATGTATATATGTTTTCAGAAATTGAAGTTACTCAATAGCTATATATCATACGTTGATCTCACAAGTTCGAGAAGTTCTCTAGATTCGACTAATCAATAAATTATTCTAAAAAATATTAAAAAATGTTAGAATTCAATTATATTGAGTTTATAAATATATAAATAAAAAATATTATTTCAATTAATATGATAAATATAAATACATCAAAATTGAATTAGGTGAATTATTCATGGTTGAAATTCAGTTATTTATTTTGAATATAAAATTTCAAATTAGAATAATCAGGGGTTTGATTGTATTGAATTAGTGTTTACTACAATTATTATAACCTTATTTTATTTTATTTTTACTATAAAACCATGTCATTTAAAAATATTATTACAATAAAATTTTTAATAGTTTGATTTTTTTAATACGAAAAGAAATAGCAAACTAACAAGAAATAGGAAAAAGAATAATAGAAAGGAAGTATTGTCAATATTTCCCATTAATGATTTATCTATATATATATATGTAAATTAATTATTTTTAAAATTTTCATACCTTTACCACAATGATATTATTTTAAAATGGTGTATTATAAAATTATTTAAAAATTTTATTTTAAAATATTTTATTTTATATTATTAATTTTAAAAAATTCGGTAAAATCACTTTAAAATTAAGTATAAATAGTGTTGGAGTTTGAACGAATAGATTTAGAACAGATATAACCTATAAAAAATAATAGACGGTTATTAGAAGGATTTTTATCAATAAGTTGGTAAGGGCACATAAAATGGTAAAGATAACCTTATCAATCAGAAAGAAGCAATTATTATTATTATTTTTTTAAATGAAACTTTCTCAAACACCTAATTGAAAATTGCAAGCAACAACATGCTATTAATACAGTATAAACAAAAATCTCTAGAAACTTCAAGCTCATTAAAGCCAACCACCACCTCATCTATGAAACCAAAAAGTCCTCTATAAACATCTGAACAACAAAGACAACACATTCTTCATACATTACACTTAATATTATGGTCCCTAACAATAATCACACTCATATTTCACATTCAATCTCTCTATCTCTTACCAACTTCTCTATTATCAAACTAAACCCTAACCCTAACCCTAACGTGTATTATAGTAGTCCCCTACCAAGAGGGTATAACACGTCGATGATGACGTGTTGTTGATGGTTAATGTCTAGCAATTTGGTTCGTTGGTGTTTTTATCTTCGTTTTACACGTGGGTGGTTGTGACACATATTCACTGTATACACATGTCCATGCACGTATAACGTTTGAAAGTGCTCTTTCATCTTTCGATACACACGTGTACACATGTCCAACCACCTCATATTGTTATTATGTATAATATGGATGTTTATTGTTGAAAATGGATCGTTCTGGTTATTTATTGCTAGTTATATTTTGATATTTTAGATGTTTGAATTTTAACATATGTTAATGAGTTCGTAGAGTCTTTTGATCGACCAGAACATCTATTGAGAAATCTTGAGTTGAGGTTAAAAAGAATTGAACTGCGTACATCTCGTTTTTAGGAGTTCGAGAAGTTTAAAGTTAAACGCGTTTGATTTGAAATAAATTTGAGATGAATGGCTTTCAAAAAAATTTGTCCAAAAACCATATAAGTGGGGACAAAATATACTAGAAAACATAGTAGTAATTTGAATGATCAGCCTTAAAATCGATACAGTGATACATGACGCCCTACTACCGTCCTCGGGTATAACCTATCATTCCATTATCAAATTTATATGCTTTTATTAGAGTATTCCTCTAGACAACGGCATAGGGAACTAACTCCATCCATTTTATATATATATATGCAGGCCAATTCGAGTGTTTTTTATTCGTTTTAAAATTGTCCGTTTTCTAAAAAATAATATAACAATAATATATTACGCCAAAATTTGGTTAATAATGAAAATTATATTACATACCAATTAGAATAAAAGCGGAGGAGTAGATGACTATATATATATATATATATGTATATATATATATATATATATATATATATATATATAAAAGGATGGTAGTCCCCTACCATGCATGATATATATACCTCTAAATATTATTCACAGGTTGAAGTCTGCACTTTGCCAGATCATAAAATTTGTGTAAAGCTGTGAGATTCCAACAACATTTATAAAAGAAAAAGGTTAATGTGATGTGAATGACTTACATGGGTGTTATGGACCATATAGCAAATATCTCCATAACAGGTTATTGATTATATCAGGATATCATTAAAAATATATATAATTTTTAGTTTATAATTATATAGGTTCTAGTTTTAAAGTGATTTTGCTACGATTTTATAAAATTAGATAGTACAAGTAAAATATTTTAAAAATTACTCTGAAAAAATAGGAGTGATAAATGATAATTTAGATCTTGTACACATTTCCATGCATGCAATGGAAAAACAATTGAATCAAAAGATGTGAGAGTGAGACCACTTCACTTTTATCATCTTTGGAAGATTGTGTTTTATAGCTAGGTACGTAACATAGCCAAGGTTCAGAGAATTAGACAAAAGTTTTTTATTTCTTTTTATTGAAGAATCAGATTCTTCTTAGGTGTTAGGCAAATGAAATCGACATATTTGTTTCCATCGTTTGATATTTTTGAGTTGCTTTTTAATGATTGGTAGGTGTAGGTGTTCTAGAAGTTTGGTTTGGTAATGAATGATTAATTCGATTTTTAGAAGGTTGTCAAAATTATAACATATCAAATCCTGGAGGACAAATACAAGATCAATATATGGAAGCCCAAATCGAACCCGAATTGGGCCCAAGCTTTCGGGTGGGCTGGGTTACGTTTCTAGTCCAATCCAATAGATGGCCCAAAAAGAAAAAAAAGATAACAGTACAATATCCAAAAACACGTTGTAAACGCAGTTTGACTTTTTGACTGCTTAACAGTAAAATGAAAAGCAAAAACGCACTCCAGTGAAGACGACGACGACGCTAACCAACCAACCAGCCCACCCATAGTCGTATCAATTGGCTCCAGAGCCGTCGCCTGAGTCACCGATGGATTCCGATTCATCGAAATCTCCGATTCTACCTCTATCGATTTCTCCAGATGACGAACCCAAAGATGATAAGGTCTTCAAAGGATCCGCCATGACTAAAAGAGGCGCCAATGCCGCCGTCTCTTACATGACCTGTGCAGGTACACAATTCGCGCTCGATTCAACACTTCAATCGCTAACTAACCAAAACCTAACTCGGTTCAGTTTACATGCACCTTTTTTCATATTCGAAATCCATATTTCTATAGAGATTTTAGGTTTTTTAATTGTAATGAGTCGAAATCTTGATTCGGTCGTTCATTTCTTCGTGTATGTTTGTTTCCAGTGTTGTTAGTATTGTTTAACAAGGCAGCTCTTTCGTCTTATAGTTTCCCGTCCGCGAATGTCATCACATTGTTTCAGGTGTGTTATAGGCTCATGTTTTGTTTGTTATTGGAGATGGAGAAACTGTTTATGTGAATTTTTATGGTGAATTGTTGTTTTGTTTTGCAGATGATAACTTCGTGTTTCTTTCTCTATGTGTTGAGACGTTGGAAAATCATTTCATTTAATGTTAGTGAATCAGTGAATTATGATGGTAACTCTATGTTTATATCGCGTCAGACGATTGTTCACACCTCTCCTGTTGCGTTAACTTATTTGCTTTACATGGTATGATATTTACATTTTGAAACTGTTGTTATGGGATGTGATAGAATGTTGGTAGTGGTGGATATCTAGAGTTTTCTTTTTAATGTAATCGATTGTTTTTTGGTTGGAAGCTAGCCACTGTGGAGTCCATTCGTGGAGTAAATGTTCCAATGTACACTACCCTTAGGCGGACTACTGTGGCATTTACAATGATTGTGGAATATGTTTTGGCAGGGCAAAGATATACAGCTCCAGTAGTTGGAAGGTAAATGGGGGGAAGCAAAGCTTCTACGACAGCTTTGCTTCCTCGTCGCTTCTTTCTGGTTTGCCAAAGGATTTTGGAGCGACGAAGTGACTAGGTCTTAATTACCTTGTCTTTCATATGCTTCCTATGCTTAGTATATGTCTATGTGGTGATCTCCTGCTGCTTTTGCTTGTAGTAGGTTTAGTTTTGCAAGCTACGAGATTTGACATTTAAGGAAGGGATTTCGAACTGAGAGTAATACGCTAAATGCTAATTTAATTTGGTGAACAGAGAGAGAGTATGTGTTTGACTGAGAGAGAGTATTGACTACTTTTAGTTAGTATATGCTATCCTCTACATACAGTTTTTGTTACTGGTATAAGTTGTGTGATTTCTTTTGTTTGAAAAGCTATAGTTATTCACTCAACTGAGTATATTTAAGGGTTTTGTCAGTGTTGGGGTGATAGTTTTTGGCGCATGTGTTGCGGGAGCTAGGGATTTGTCATTTGACTTCTATGGATATGCTGTTGTCTTCTTAGCCAACATTGCCACAGCAGTATATCTTGCAACCATAGCTCGTATTGGTAGTATTCACTCCCAACTTTCTTCTTGTTTCTGTAGTGTTTCATCTCAAATCTCATTTTCATGACCGTTTCTTCATATCTTTTTGAGATAACTTATTGTCACTTCTTTTTCCTTTTCAGGGAAGTCCAGTGGCCTAAATAGTTTTGGCCTTATGTGGTGCAATGGTATACCAACAATTTGTATCCTAAACTTTGCAATCAATACTCATTGTTGATATCTTGCATAAGTTTTCATGTGAAATCAAATGACTTTTCTATGTAGGAATTTTATGCGGTCCATTCTTGCTGTTTTGGACATTTATTCGGGGCGACTTGGGGATTACTATGAATTTCCCATATCTTTTCTCACCAGGCTTCATGGTATTTTCTTTGCTCACTGTAAAAAATAGTTCTTTAATGTAGATTGTTAACTTCATACAAGCTATCTAGATTTATCGACCGATTTGATGAGCTGTTTTTTCCCTTTGGGATAGGTTGTGCTGCTGTGTTCATGTATATTGGCCTTCTTCTTGAACTACAGTATATTCCTGAACACAACACTTAATTCAGCTTTGACACAAACTATTTGTGGTAACTTAAAGGTTAGCTCAATTTCTTTGCTCTTGAACTTAGTTATGCTTTACAATCACAGTACCACAACTTGATTCATTTGAGAGTCTTGGTCCTGGTTGAGCTGATCAGTAAATGGCAGGGCCCGAATTTATCTACATTCACAACTTCTGCATCTTAACTCCTTGTAAAAATTTTTACCATTTCGTTAATCAATTGGTGTCTAAAATCATCTCTATGCAAACACTAACATCTGTCTCATACAAAAAGTCAGTTGTCCATTACAGATGCAACAAAATTGATTAGTTCTCTGTAAAATAAATGGACAAGACAACTTTTCTCCGAAATGTTTACTATTACTTTAGTAGCCTTTCTCAAATTGTACGTGCACTGTCACTGTGTGCTTTCATGTCATCATTTTCAGTTTCAGAAACAACTCTCACAAACCTGATATTACATCTTCGACTTCTGTCCTTTTAGGATCTTTTTACCATTGGACTTGGGTGGATGCTTTTTGGCGGGCTTCCGTTTGATTTCGTAAGTGGTTGAGAAATTTCTCTGCCGTTGACATTATTTGATAGCATACCCCCTCCCAACTCTACTAACATCCTCGATCATGTCTTGTTCCATTTGCAGCTAAACGTTGTGGGACAATCTCTTGGATTTCTGGGCTCTGGTTTATACGCCTACTACAAGCTCATGGGAAAATAAATATAGCAGACTGAAAACCAGACGATAAGTACATTTTGGTAGAAGATCATCTTTTTTTTGTTCATTTTTCCTTCTCTCCAATTCGGTCGACATTTTTGGGCTCAACATGGGGATATTTTCGCAACGGCCAAATCAGATTGTTAAGACTTGAAATATTGTAGCCATGAAGATCATTACGTACTGCAGAAGTACTTGCTGATACATTTTCTTGTCAATTCCATTGTAAATGTTGCTTTGCCCAGTTTTCTTGTTAACCTAACAATAAGGAGATGTGAAGAAACCATGTAGATAGTCTATATTAAAATCACTAAAGAGGTTCTGTTTCTAGTATAGTTGCTTGGTTTCTTTTACAACACATCTTGTAACAACTAGGTGATTTATTTTTTATTTTAGTTTCTTCAATTATATTTGAGTTAAATTATTATTTTTTATTTTAGTTTCTTCAATTATATTTGAGTTAAATTATCTATGTTTGGCAAACCAATTTATAATCTATTGGTAGTAAATTGTAATTGGTTACCATACATGCGACTCCTATATTTTAGAAATCTATACTGCCTATGCAATTTATTTATAACAAAATCCAAACATTTTCGGTTAATCTAGTTATAACCGGTTTTGTAATTCAGATGTCACAACATAAAATGAAGTCTTGTTACAAGTCAAAAACAACAGAACACAAAATCTAAAACTGTTGCCAATTTAAGAAACAAAACGGTTATCGAAATTCTCAACCAATCTTCGAACACAATAACCGCCAAACCTTTCTGCAGACACAACATTTTTTTCTCGAATCTCCACCGACACAAACCATTAACACTGCTCTTAATCATACCTTGACTCACACTAATTCCCTGCGTGTTGCTTTCTTCAAAGAATCAAACACATTTTTATGTTCTTTTCATGTATATAACCCTGCAAAACCAGTTGTTGTTCAACAAATCTTCAGATGATGCTAAGGCTTGCATCGGGACAAATTTCCCCACCTCTGTCAATCGATGGCCCTCGTTTGTCGAATGCGTTTTCGTTTTCCTCTTCGATGATTGACGGCATGTCGAGGAAAATCGTTAACTATGATCGCCTTCCTGAAGAGCCTATCAGGCTTTGTGTTCGTAAATTGGACGGTTCTTCTTTTGGTAATGTTGTGCTTGTGTTTATGTATTGTTTGATGAAATGTGTGATTGACTAATTGAATTCGAAAATGTTTGGGTTTGACAGATATTGATGTTTCGAAGAAGGCGACGATTGCAGAGCTGAAGATGGCTGTTGAGGCTGCTTTTCATCATATGCCGAAAGAGGGACCGGGCAAGATCTCATGGTAAAGTGAATCGGTTTCTGTTTGTTAATGTTGTGTTTTGTTTTGTTGTGTTGTAAATGATGTTTTTGTTGTTGTGTTGAATGTAGGCCACATGTTTGGGGACATTTCTGCTTGTGTTTTGAAGGACAGAAGTTAATAGTAGATTCTGATTACATCAAACACTTTCAAATTAGGGATGGTGATCAGGTCTGTACCCATAATTCCTGTGTTTGTCCCCATTAGTTTCGCAATTTGTTAATGCTTTGTGTATTTGCAGCTTGAGTTTGTAAGGCACATTTCATCAAAATGCAATCTGAAAAAGATGCGATCAAAGCATAAAAACTCCGACCACCAAGCAACAGAACAAGATGAGTAAGTCTGTAAATTCACAAACTTTTTAACTGTTGTGATCCTAATGTGTAGACAGATAGATACTGAACATGGTGTGGCGCTCACAGGTCGCCTTCAAGTAGCAGTTTTGAGTCAGAACATGACCAGAATAAGCTGAATGACGATTTCGAATTCAATGAAATGGAAATCGGAAAGTATAAATACTTGGAAAGCTATGACGACATCAACGATGGTCAAGATTGCTGGAATTGTATGCCGAAAAATAAATCCAGACCAACACAAGCTAGATTTGATTGCGGATTGCTCTTCAGTTTTAGGAAGTCAAGAGACAGGAGACAGTTTATCAGATCAACTTCTTGGCATGAACAAACCAAGTTGGATATGTGGACACCACATTAGACATTGGCCTTTAACACACGAAATCGTTATATCAAACAGACCTTTATCAAATTGTTTTGTTCTTTTGATTTCTGTATTTGGGAATACAATACATGCAAGTCTTGTACAACATGATATGCAATTACAAGTCAATGCAATTACAAGTCAATTATTTTGTTATGTGTTTATTTGGGCCTAATTGGGCTTCTATGTTTGGCGCCATTTTGTTGGGCCGGAGCCCAAAACATAGCAATCATAATAAGGTCTCATAACCACCACTTCATATCAAAATCAAATTGTGTGGCAAATATTGAAGATCAGATTAGATTTCCTCACCATTTCCACACACTCATTGAAGATCAATTTTATCAGAAAAAGAAGAATCAACAAACCAGAGAAGAGAAAAGCAAAAGCAGCCATGGCGAACATGATCATGGCCTCAACAAACGCGAAACCGCTCCCAAAACTCCCACTCCAAACAACAACAACAACACCAAAACCTAAATTCCAAATCTCCCTCCCAAAACTCACAAAAACCCTCACAATCCCCTCCACCACAACCATCAAATCCCTCTCTCTAATCGCCTCCTCCTTCGCCTTCGCATCTCCCTCACTCGCCGCGGATATCGAAAAGGCAGCTCTCTTCGACTTCAACCTGACTCTCCCGATCATCGCCGTCGAGTTTCTCCTCCTCATGGTCGCTCTCGACAAGATCTGGTTCACGCCGTTGGGAAAATTCATGGACGAGAGAGACGCGGCTATAAAGGAGAAGCTCAACAGCGTGAAGGACACGTCGGAGGAAGTCAAGCAACTGGAGGAACAAGCCGCCGCTATAATGAGAGCCGCCAGAGCTGAGATCTCGGCGGCGCTTACGCAGATGAAGAAGGAGACTCAAGTTGAGGTCGATAAGATTCTATCGGAAGGGAGGAAGAAAGTGGAGGCTGAGCTTCAAGAAGCTTTAGCTGATTTAGAGAAGCAGAAGGAGATCACCATCAAAGCTCTTGATTCTCAAATTGCTGCTCTCAGTCAAGACATTGTTAAGAAGGTTCTTCCTGTTAAATAAAATTAAAGATCTGTTGATATTTCGTTTTGGTGTTGGTGATGTTGTAATTGTATAAGGTTTTTACTATTACAGTGTTTTGGTTTGTTATTTGGGCTTATACTATTTGAAACTTTTGGGCCTTTAGATCCATTATTGATAATGGGCTTGGGTCTTATTGGGCTTTATTGGATCCACTGTTAATAATCTAATTAATTAACAATAATGCTAATATTAAGGCGCACGATAATTCAATCAAAGCATGTTATGTAACGATAAAAGTGCCTTCCACTGGTTAATCAACTTATTAAATTACATAATTAAACATATATATATATATATATAAACTTTTCAATCTATTCAATTAAGTCATATCAATCAACGTCAAAATTTGCCAAATGCACTTCCTCCTCAACAGTCTCATCTTAATTACCGCAAAAAATTCTTATTAATTAAATATAAAAAAGATTAAAAAATTACAATTACTTTCCTTATTCAAAAGATTTCGAAATTGTAACTAGATATTTTACCAAAATAAATCTAATTAAAAATTTTATTTATTTTATTTTCTTGTAGAACAAGCAAATCAAAACATTTTTTTTTAAAAAAAATTAAATTTGAATTAAGAGGTAAAAGACCTTAATAGATAATAATCCAAGATTTATAATTTAGATAAATACAATTATTGCCCAGATACAAAATGACGCTATTTCTATTCATAATTTTCGACTTTTGAGTATAAAATGGAAAAAATAAATGTAGGTGGACCCCGCACGACGAAAACGGTGTCGTATCTCGTATCTCCACTTTCTTCTCTGCCAAAATATTTTAAACACCCGATAAATCACACTCTCATATAAAATGCTCTCTCGTCCATTTCAATGAATCCATCAATTGGTTTCTCTGCTACTACTACTCCTACAGTCTTTGTAACTTCCACAAATCTCTCATTCGATTCAAATTCTCTCCAAAAATTTTGGTTTTTTCTTATTTTTTAATTTTTAATTTTTTAATTTTTTAATTTCAGGGCCAAATTAATGAGCTTTGATCGATTCTCTCCCTTAGTTTATGGTAACTAGTTCTTATCTCAAAAGAGTGTGCTCTGGTTCACTTGTTTATGTCTTTTCTGGTGATGTTATTTGATTTTGTTTATATTTTTTGTGGTTTTTGTTTTTAGTTCAGCAAGTTCTGCGAGTAATCATATGTTCCGTTTTTGTTAAATTATATCTGTAAGTTTTTATACTATTGCTTCTCTTTACTGTTTCTGGTGAATTGTGCAATATATTGTGATTTTGTCATTTGTATTCAAAGAGTTAAAAGATTCGTTGTTTGATGAAGATGATGATGTTGTTGAAACTTGTGTTGATATAATTTGTATAAAAAGTGATATGTTATGTAGGTTTATTTGAAATCATTTAGTGATATGCGATTGTTATATGTGTTTTGATTTGGGAGACAGAATGGCTGGAAAAGGTTCTATTAAATATGATCCATTTGAGTATGAGCTTTTTGCTGGTGATCCTGATCACCTTGAAACTGTGGTTTCATCATCAAGTAAGAAGACTCCATGGATTGCTCCGGCAATGGTGATACTTAGGCACAGGATTGGGAGGGGAGCCTTTGGTGATACATGGTTGGCTACCCTTCATCGTTCGACCGAAACTTATGAAGACTTTCATGAGGTTGCTGTCAAGATGTTGCATCCTGTTAGAGAGGATCACATGAAGGTTTTGTTGGACAAGTTGGATGATTTTTTTACAAAGTGTCAAGGGATTGGAGGTCTGCAGGGAATTTCAGTTATCAATGGAAAAGTGAGTGTAGCTATTCCTTTTTGGTTTGTATGTGTGGTGATTTCACTATTAAGCTTCTGTGTAACTTGCATGTCCTGCAGATATGCATCATTATGAAATTCTATGAAGGATCTCTTGGTGATAAAATGGCCCATCTTAAAGGAGGGAAGCTTACCCCTTTCGATGTTTTCAGGTGCTTTGATGGAGTTTTTTCCCTTGGCTAATTACTTTTTGTTTGTAGATAGTTAAATCTGTTAAAAAGAAGCTTCAGTTCTCATTGTATGCTGTTGATGGTAGGTATGTGGTTGATTTGGCTCAAGGAATTTCAGAACTTCACTCGAAAGGAAACCTTGCCCTTAACCTTAAACCGTTTAACTTTCTTCTTACTGACCGTGACCAAGCAGTTCTTGGAGATGTTGGTATTCCTTATTTATTGCTTGGAATTCCTCTGCCAGCTCCAAATTTGATCCGCAGACTTGGAACACCTAATTACATGGCTCCAGAACAGTGGCAGCCGGAACTCAGGGGTCCCCTAACCGTTGAGACAGATTCCTGGGGATTTGCATGCAGCATTATAGAGATGTTGACAGGTGTTCAGCCTTGGTGTGGGATGACAGTTGACGAAATTCATGATGCAGTTGTCAATAAACAAGAAAAACCCCAAATTCCTAGCAGCCTTCCTCCTCCTGTTCGGAGTATTCTACGCAGTTGCTTTGAGTATGACTCCAGGAATCGCCCTCTAATGACAGACATATTACGAATGTTTAAGAGGTAGGAATCTTCTTCATGTGAATATTTCAGTGTTGTATTAGCTTATCTCAATAAGTTTGCATTGATATTCATTATGCCTATTCCGTGTATTGCAATTTGTCATTAATAATTGTTAGACAATTTGCAGCTGGCAATATGCAATTGATATTGAAGGAGGCTGGATAGATCCTGGTAGCAGATTACTAGCAGAGAGATCTAATGGTTGTTATACTGGGAGGTTCCTTACAATAGATGATTTGCAGGTTGGCGATATGGTGCGTTCTAGAAAGCTGCCCAACTCGCGCAAACCTGAAATCAAAGATATTCCTGAAGGAATTGTGGTGGGATTAGAACTTGATTCACAACGAGATGGTTTTGTTATGGTGAGATTACACGGTATTCATGACCCGCTGAGAGTTCATGTTTCTTCACTGGATCGAGTTGCCTTTGGCTTAGCAGTTGGGGACTGGGTACGCTTGAAGGAGGAAGATAAGCTACACTCTCCTGTTGGCATTGTTCATTCCATTGATCGAAATGGAAGTGTTTCAGTTGGTTTCATTGGGTTAAAGACCCTATGGAAGGGAAAATCTTCAGAACTGCAGATGGCAGAGTCATACTATGCAGGTCAGTTTGTGAGGTTGAAAGCTAAGGTGCTTAGTCCTCGATTCGAATGGCCTCGTAAAAATGGAGGAGCTTGGGCTACTGGCAGAATTTGCCGAGTTCTACCAAATGGATGCCTTATGGTAAATTTTCCTGGGAGATTGCCTTTCAGAGAGCAAAATGGTTTCTTGGCAGACCCAGCTGAAGTAGAAATGGTTTGTTTCTGGAATTGTCCAGATCTTTTGGCAAAATATGAACATCTTGAGGATTTTCACTGGGTCGTAAGACCGCTTCTTATTTCATTAGGTCTCTTTGCAGCCATCAAGATGGGATATTCTCAGGTTTCGAAAGAAACGAAAGAACAGATTTCGAAAGAAACAAAAGAAAAGAAAGGGAAGATTGAACAGGCAAAAGTGGAGAAGGAAATGAAAATTGAGCAGCATGCAGATGACTGGAATAGTTGCCACACCCCTCTACCTGCCAAACGGGGATTCTGGTAACAAAATCATCCGAACCTGTGTCTCGCAATTACTGATAAGGCATGCTGGTGGTCTAACAAAAATGGATTCATCTTTGCTGAATTATGTGCATAGTTGAATCCGAATAATTTATGCAGTGTATGGTGCCAGCAAAAATAACATTGTTACTGCTGCTCAGTAGCCATTTCCAATTGGATTTACCAGTTTATAAACATCCTGCAATTTGCTTATGCTTCCGACATTAGAACATTAGAATCTGCAAAATGACTTATCTTATTGGATCTCCAACAAAACCACATCTGAAAGAACATGCACTGTGATACTGCTAAATGATTCAGCAAAGGAAGACTCAACATTAGATGCTTATTTATTTCTATTTATGTTCCAAATGAAAATGTTGTACTTAAACGTCCCTTCTTGAAGCCCAGATTGGCTCTGGTAAGGATGGATTTATTTGCTCATGTGAATAGGGTAGGGAGTTGAAGTGTTGTATAAGAGTGACAGTGAATATTTGCTGATATGATAAGTCAAAATGACCATAAACAAATGAAAACTAACACCAAGCTGCGTCAAAACATTTTAAATGGTACAAAACTTAAAAAGTAATCACATAATTAAATAATAGAAACAAGTTAGTAGAACTCACTCTAGTTGATGTCTTCCACTTCGGGTGAAAATGGATTATTTTGATAAGGAATCATCCTATCAAAATAAGTAATATTACTAATTCCTTGAGTTTTCAAGGTAGTAAAGGTGTTACTTTTTTTACTGTATAAATAGAACTTACTCTCAGCAACTAGTCCTACACCAATCTCCTACACCAATCTGCGGGCCTGCTCCTAAAGTCCCATTCGAATCTTCTGTGCCTAGTATTTTTGAAAGAAAAATAGAATCACCATTCTTCAAGAGCAGCACAGGTGCCATAATATGATGAAAGATAACATCATTTTTCTTCTTGTAAAAAGATTGATATTCGACAATTTCTTCCGATGATAGAACAAATCTTGGAATAGTCATTATTTTGATCCATTGCATTTGCTCATCCAATTTCCAAACGCGAGTACATGCTAAGCTAATGATGAATTCCACAGCTGCAAGCCTATCTCCCCAGACAACTAAATCCAAGCACCGT
Organism: Cardiospermum halicacabum; assembly: GCA_031304145.1. NCBI lineage: Eukaryota > Viridiplantae > Streptophyta > Magnoliopsida > Sapindales > Sapindaceae > Cardiospermum > Cardiospermum halicacabum. The sequence continues at coordinate 24,782,838 of CM062396.1, forward strand.
CTTGATTCAGGTGGTTTTGCTATCATCTTAAACTTACATGTCTTCACGTCAAAACGGAGAATGCCAATACTTGTGTACCAATAGATCTATTCATTGACGCACAACCCTATCAGTTTATACCGCACCCAGAATCTAGAATTCAATGAAATAAACAATGGAACCCAATTTCGAGTCTTGAATGACCATCTGAATCCATCGCGATTATCGCAATTGATTATTACGATAATGTAATTATTGTTGCGTTTGTCGTAACCGAATCCATAAGCATATGATCTGCGAGTTAATGGATTCGAATGCGGTATTTTTATCGGCTGACGCGTAAGCGTCCATGGATTGAATAGAATCAAAGCTCTGTTTTCGCTGTCGAGATACAACACTAACCCGTTCACGCAACCCACGTACAAACTTTCTTTCGCTGGAAATTCAATGAGCGTGACCGCCTTCGTTTCACTCTCAGGCTTGCTGAAATCAATTGACCGAATTGATGATCTCAAAGTCATAAGAACCTTCTCCTCCTTGCTGTTGCGTTTGCTGATTTCTTCAAGAAGTATTGATCGCCACTTCTTGCTCACACATTGGAGTCTCCCGAGTGATTTTGGAGGTAACCATTGCTGTATCTCCTCTACTACATCATCTGGAATCATCATCCGCTTCACCTTCCTCGCACCCATACGCCTTCCTTCTTTTCAATCAGGGTTTTGCTTTATAATGCTGTGTCTGCTGTTAAGTATGAATGGAAATTTATAAGTTTCCAAATTTAAATAAAATAAAAGAAAGAATGGAGTGTCGCTATCAGAATAAACCTTCATGGGGAATCTGCAGTGGTCATGGAAAGCTGAACGAACCGGATAATCCATCCGCATGCCACAAGGATCCAAACGGGCATCCGGGCCCAACTAAACTGAGACAGACCTCCGGTCGGTAGGGGTGTAATTAGGTCGGGATGTTCTGGATTTTAACGTGTTCAAAATTTTGTGTTCAAAATTTTGAGATTGAAATTGTGCTCGGGGCGGAATTAATATAAATATTTAATTTTCGAATTTAATTCGAGTCGAAGAATAGATTTTTGTAATCGGAAATTTTCGAATCCATTCCAAATTTTTAAAAATTAATATATTACAATTTTTAAAAATTAATATATATTACAATATGTTTTATAAAATTATAATTTTTCAACTCTCAGAATATATAATGTTATATAAAATTATTAAACCGTTTAGATTAATTGTTTGGACAAGTATATATTTTTTTTCTATTTTATATTATTTAAAAATAATATTTATTTTATTTTTTTTTTATGTATTTAATTTCGAGAATTTCCGAATTTGTCCCGGTCTGGTCCTGTCCCAAAATTTTCAGGAACGGGAATTCGAGAACGGGAATGGATCACAAAATTGTGTCTCAATTAAATTTCGGGACAGGTGACATGTGTCGAATCCGTCAATATAAATTTAATCTGTAATATAAATAAATTTGTAGTAAACAAGGTCGATCCCACAGAGAACGGAAATCAATAATTGTAAATATTAAGACCAAATCAAATAAAACTGGTGCTGTAAAATATAAAAATAATTAAACTAAAAATGAAATTAACATAATAAAACAATCAATGATATTTAAACATCCAGTTAAGTCAACTTATTCAACGTAGTGTTGATCATCGAAACTAAATATAAATATATATATATATATATATGCAGTTCAATAGACACAGTTATAGCTATTGACAACGTGTCTAATAACCAATCTTTTTCTTAGTTATTAGACTGACCGGATACGACCTTTCGAATCGATCACTAATCTAAAGTAGACCGCATTAAGAACTAGAAAGGACCCGTGATCATAACCAATTGAATCATTACGAGAGTTCTTGAATTATGATTATGCACTCTCAACATTACCTAGGTCAAATTAACTCCAAGTTATTTGACGTGCAATGTGTTAATCCTAATTAACCAACATGTGCATTTAACCATGCTCATAGAGAATACACAAATATTAAACAAGTATATAAATTAAAATATAATTCTCACAACACGTATAATTGACTTAGCTGGATGAGACTAGTTTAGCACTTAATGGGCGCAGCGAACATCATTTTCTCAATAAAATTGATCGTACCAAAAATAAAGAAACAAAATGTTTTTTATTGAAAACTTAAAAACTCCCTAATTCTGATCATTCAAAATAAATATATATTCTGTTACCAAACTGAAAATCCTTCAAAATCCTCTCAGAATCCTTATTTAAAAACTCTAAATTCAAAACATAAAAATCCCAAAAAAAATCCTATCAGTTTATTTCTAAATAAATCTTCAGATGAAATCTTGTTGACTTTGACCCTACTTTAGTAATTGTTGTCATTAATTCTCAAAAACCTTCATATTTGTATAATTACCTCAAATCTGTCCAAAATTACAAAAACAGATAAATTAATAGCTAATCTTCAATAAGGTCCAAAAATAATAAACAAAATAGTGCATGAATAATGTCAATTTCATGCTTCTTCTCCACGTCCACACCAACCAGGTTCTCCACGCCCACATCAACCAGGTCATCCTGGTTTTTCTCCACATCCACATTAACCATGTCATCGACTACAACGTCTTGGTTCCCCCACAGGATTCTCCTCCTCGAACAGCCGCCGCTGCAGTGCAATCCATTTGTAATAATCTGCTGGCTTCCTAGGTTTACCTCGAATTGCATGCTCATACTTTTCACTGTCCTCTCTCATATCGTCTAGATGATCTGAACAAGATTTATAAATTGGAAAATAATCGCAATAGTCACAGAAATAGGGAGATGGAGGAGGTGAAGGAGGATACACAGCAACAGGTATAGCATCCTCGTGCCTGTTGATATGCAGATCACAGGCACTCTTAGTTTCAAATTTCTCCTCGCATTTGCTGCAAATCCATCTCTCCTGAGTGTGCTAGTTCTCCACTTCAACCACATGATCCATATATATCTAGAGGAACAAATATTTATAGTTTATGAGAATAAAAATTATAAATTAAATAATTAAAAAAAATGCCTAATAAAAATTGTCTAATAAACAACTTCAATTGTATAGACTTGGTGTATACCCAAAATTCATTATCAGAATTCATATCTCAACATTCTCTACTTCAACCATGTGATCCTGATTCTTCATCTCCTCAAATTGTTGCTCGAGTGGAACTTGTTACTCAACCCAATTGTAATAATTGGTTCGCTGCACAGGACTACCTAGTATTTCCATGTTTATACCTGATCCTCCCTCATATCCACTAATCTTTAAAAAAAAAATAAAAAAATGAAAAAAAAATAACTTGTGCTTGGAAAAAAAATCACCGCGGTAGTTACAGATATACGGAGATTCAGAAAGTGAAAGGAGTCAGCATCTTCGTGTCTGTTGATATGTAGCTCAAACTCACACTTAGTCTCGAAATTCTTGTGGCATTTACTGTAAGTCCATCTCTCTTGATTTCGATTTCCACACTCCATATGCATCGAATTTAGAGAACGAGTTGTTCGTGCATGTTGATATGTTGTCTACACCCACGTTTAGTCTCGAACTCCATATTGCATTCACTGCACTTCCATGTGCCTGGAGGAGGTTGATTTTACAGATCCGCCCAATTTTATTAAAAAAAATACTATATTTTTTCAAATAAAAAAATGACAAAAAATTATATTAATTTTTGTTTTAAATCATATAATTATATTTATAAAAATCTAAATTTTACCAAGAAAAGGGGTAAACCCTCTCAGCCCCAAAATATTAAAAAAAATATAAAAATTATATTTTATATTATTTGGATGACATATTTTTTAAATAATATATCTTTTTATTAGGGATGGGCGCGGTTTTCGGTTTTTAACCAAACCGGACCGACCCGAATCCAACCGAACCAAATTAATCGGTTTTTAGTCTTATTTGGGTCGGTCCGGTTTTAATAAAATAAAAACCGAATCATTTGGTCTCGGTTCGGTTTTAATCTCCAAAAACCGAACCAACCCAAAAACCGATTTAAATTAATTATAATAATAAATCCAAAAATCTGCACTAAATTTCATGAAGTATATAATATTTTCTTTACATTATTATTATTATTTTTTTAATTTTTTCAACTTTTGTTTTGTTCCAATTTTGTATAAAAATCATTTAATGTATTTTTCATGCATCATCTGTATGTACCATTATTGCTATATCAAAAAGTTATATTTCTTAAATTATGTAATGTCTGTTATACATACACTTGGTATTTTTTTTTGGTGATCACATAGCTTGTTTTGTTTGAATGTTGGATGCTTGGTTTCAAACCTAATTATTACTTTATTATTTACAAATAAATTAGATTTTAAATGATATTTGATTTCATATATGTATTATAAATTTATTTTGAATTAAATGGAATACCACTTACTTAAAAATAAATTACAAAAATATTAGGCCCAACAAGAAAGCACAAACCGAATAAAATCGGACCGATTCGGACCGAACCGACTAAAACCAAACCGGTCGGTTTCATTAATCTACTTGATTTGGTTCGGTTCTAAATATAAAAAATAATAATAATAATAATAATAATAATAACCAAGTAATTCGGTTTCGGTCCGATTTTGCTCAAAATCGGACCGACCCGGACCATGCGCACCCTGACAGATTTCGATATATATTCCCACCCATATTCAGGTCTCTCTATTGACTGCTGCCATAAATTCATCTCTTTTAAGATGGATTTCGATCTTCACGATGTAGATTCATTAAATTTAAATATGAAGATTTAGATCCATTGAATTTAAATATGAGCCTGTGAGTGTCTGTTGATATGTTGCTTACACTTGCGCCTAAGTCTCGAACTCCACCTTGCATTGCTTTCTTGTATATGGAGGGGGTTGATTTTGTTCTTCATCATCCATTTAGCAATTCGAATTTAAATTTATGTAGGGGAAGAAAATCTTTTACTGATAAAAGAATATAGTCATAATGTCGGTCTTCTTTTCCGTCCACTTACTGCTATGTATACTTTTGCTCAATGGTTGAATATTTTGCAAATTTATATATGTGTAGGTATTAAAACTATTCCAATTTCAATTTATTTTAAATATATAATTATAGTTTTTATTTTTAAACAATTTTTTATATTTTTTTATTTTAAATATTAAATAATTAAATTTTTATAAATTACATATTATTTCAAAACTAGTTATAAATATTATCAAATTTATAAATTTAATTTTAAAAACTAAATTATAATACATATTATAAATAAAATAAATTGTATAATAAATATATATTTTTCTCGACAAATTTTATGTATTAATAAATTTAAATTAACACACCATAAAAAGATTTTCTAATATGAAAATAACTTATTTTAAATTCTAAATGGTGGATATTCATGATAATGATAATTTATAGTTATATGTTGAAAAATATTTTAAACTATAAAATAAAATTTTTTAAATTGTATAATAAAATTATTGAAAATAAAATATATACATATAATATATTATATTTTCTAAAATTTTATTAAAAATATATCATGCGTCTCTTTTATTAAAAATATATTATATTATACTGTATCTCTTTCATTAAAATATATCATACCGTACCGCCGGGCTGCCCCGAACCCCGTAAACAGTGAATTCCTTTAACCTTTTACTTCTAGCTCCGTCCTCCGTGTAGTATATATCATTGTATTGAAAAATTAATAATAACTATATTTATTAGTAATAAATGTGCGTTTCCAATAATAATAAATACATATCTATATTTTTCATTTATTTAATATAAGAGTTAAAAATACCACGAAATTAGATATGATAATGGATCGAGTTCAGACGGAACACGTGGATCCTAACCCGAATTCTTTAAAAATTAAAAAATTTCAAATTCTACCCAAACCCTTAACAAGCCACGAAAAGAAATAAATAAATTTGATTTTTACAAATTATACCGCAATTTTATTATTTAACATTTCTCCCTAATCTAATCACCTTTTAAATAAAATATTTATAAATAAAATACACAATTTTAAACATGGCAGAGTCATACTACGCAGGTCAGTTTGTTAGGTTGAAAGCTAAGGTAATTAGTCCTGGATTTGAATGGCCTCGTAAAAATGGAGGAGCTTGGGCTACCGGCAGAATTTGTCGAGTTCTACCAACCAGATGCATTAAGGTCAATTTTCCTGGGAGATTGAATTTCAGAGAATGAATTTACCAACTTTTACTACTGGTAAACGCAATTTCTTGCTATTCGCTTATGCTTCCAACATTAGAACATTAGTAACTGCAAAATGACTTTTGTTATTGGATCTCCAACAAAACAATATCTGAAAGAACATGCACTGTGATACCACTAAATGATTCAACAAAGAAGACTCAACATTAGACGCTTATTTATAACCCAAAACTCAAGAATATCTCTTATATACAAAATCTACTACCTACTAATGTGTGGAGTCTTTTCACCAACAATCCCAGCCTCTTCCACAAGCTGTTCAGTCAAAGCTGAAAACCGTGCAATCGCTGATGTAACTTCATTGAAAAGCTCATTGTTTACCAGCATGGTAGTGGAATCAACACTAGTCTCAAGGCTCATGTTAGCTCTACTCACAAGTTTTCCACTCATTTCAGCAAGTTTTTGCAGGGCAGTTGTTGCAGCTTCAACTTCTAGCCCAGCTGCCTCAATTTGGAGCTTTTCAATGGCCAAATCCCCAATGGTTTTATCCCCAATTCTTTCTTGCGCTAGAGCATAAAGCTTTCTCAAATCATTCGCATCTTCAACCATTTCTGCTTTCAACTCTTTAAGTTCTTTCTCTCGGACCTGTAATCTTTCCAGAGTGGTCTTGAGCTCCTCATCTTTAACTGTGAGCTCTCTCTTTGTAGCTACCACTTCCATTTCTTTCATTTTCAAGCTCTCTCTAGTAAATTTGAGCTCATTCTCTAGATGCTTCTTCTGCAACCTGAAATTATCATTTGGTGTTTCCCATACCTGCTGCATTAACTCTTTGTTGATTGATGTATTATATTCTGGATCTTTTGTGGACTTGACCAGATTGTTTGAAAGCTCAACAATCCTCTCCACGGCAGTTTCACATTCAGAAGCTTTTAGTTTTGTGTCATCTAACTCATTCTGTAAAAGCTGAACGTGATTGTCTTTCTCTTTCAGCATATTGGTAGCTAGAATAAGCTGTTCCTCACTACTGCTCAGCATAAGCTTCAGCTCCACGACCTCCCTGGTTACATCGTCTAATTTCTGCTTTGCATTAGACAATTCTGCATCTTTCTCCTCCAGCATAAACTGAAGAGCAGCATGCTTAGAGTTTAAATGCTCGATTTCGAGCTTAGCCTCAACCAAATCAGTCTCTTTAACCTTGAGAAGATTCTGTGCTTCTCCCAATTCAGAATTTTTCTCTTCAAGCTCTTCTTGAAGTGAAGACATCTCCTGTATCGCTTGCTCTAAGGAACATTTTTCACTTTTCAACTCTTGTTGCAATACTTCAACCAGTTCCTTCTCAGTAGATAAGCCCTGCTCAAGCTCCTTGTTTCGAGCCTCGGCAACCCTAAGCTTTACTCTCTCACTCTCAACTTCTATCTGAGCATCTTTTAAACCATTCATGTACAGCATCACACTTCTCTTCTGTTCTTCGAGATCTGCAAGTTGCTTACCTAACAACTTCTCTTGTTCTTCCATTTGCTGTCTAGATGATGCCAGAGACTTCTGAGAGGAAACCAACTCTGCCCGTACATCAACAAGAAGCTTCTTTACCCTCCTGAAATCTTCCAAAGTTTCATTAGTTTCGCCCATATGTCTAGCTGCTTCTTCAGACAATCGCTTCAGTTCTTCCTGTGCTAATAACCACTCCATGGCTCTCTTTTCCAAATTGGCCTCAGCAGCTTTAAGCTTCTCTTCTTCAAATCTCCTTACAGCCAGGGACATATCTAGCTCTTCTTCTTTATCTCGAATGGCTTTTTGCAGGTTTTGAATCTCAACCTCTTGCTTATTAACAACTTCATTGGTTTCAGTCAACAGCAAGGCCTGAGCTTTAAGTTCAGAATCAGTTTTTGCAGCTTCCTCACCTTTCTTCACTAATTCATTTCTCATATTTTCTATGTCATCTTCTTTCAAAGCCAATGCAGACTGTTGAGAAGCAACCTCCTGATCTTTCACCTTCAGTTTAAGCTTTAAATCTTCTACATGTCTGGCTTGTGAAATCAACTTCAGATTCGATACTCTCAGCTCCTCTTCTAATCTCTCGTACCTAGAGCGAGCTACCGCAATTTCCTTCTCCCTTTCCTGCAACTCCTCCTTGGCACGATTCAATTCATCATTCTCCACCGAAACACGCTTCTCTGCATCTTCTAGATCTTCTTCTTTCCTCTTCAACGCAGACAAAGCAGCCTGAAGATCAGATTCCAAAACACCAAGACTAAACCCCAACTGACCATCCTCATAGCTTAACCCAGCATCCTGATTCATCCGTTCTTCCAACTTCTGCGTCTGCACAAACAACCTCTCAAGAAGAACCCTTGTAGGCTCACTCGCCCCATTATCATTACAACTAGACTTCCCCTTATGCAAAACCGCTCTCGCACTTCCCAACCACCACCCTCTCCTCTTAACACCCGTTACACCATAACTAGCTACCTTCTCCTTCCAAGAAACCCTCAATGGCAACAACTGCACACAAAAACCATTACCTCAATAATTTTTTCACACCATAGCTACACAAATCCCCTATATTGAATAACTTAAAGAAAACAAAAAAAACAAAGCATCCTCCTAAGTTCCAAACTAAAATAAATCAAACCCATTTCACATTCACAAAACAACTAGTTCCATCAAAACAAACATCTCATAAACCCTAGAAATAAATCACAATAGAGCTCCCTACTTCCTATCTCAACTTCAAATGAATCAAAAACCCAAATTGCTAATATTCTTCACCCAATCAAACAAAACGAAATAAGAGCAATCAGTAAATCACATACCTTGGAGCGAAGATGAGGACCAAATGAAGGATTATTGGGGCAAACAACAGAAGAAAACCCCATGATTCACTTGTTGAGATCATTACAACTCTCATTAGTCATCAAGAACCAAATCGTCTAGTATCCGATTCTTTGAACTAATCACCACTCCTGCTTTTCCTTTTTATGTTTCAATCCAAGAATCAATGGCTTCTTCTTCTCCTTGCTTTCTCTACTGTCTACTACACTCTTTGTTCTTTTCTGCCGATTGAGCGGTTTCTACTCAAATTCTAAAATTTTCATACGCTTGACTATTTAAGTCTTCTGTTATTCATCCATTTATATTTTGCCACGTGGAACCAATATCTATATATCGGGAGATGGACGGTGGATGTTTGTTCGTGCTGTGGTCACGCTGCAGTGGAATATTACGATGGTGTATAATTAACAGAGACAGAGTTTGATGAAGACGGTGGAAGGGAACTTTAAAAAGCACGCCACGTGTCACAATTTCCACCCCCACATCCAAAATTGCTTAGCGAAAATGGGTTTCATTATCCAAACACAATAATTCAATCCAATTCGAGTGGTTAATAAGCAAAACGTAGTTGCTTTTACTCATTAACACCATGAAGACCTCTGTTTTGTATTGTTTTGTTTCTTTTTGTTGTGTGGTTGTGCTTCTTCTTCTCCAAAACGGCACTCTTGGGCCGTATTTGGGCCAACCCATCCAAGCCCATAATATAGTGAAATTGGGCCTGGCCCAATTTCTTGGCATGAGAACATGCTCGATTACGGTGCTATAAAAAACAAATAAAGCCCATCAACCTCAGACGAATATTTTAATACATGATTACTTCATGACTTGAAAAGAATATCTCTTCTATCATTGTTAAACTATCAACTTTTTCTACGAAGCCAAACCTAATCAAATCCATGAAAACAACAATCGAGATGATTTCATCAAACTAGATTCGATACTCGATATCCTTAACTCACATAATATTATATTCAACGACTAGATAATTTCTATAAAGCAACACTTATCATCAACATCAAAAGCTCAACAAAAGTTTGACTTCGATGGTGGTGGTGATATGAATATATTTATATAGTTAGATGGACACGTCTAGGTGTCTTTTGTGTGGAATATGTAGATTTGTTCAAAGACTTGCTTAGATTGGGTGAGATATATTGTTATCCTATACAACTCAAACACTTATCAAAAGCATCAACTTTGTATGACTACACCACTTGAATATTACAAACTAAATTACTTTTCACTAATATATTTTTAAACTATAAAATATAAGGTTAGGGCTCAACTTAATTACTTTTTTTTTTTTTAGGTTTGAATTGACTGACTTTTGCGTTCAGATTTGGGTAATTGGCAGAATTTTTTTTAAAATAAATAAATAAATAAATAAAATATTATTAAATTTTTAAAAAAAAATTTAATAAAATAAAAAATATTTAATATTTTAAAAATATTTTACTTTTTTATTCTACAATAAAAATTTAAAAATAAAAATAATTTTAAACAGATTCTATATAAATTAATCAATCGAGTATACGAAAAGTTAATATAATTTTTTAATTCATACTTTCATTTCAATTTTTATATAAGAAAAATATATATTTTATATTTATAATTTAAAATTAAATTAATATTTTATAAAATAAAAACACTAACTTAAAAATTATAATCAAATTTTACTAGCTACAGAATCCCAAATGCCAAACTACAATGGAAACAAGACAAAGCGAAGCTAAGCTGGCTATTGCATCTATATGCATATTACTTCCAAAAGAACTATATATATATATCCAAATCATTGATTTACTATAATCTCATAGTTTATCCATTTTAATAATCCATTCGTTTTCTATTTAAATAATTTTTTAAACATAAAGACCCTACCTTGACCTAATCATATAACTATGCTCTAAACATATAAAAATAAAATAATAACAATAATAATAATAATGTCACTTAGAGGTTTATTAATGCAGATAATAAAGCAGTACTATGAAAATGAAATGAATAATAAGGGCCCAAAATGATTTTAATTTGTCCATCAAAGCATAGTTAATGATTAACAAATCTAATAAAATAATCAGTGGATAAAACTAGTAATTAAAATATCAAATATCAAATAATTGCCTGTCTGGTGATGGCTAAGCAATCAAGATTTAGTTTAGTTTAGTTGAGGTTAGGTATGAATTTGTATATCTCAATATATAATTTTAAATCTCATGATTACATTATATACTAGTAGTACGAGGTCATTAATCTACTATCAACTAAATATTATAGGTTTGCTTGGATCTGATGGCTATTTTTGATATGGACTTGTGAGTGTGATTATAAAATATTTGTACATTAAATTAAATTTGGATAATTTTGGTGGAGATTAGATTATCCATTTGTATAATAAGGTCAGGATTCAGTCAATTATTTGAATCTTATCTATTTTTTATTATTATTTTATTCTTCTTATTCATTATTGGGTTGGTCTCCCACTTATCTATTAATGGACTTTATTTGTTTATTTATTTATATATATATATATATATATACCAATTATTGGATAAAATTCATTATTTTTTTTATATTTATTTGGATATTATTTATTTGTTTTTAATGTATTTTTTATTTAATATATTATGCCATTTTATCCCATTGAATATTATATATATATATATGACTTTTATTATTTCATTTTTTTTCAAGATTCAATTAAAATAATTTGAAAAATAAAGTAATAATATTTTGTATAAAATTAGTTTGTAATTATTTAATTATTTGATATATAACCCTGAATATTTATTGTTAAATTATCAAAAAATAATTCTTATTTTTTAAAATTAAAAAACAGTTATTTTTAAAAATTTATATAATTTTATCATAAATGATTCAAATACGTAAATTAATTTATTGAAATAATTACATTTTTAAGTAAATAAACCATGAATTATTAACTAATTTTTTAAACATTAAATATTTTATTTTCTACAATAAATATGGACCTAATTATTTGTTCTATTCTATTATAAATGAATAGCAGTGGGTATATTTCACGACAGTCACACACACAACACAAGCTCATTGACTTTGCGTGAAAGCATTAAAAGGCCAAGATCACGCATGATCAGAACCGACGGTGGCGATGAAAGGAGACGGTACGTAAAAGAGATCCGGATCGTCGAATAAGGACCGTACGATGAAAAGTTGGCAAACATTGTAATCTAACAAGTGAAGTGAGAGGAGGTCGTGTTCGTGTATCTATCTAAGCCCTTAATGATCATGTTATTATGTTTTTATCAGAGGTACACACGCGTGCGCATGAACAGTGTTTTTGTTTTGTACCTTCTTTTCGTGGGTCCCGCTTTTTTAATTTTGGTTTGTGATGCTGCGCGTGGCTTCCACGCGCGTATGGTGTAAAAATGAAAATTTTAATCTGTTATTTGTATCGTGTACTAATATGACAAATTTCTCATATCACAATCATTATTCTATCTAATCCTCATATATCATCATAGACAATATTAACGACTTAATATTTTGTTCTATTACAAATGAATCAGTCAATATGGTGAGAAATTTCTAATAAATATATTATATATATATAATTTCTAATTGTCACATTGTGGAACCGTTTGAAATAATATTAAAACGACTTAGATATAATCAATATAAAAATAAAAATTGGAAAATTAAAAATATTGGAGACATTAATATGGTGTTTAATGTAAGTATTAATATTTAAGTTACTAAATTATTTAAATATAAAAATAAATAAAAAAATAAATACATATATAAAATAAGGATTCTTATTATTAGGTTTTTAGGAAGGTTATATAGATTCTTATAATCTATATAAATACCTAGTGATTTTAGCGTAGAAAAGTGAATCATTCAAACAAGTGATTTTAATGTAGAAAAGTCGATCCCTTCGAATAATTTTCAAATGACTATTTATGTAAATTATAAGCAGATTATATGATCTTTACGCGGATTGAATGAAATTTAGGTCGAGCAACTGAATCTAGCACTCCTGTGCTTTAAACTTGAAAGGTATCTGTGGTCTTTATGGTCCTATGGGTTAAAGCCTATTGAACGGAGTTAGGTCGCATAACCTATTATTTTATTGGTTAAGTTATGCTATCTGTTTCGTAACTGTGTTGGGTCTTCTGACATATTACATTATTTGTTCGGCATGCTCGCTCGTAATATACGAATTCAAATTTTCATTTCATCCCGGAAAAACTATCCATTTTTCAATAATATTATTTCCGGTGGATGCAATAGCATTTGATAATTATTGATAACTCTAGGATGAATTATTTAAAAAAAAAAAAAAATCCTTTACATAATAAACTATGGGTTTTAAATCTATCTCTTGATTATGAATCAACCATTAAAAGTCCAATTATAACTACCGAAAATACTAATTTTATCATTAGAACATCCATATAACATGAGAATATTACATTTTAACCATACAAATCAGCTCAACCCACGTAGTAAATATTAGTACTACTAGTTACGATTACAACTTATCATATCCTTATATTAATTATATCAAAAAGTCATTATTCACATGCTAAAATAATAAGTTAATTAATATTTTTTCTTAAAAATATATTAAAAGTTTTAATGCTTTATGAATTTTTATTCAATCTCAAAATTTCAAATTTTTATTAAAAAAAAATAAATAAATACAATTAACCAATCTACCATAGCATTAATAGCTACATCATGTATGAAAACTTCAAATTGAAAGGTAATCCAAAATAGAATATTTTTAGACAAAATATCTCAACAAATCAAGAACAATGATTAGAACATTGAATCAAAAATATCAAACTAAAAAGTCGCAGTGAACACACATTAAAATTCAAAAGCAAAGCATAATTTCCATATATGAGAAAAACATGTCCATTACCTAATCACAAGTATGGTTTAGTTTCGAAGTGGAAAACAACCAAGTTCATAAATAAATAATAATGACGTCACCCGTATCTACCACGGGGTCCACAACAATAAAGAAATAATATTTATATATGTTGTTCCACAGTAGAAGACAAAATTCAATAGACCCCATAGATTCGTACACGTGGCACCATTACATGGCTCCTGATCGGATCCCATCTCGCTTTCTGGAGACCCACACCAACCCGAATTTTTGTTTAATTCGAAAAACGAACTCAGCCTATTGAAACTCGACACGTCAACGGCTTGATGTAGATCCTGGACCACTCAACTATACCCACTTAAGTAGAGATGGAAGAGGGGACCACTTTACAAAATCTAAAAATCTTCTGCTACATGATTCTCTGCCAATCAGTAGCCGTCAATTTTTTGCAAAATGACGTAACTGCCCCTTTTGTCTCTGATTGAATGTGGACCGTTGGATGAGATTTGATGAAAATCGAGATGTGATTAGATTAATGTATAAACTGTTACTTTTAATACGATAAACATTGGTAGAATCTTCCTTTACAGATTGGGGAAAACGTAGGTTTCACAAGCTAGATACACTCACCAGTGTAATCTTTACTTTATCCCCACTCTCTCTGGAGTCGCGTGTCATTTACACGCCATTGACTCGGTCAACGATAGGGGAATAACCGAATTCACTCTTATTTGAAGGGTGTTTTTGCAATTGTACCTTTATATTATGTTTTAATATTTATTTTAATAAAATAAATGTGATATTTATATTATTATTATTTAGGGAATAAAATCACATGTCTAATATTTTTTTCCTTATCGCGTAGTTATTAATCAAATTTCTATTTTTTTAAAATTGATTTTTAAAGAATAAAATCACATGTGATGTATTTATACATATTTATATTGTGATTATATAGGAATAAAATCATGTGATTATTAGAATAGAATCTCACATGGTATAATACCATATAATATATTTTAAATGTGATTTATTAGTTTAAAAGTTACTTTAAAAGCTCTTTTAGATAATGATCCAATGTATTAAAAATGGCAAATTAAGATTTTTTTAATTTATTAAATTAAAAAAGAAAGTGAATCTTCTCAACATAGAAGTTGAATTGAATACCATCAATGCAGAGATTTGTCTGATGTAGTTTTTGTTACCTAGTTTTAAACTAAGCGGAAGTAGTAACCACGCGAAGCAAGTGGCGCGTGAGATGAAAAACAGTGTTCCTTCACAAGTAGTGCTTTGGTTGGGCCAACATAAATAGACAAAATATTGGTATTTAATACACACACTCACTCTCTCTCACACACATAGAAAACAGAGAAGCGAAGCAGAGAGACTCACAACAACACAAAACTCGATCACTTCGCTTCACTTTTTTGGTATCTCTGTTTTAGGAGGGAAAAAAACATGTTAAATTTGCAAACCCATTTACAGAGATAGAGAAAATAAACCATCTTCTTCACATATAAAAACCCTCCTCTGTACCTCTCTCTCAAGCAAAAGAAAACAGAGCAACAAATCGAATCGGTTTCTGTGAACACAAGAAGAAAAATGTTTGCCGCTGAAAATGGACTCAAAGGAGACCCCAGACTCGAAGCCATTTCGAAGGCAATTCGTGTCGTCCCTCACTTCCCGAAACCAGGTTTGGTTTGGTTTTGTGTGTTTTAGTGGGTTTTGTTGTGTTTGTTTATTTGTTTTGTTTGTTTTTTGTAGGGATAATGTTTCAAGATATAACAACGTTGTTGTTGGATCACAAAGCGTTTAAGGACACTGTGGACATATTTGTCGATCGGTACAGAGACATGGACATCTCTGTTGTTGCTGGTACTTCTGTCTTTTGTTTTATTTCATTTTTTTAAAAGGACACATTTTTTATTTTATTTTCCACATTTCGTCTCCTGGGCTTGTTTAAAAACTTGAAAAATTCTTGATTTTTGTTTCTTCTGTTATCAAAAGAACTGATTTTTAAGTTTGATTTTGCCTCTTGTGGAGTTCAATACTCTGTTTTTCTTAGTGTATTCGATTAATTTTAGTGAATAAATTTGGAGATTTAAAAGGGCTTAATAACAAATCTTGCATTTGCGTAGAGAAATCTATTTGCAGTGTATTGATTTAAAACAGCATTATTGGTATTGGTTTGGTTTGGTTTAGTTTAGGTTATAGCATGTGACGAGTACAGGCATTGCATTGATGATGGTATCAAATTTGAGTATGGTTTTTGATATCTTTTGAAATAAATGAAGCCTGCACATGCCTGTCAGTATCAGAATTGATATACAGAACATATTCAAACAGTAGTTGCTTTCGATTGAGCGTGATCCACATTTATCAGTTCAACTACGCACTGATTTGTTTTAATGGACTGTACTTGTTTAATGTAAATGGTATAAATTTTTTCACTGTAGGAGTTGAAGCTAGAGGGTTTATGTTCGGTCCATCGATTGCTTTAGCTATTGGAGCCAAATTTGTCCCTCTGAGAAAACCAAAGAAGCTTCCAGGTAGTTGGTTCAAACATAGAATGCTAATGTTGCTTTGTTGCTGATAACGAATTCGCCGAATTTTCTGATGTTTTGGTATGTTTCATGATTGCAGGTGAGGTCATTCGCGAAGCATATGAGCTAGAGTATGGTGTGGACTGTTTGGAGATGCATGTTGGCGCTGTCCAGCGTGGCGAGCGAGCTATAATAATTGATGATTTGGTCGCAACTGGTGGGACTTTATCAGCTGCTGTTAAGCTTCTGGGTAAATTTACACCATTTTGGTACTTGTTTCGCTATAAGGAGTAAGATCACATTGGTTTAACATGAAATTTCTGTTTCTGTAGAGCGAATGGAAGCCGAAGTTGTTGAATGTGCTTGTGTAATCGGCTTGCCTGAGGTCAAGGTAATGTTTAGCTATCGAATTTTTCAATGATGTCTTCACTGTTATACTTAAATAGTGTTTTATCAATCAGGGGCAGCGCAGACTTAACGGAAAGCCACTTTACATTCTCGTGGAGCCTCAACTGGACAATTATTGTTAAGGTACAGATACAAAGGGTCTTCTAATGCAATTGATAATGTCATTATCAGACATGATTTTGGTTTTGTTGATTTAAGTTCACACAACTGTTGAGTCACTTTTGTTGCCACTGTACCAAGACAAATCACTTGATAGAATTTCAAAAGCACTCACTCAACTCAATATACATGGCCTAGTTCTTCTGATCTCAATTTTATCCATCTATCTATACTTCTTCTGTCAACATCACTACAGTGTTCAATTCCTCCTTTTATTATTCTTCTTCTTCTTCCTTTTCATGATCTCCAGCTATCCGGTCGAATTTATTCCATTTTCATGTATTGTGAAGCTTCTGTTAAATCTTTGAATGTGTATTGTGCAGGACTTTGAACAAGCTTGGGCTGAAAACTGGAAAAGAAGATGATGCTTGAGCTATTAGTTACTACTACTACTACATGTCACAATCTCTACTACCAAGCACACAAGGGTCTCATTTTGTACAATTTTTTTTTTCTTTTTATATTTATCTACATTTAATCTTTATTTCTTATGAGCTCTTTATTTATGTCTTGATTTAGGCCTCTGTCATGTTCCAGTTATTGAACAAAAAGATCTAGACATTTCAATAGAATTATTCTCTTTATTTGTGATGTTAACAAGTGGTATGATGTGGTTCATTAATCCCACCTTGGTTATTCGGATTCTTACTTAACCACCAGTACAATATCAATGGTTATTAATAGGTAAAATTGTCAAAATGATAGAGATTTACATCTATTGATAAGTTTCGGATTCAACCAAATTCAATGCATCTACCATATCAAATAGTATTCATATAATCCAAATTTAATTGAATTATTCAGTTAATTGAAATGGAAATAAATTTATAGTGAATTTTTTTTATTAATTAAATTATAATCAAATTTTGAATACAGTAGAATTTTTAATTTATTTAACCAAAACTATAAAATTGATAAATTAACTATAAAATTTATAAATTAATAACCGTAAAATTAAAATTAATTAATCAAAAACTACAATTAAAATTAAAAAAAATTGGCTAACTAAAAATCGAATAATTAATCAAAAATTCATTTACATCACCAAAATAACTAATTTTTTAAAATAAAGTTTAAAATAAAATTTCAATAATTTTGAAAGAATAAATGAATTAAACCTCTCTAAAAAATATAACTAAGTTTTTTAATTTTAGTATCAAAATTGAAAATCGAACCAAACAAACCAAAATTTAAAAAATTACCGAATCGATTTTTTATTTAATTTTATTATTATTATTTTTTTCAGTTTTTGGTCAAAATCTGCTCTACACTACCAAACACTAATTTGCAAACAATGGTATTTAATCACAATAGAATCTTCAAAAAAGAAAAACAGTGTATAACTTCATTGAAGGGTTTGGTTTTCATCTTTTTATACCAGTTTCTATCTGTCTATGAAAAAGCATATACTACTAATACAACAATAATGTAGAATGCAATTCTTCCTTTTCTTCTAATCACTTGTACAAATGGAACCACAAAATTCCAGAAAAGTTAAAACTATGGTTTCAGTCAATTCAAACAGTAGAAATAGCAACTACTGCTGATTAAACTGGAATGTAATCTATGGAGAAAACCTGCTTAACCATTCTCTCTTCCTGAGAAAATACAACTAAAGTAGAAAAGAGATGATAAAATGCAGAATTCAACCTTTATTTTATCTTTCAGCTGCTTCGTCGTGTGTATCTATGGCAGAAGCAGCAGTGTTATTGTTTCTAGACTTGAGAGCTCGGCGAATGATGGAGTTCACTTGTTTTCGTAGTTTAGCGTTATCTAAGAAGATATCTGATATCATCTTCCTCAGCTCGTCATGTATTGATGTTTCGTCGCTGTTGTGAATGTTATCAGCACCGGAAGTAGCAGCGTCATCATCTTTAGAGAGTTTTTGTGCCTGGAAGAAAACAGCAATTTAGGTCTTGGCAAATGAATCATGATCATCTAGGCACAGCATTTGATATACACGTTATATCGACTAGAGTTAACATGGTCTAAGTATGTGATAAGTTTCTTCAATGGTATTCTAGTGCCGAGTGACAATTTTTACCTCAGTGAGCAGACTGGCAATTCGGTCGTCACAAGAACTCAATAAGTCTAAAGCATCTTGCAGCGAAGTCGATTCCAAGTTAAAATCGTCTTCATCTTCAGCAAGCAGATTAATGTTGCATTCTTGAAATTGGCTGTGGAGGATACTGCATTCATGTAAAAGCTTTCTTCTAGCAGTTTTCATACTCTCAGCCTTTCGTCTTTCCTGTTCAAGAAGTTTCTGCACCAACATACAATGTTTCAGAATCTTTTGCTTAGTAATAACTCACTATTATATTTTTTATTGATTCATAGAACTACAAAATGTAATAGCACTGCAGTTAAGACATAAATTCACATTTTTATAGCATTTTGTATAGGTTTAGATGACAAGTAACAACTATTAACCAAAAGGGAAGTGTACCTACTCTAGACAGTGAAAATAATAATAAAAGTCATAACCTCATTCATAATTAGTGGCAGCAAATTGGCATTATATTCAAAATCATCTTACTTAAAATAGTAAAACCAAACATGAAACACATAATTTAGCAGAGCTATAACCACCTCAGTCTCTGATTTGTTCTCCAGTGTCTGACTAAGCTCCTGAGTAAGTCCTTTTTGTGAACTTCTGAGAGACTTAACCTCTTTAACGAGAAGTTTAATATCTGCTTTTGACTTTGCTTCTAGCTCATCATATTGTCTTCTCAAATTCTCAAGTTGCTCCTTTGTGGCATCCAACTCCTTCACTGCCAAATCACTTTCATGAACAATCAACTCTTTTGTTGATTCCTCATGTGGTTTTCCATCCTGTAATATTTTTCGCAAATCAGTACCAACAACTTACAAAAAGCACACAGCAAATATAAATGAACATAATCCATAAAGTTTTGCTTCATGGATTCAGGATCAAATAAACAAGCATGCCTGTATGAAGGTCAATCATAGCAAAATCTGAAATCATGAATCACATTAAAATACCAGCTAGACTGCATTACATTGGCTTTAGAAGTTTCTATACTATTGTTGTTTAAGCCACTTTTTAATAATTACTGCCAGCTATAATTCTTGGGTGTCCATCTTTCTTTTCTTTTCTTTTTTTTTTTTCCTTTTCCCTCACATTCTGGCTGAATAAGCATCTTCTAAGCTAAACTTTGCTACAAAAATAGCTGGAATTAAAAGAAAATTGGAAGAGAGGCAATGAATGACAATGACCTGTCCTGATTTAAACTTCCACTCCAGTTCCAAGGATTTCCTCCGAAGTTCCTCCATCTCCCATTGCATTTGTGTAACTCTTTCATGCTCAAGTAAAATAGCTTGCTGCAGGTTTTCTTTATTTTTCTGTTTTGTAGTTTCCAGTTCCACTTCCAAATCCTTAACCTGAACGGATGTCATCAGTTAGCGATACACCATGTCATGAACAAAATTACATTTATAGCACAATCTGTTCATACAGAATCCAACAATAGAAATGCCAGATTAGGACAGTTACAAGCAGACTTACTTCACATAACAAGACAACTTATGAATATCACATAGTCAATAGCAAACAATTTATTCTCTATCAATAATTGACAAACAAAAAAGATATTGAGAAGAAAATTCGTTCAGATAAACATAGAAGTCAGATTTGGACAAGACAAGCAAACTTGCTTCAAAACATAAAAGCAACTGAACAAAACATTGCATACATGCCAAATAATCAGCATATTCAAACATATATAAACAGCTGGCCTTTAAAATCTCAAGTTCAACCAAAAATACAAATAGGCTCAGAAGAAAAGGAATGCAATTATCAGAGAGTGTGATTGATAAAGAAAATGATAAACAAAAAAGAAGAAATAACATTGATTCCTTGCCCACGCACACCAACCAGTAGTCTGTATATTATCCAGCAAATAAGAAATTTTATGTAGGCAAATTAACAGAACAAACTAAAAACTAAGACAGCCACGAAATTAGCATCTAGAAAGAATGTTATTGAGCCCACCTTAGTCGTGAGATAATCTTTCACAGCTGTTTCTTGATTTAATCTCATTATGAGATCCTCCATGTCTGTTTTTGCAGTTATCAATCTCCTCTCCATGGTTGACAGAATCCTGTACAATTTTGGGCGCTGATCCAAGGGAATAGCTAATTGAGCATCCCCTGAAATTTTCAAGTCTGAGTGGCCCATAATTTCCATGGTATTTGAAATCTCTGCACTTCGAGGAAGATCAACTGATCCTTCTCCAGATGAATTTGGAATACCAGAATTTGACAACTCACTACCTCTAACAGAACTTGCATCACTCCTAACACTCTCAGCTGACAGCTTTCGTGTATGCCCCATAACTTTACCAGGCTCGGGCTCAGCAAAGAGGTCCAGCCCATTGCCAGAAAGAAATGGAGGTTTAGAAGCATTTCCATTGTACACATTCTTCCCCGTAACATTGTTGACATGTTGCGCATTTGCTTTATGCCTGGGAAGACCTTCAAGCTGATCTAAAATAGTCTGTCCCATGAATAATCCCTCATCAATATTGGACATACCATACTTCACAAGCTTCTCAATAGGACTTGTCAAATCATCATCTAGTGTTAAATCATCAACACATATTTCAGAACCATTGTCCCTTCCAAGTCTTGGTGTTCCAAGTTCAGATGTCTCATAAGCAGTGTCACTACCATAATCAGAAGTCACTGATGAACTACCGATATGAGCGAAGCTACAATTGGGGTGCATTTGAGGAGAGGAAATGGCACTATTACTAGATGAATTTGCTTCTGATTCATTTTGATTGGCATCTTGAAATGCTGAAATGAAGTTTATGATGTGTCAAAACCACAAAAAATTTACCTAAAATTTCCGAGATGCAATAAGGGAAACACTAACCAATACTTATATGTTGTAATTACTTTCAATATGCATATCACAGGGCATAAATACTTCAAATAAAACTTAAATACAGTAGGAAGGCACATACAAGACCTCGCAGCAGCTTCCAATTCAAGAAAGGATCCCACTACAATGCTCCTTGATAAATCAATGTCTGATAGTAACTTTGTTATCCACTCCTCCAAAGAACATCTTCTCTGCAACAAAACTAAGCCTTTTTAAGAATATTAGTCATGAGACATAAGGATATATGAGCCTACAAAAATAGTTTACACAGGCATTAATTCAGTTTTTTAATTGGTATATGGATTGCTGTCAGAGTTTCTAAAATTTACTTACAATCTCCTCACAGTAGTTCCTAAAATTACCATCAACCCTAGAGTAGCCAATGTGTATATGCTTATTCACTTATGCAAAACAGATGAAGAGTACAAGCACATTGCCTACCTCTTCCAGTAGTGCTCTGCTTCTCATTCGCAATATCCCCTTGGGAGGAGCTGGGGGCAAACTTTTCTTGGGAAACGCTTTTTTAAGCTGTAAAAAATGGTCAATCATTATAATTGGGTCGAACTAAAAAAAAATGCCTGTTAATTGAATTCAAAAAATGGATCTAACAATATGTGCTGATGTAAGGAACTTCAGAGACTTACGTCACTAAATAACTTCAGAAAGTGATTAAATCTTCTCAATACACCACGTGTGATCGTGATTCCTTCTGGTGACTGTAGACCAACCTGAACCCTGTAAAACTGCCCCTTAGGAATGTTAACATAAAACAGTTTCAAAACTGGGAGATCACATCGCACATATACAAAACTAAAAAAGAATTCTCCCCAACAATCTCATCTATAGTAAAGATTGTTTTATTCATAAAGTTGCAGTACAATATAAAACGAACACAAATAAGTGTATCTTTATTGGTATATAACAAACACATAACAAACTTGTTTCAATGTCAATCCTTACCAACATACTTGTCAATAATATACATAAAGAAATCCCTTCACATGTCCTCTCAATCTTTCAATAATCTATCTAAATTGATTTCTACACAAGTTCAAAAAGACCCTCAAATTTATGACATCGATGCAGAACAACAACAATAAATACAAGCTTTGGTCTCAAATTTAATTGGGTCAACTATAACTAACTCGCAAATGTATAAGAGTTTAGCCTTTTTAGCTAATCTAGACAACTGCAAAATAAACCATCTACCCTAACTAAAGTTGGTAAAGGATACCATGCCCATTTATTTTGAGAAGTTGCTTTTACATATGAAAGAAAATCTCCGCTACTATAAAACTGCAGGGTACTTCAGATAAGAAAATGAAATACACTAATTTGAAAATAAACCCCAACAGTTATTGAAACCCACAATACATAATCAACATTCCATCCAACTCGTAGTACAAACATAAAACTAGAGCATGGAGTCAATTCGATTTCAGTACCACTACAGGATCTGAGTCCCTTGATTTTGGGAGAACAACCCAGGATGGTATTGTGACACAGTAACTCCATCCCGTGTGAGGATCATGTGGCCAAACAGTGTCCTTCCCACTCTGCACATAGTATGTTAATCTTTTAGAATTGTACATCGAAGATCATGTTTTAATATACATTTATTAAGAATTCACAACGGAACAATCAAGCAACGCTCACTCGAACAATGACCTAAATATGGAAAGCAATTGACTACAAATGATCTTAATCTCTACACAAACAAATCATGACACGTAATAAGCTTAACACGTTTGGCAGGGCGCATAATACATGAAATTGAATAAAAGAAGCTTAAAAATATTTATTTAGACAACATATACTAGAATGAACTCAAACTCATCAAACTACTAGAACATGTTCACAAAAGCACAGAAAGAAAAAAGAATATCAACACCTCTATAGCAATAAATCTATTTCTTCTAACTCTATCTTCACTAACAAAACTTAAAAAGCAATTCTGAATTACCTTCTAATCACCACAAACAAATACATTACCACCAGCTGATTCAACCAAAAATTGAACAGATCTTCTAAACCGACTGTAAACTAAACAATCGATCTATCAAACTTTACATTACAAGCTCACAAAGTCAACCGACAGTCAATGAAATTCTCAAAAATGAATATTTTTTTCTCTAAACACAATCAAACCAAATTCCATAATTGAACAAAAAGGACAAAAGAAACAAACCCATTTACGAGGCGGAGGACTCCAATCCATCCCCAAAGGCAGCGGCGAAGTCCCATCGTGTCGATGTTTCGGTGGACTCCGTCTCTGCATCGTCGCCGGTGTCACTATCTCCAAATCAAACCCAGTTCTCTCTCGAAATCAATCACTAAAATTCAAAACCCAGAGTTTAGAATCGGTAACAGAGTGATCGGATCGGCGAAGAGTAGAAGAAGCCAAAGGAGACGAGACAGGTGTTGTTAGACTGAATTTCGCATTCATTAGCTCAGAGTGAGGTCCAAGCTTTGCATCAGCATCGTTTACAACGTGGTTCAATTGCGCCACGTCATCACCTCTTTGGATTTTTGTCAGTTTTCGATCTCTTAATTTCTCGCTTTCACTCTTTTGTTCTGCAACTTCTAGGGGACACTGTTGTTGTGTCGTGTTGAAGAATCAATTCAGTCCCTCACCTTTTCTGGTTGAAACTGAATTATTTAATTAAAATTAAAATTAATTATTCTTATCTGGAAAATAAAATAAATTCAAATTTTAAAATAATATGGAAAATAAAAAAGTTAAAAGTGCACCTAACTGTGTTGTATTGAAATCGTGCATTGAGCTTCACGGCAGGAATTGACACGACTTGTTCGATAGTTGCATTTTTGGGCCTCTCAAGGAATTTAGATGGGCCTGTATTTGGTCATTTTATGAATTTGGGCTCGTACAAGTGTTTGGCCCAATGGGTCAAAGTATTCAAATGAATGTTGGTCACATCAGTTGTGAATCATAAGGTTAGATCAATGAGTTAATTACACTCACACCCCCTGAACGACGGTAAATTATACACATGAATATTTTGATATTAATATACACTCACATTCCTTTACCCAATAAAAAATTATTGTTTAATTAATAAATTCATCAATATAACAATAAAATTTGCAATTTTAAATACATTTGTATGATGTAATATTCATTTAAAGTTAATTTTACCTTATATTTTCACTAATTCTTATGGATAGAAAGGGTGTAATTGTGTATTAATACAAAAATATTCATATATGTGTAATTTGTCATCGTTTAGGGGTGTGAGTGCAATTAACTCTAGATCAATTGATGATGATAATGATGGATAGAAAGAGTTTGAAAGTAAAGGCTAAATTTTTTATTTTTTTATTTCTTTTTGTAAATAATGGTTTTGAATATATATATATATGGTATGATAGATAAAAAAAAGTGTATAAAAAAATAGTAGTATTATATAATTATTTAACTTGTGAAATAAAAGAGTATTTAATAGTTTCACACTAATGATTCAAATAAAATTATTTTGCCTAAATTTATTAAATCACTATTTATATATTAATAGCTATTTAAAAATGATATTATTCTACACCTATTTTTATTAATTACTACTCAAACCGTTGTGGAAGTGACACTAAATTATAATTTTGAATGGACTATTTTATTGGTAATGTGAGGGAGATAATTGATTTAAGTTTCTTTTTAAAAAATGTATTGCAAGAGGGATTAAGTATGTGTTTGGCTATTTGTGATTACAAAATAATTATTTATAGACGAGTGAAGTCTCAAATTTACCCTTTATTCGTCCTAAATTTACACATAAAAAGATAATATATGAATATAATTTTAGAAGGAAGGAAAAATATGCTGGAAAATTTACACCTATAGATGATCAGAAGTAATTCCAAACACATAGTAAATTATAAGAAGAATAAAAATTTTAAATTATTACCTTTGCAAAGTCAAATTTCATTATAATCTTTTTTTTTAATAGAAGAGATATTCGTTAAGTATTTCTAATTTTTGCGGACTATAATTTATTTAATAATATTATTATATTATTTTAATATATTTATAGAATTAATATTATATTTTCATAAACTAAATATAGTTAGATAAATTTCAAACCATATAGATAGACAGTAGATTACATTTTATAAAATATTAAATTGAACAATAGATTGTTATAAAATTAAATGATTTTAAATAGATATATATTTTTAATTTTTCACAATAAATAATAATAATTTTAATTTAAATGAAAAAAATTACTAGATAATAATAAGTAATTTGAATGAAGAAGAAAATAGGTAAAATTGTAGTGGTTGGGGATCCAAACTATGAAAAAGAATTATATGTCCAAAATGAAGGTGGGTAAGTCATGCAACCCCATTAAATCTAACATGTGTTTGACTCACTAGGCTCTTAAACCCATAAAGCTCTTCAGCTCAAATCAATAATTAGGTCCAAACCTAACCATCCGTAAGATTAAAATTAACAAACATCTGATCCGATTCTATTGAATCCCGAATTTTGTGGAGGATCCGACTGTAAGGATTATGGGATTACATCTACTCATCGGACTAGCACTATCGAAATTGCCTATAAACCGGTCTCTCAGATCGACTCCCCACCTACTGATCAAGTGAATACTCGAGAAACTCATCCGTTAGTCGAGCAATCCAATCCATTTCACCCTACTCCGTTAGCCGTGAAGTTCTCCACGATCCAACTACTACCAATCCGTTGGAACGGACCAAACAAAAATCCACTTTGTTTGATTCTTTTTTACTCCCTTTGATTTAATATAAGTGAAGTTTCAGATTTTTTTTTCACACTTATTAAGAAAAGAATGAAAAGAGAGGGTTGATAATGCCACTCACATTTTTAGTATTCACACCCCGTTTGCTTATACACCCCATTATTTATGTATTTATTTATTTGTTATAATTTTATATCTTTAGTAAATTCTTTTTTATTTTTATTCTTTTTTTAAAAAAAATATCAATACAATTTTTTTTTTAATTTTTTTTAGTTTTTTACTTTAAAAATAAATTATATCGTAAATAATGAAATTATTAATAATATTTTATTAAAAAAAATAATTTTAAATTAATTAAATTTTAAGTATAAAATATAAGAAAGTTAATTCTAATATTCAATAATATTACAGGATTAAAAAAATAAAAGAAATTAAAAAAAAATAACAAAAACAAAATAAAATAAAAAGCAACGGATGTAATGACATAGGGGTGTGAAAGCATAAATTTTGGGGTGGCATTATTCATTCTCATGAAAATAACACTATGAACCCTGATAAATGCATTCTCTCTCTTACTTTTATACTATAATTTCAGCCATATTTACTAATGATTAGACCCGTCCCTTGGGCTGTGTGGGTTGAGCAACCGCACAGGGCCCCAAATTAATATAAATTTTAGAGTCCATAGTATTGATATTTGTTGGCCCATAGTTTTATATAATATATCTAATTTGAAAAGAAGAGCCCATAGATATAAAGAATTTAGCCCGTAGATATAAAGAATTTATTAGTTTGCCGTGATGCAGGTTATTTTTTATATTCAAGTTGTCAACACCCAAATTGAAGTCCAGAACAATAAGGATTCCTTTTTAAATTTCAACTGACATACGACATTCTTTTTATACTCAAATTTTCAAAGCTCAAAAGCGTTAACCTGCCAAACAAAGAAATTAATTTTGGGAGAAGCCGCCAACGATAATTTTCAGGTTTTGATTTTTTTTTTTTATTTTGTAAAATTACTTTAGGGTTAAGTTTTGTCCATGTACATGCATAATCGGTTAATATATTAATTAATTTATATATATTTTTAATTGTGCATAGCAAACCATGTCTTCTTCGAATATGTATTATGTACAATATTTAGACCATACAACTATAATTTATAATACAATACATTAATATGTATTGGTATTTTGTTATCTTGATACTTTTAAGTTAAGCAATACGTGATATTTCGCACGGAGCCTCCAATTTTCTGGAGACGCCGCTGGTAATGATAAATAAGAATGTAACAGAAATTTCATTTAACTTTTTATGTTGAAAATCTAAAACATTACTTATATCGAATAATATTAAACACTCCAAAACATTTAGATGGAGTATTTTATTCTGTTCTTATAAAAATAATACTGATTTGAGCGCTAGGATGTTTATGAAAAATACCATAACATTATTTTCGAGGTTATTAACTTTACCTATTTGTCTCTTACATAAATTTCTACTTTAGTGCTGGTAAACCGTTTCATAATGATCCAACCAATTTTAAATATTTCACCTGTAGTTTCTAGCAGTGACAATAATATTTAAATTTTTAATATTGTCTTCACTACATACTTAATAAAAATAAATAAATAAATAAAACCTAAACTATATAACCTCTCTTCAAAACAAAATAAAAATATTTTAAAAAATAATAATAATAATAATAATAATAATAATAATAATAATAATAATAAAAGGCCAGCTATGAATTAGCTATTTACAACTAATAAATCATACAATAAGACATAGTTTAGACAAACACATGCAAAACTAAAATCATACTATACATGTTAACAATACACATTTGGCTTCAGTTCCATCCCTTCAAACACCAGGAATCTCAGATCCCTCAATGTCACATTCATCCCCCTAATTACCATAACAAAGTTAAAAAGTACTTACAATTCATCCACTAAAAAAACTCATTCTAGTTAAATTAATTATTAAAAAAAGAAAAGAAATAGAATTACCTTAATAGGTATGAAAGGTATGAAAAATAGATTGAGATGAGGATTTTTATCTAAGATGAGAAAGAGTAGATATATGGAGATCCTCTTGGTAACCATCCACATCTACCTTGAAGAGTAACATGAAACTGATCATAAAATCTGTGGAAGATCACAGAGAGATTCATGAAATTGTCAACCCTAATATCATTATAAGGAAAGAGATAAAAGAAGCTTTTGATATATGTCCTTGTTGTATCTATATGATGTGAATTCCATACTAAATCATTTTTCATAATTTTTTTGGTTGAAAATTTTTTTACCTTAACTTTTTAAATTTAAAATATAATTATAGACTTTTTTTAAAAAATACACAAAA
This sequence comes from Cardiospermum halicacabum, assembly GCA_031304145.1. Classification (NCBI taxonomy): domain Eukaryota; kingdom Viridiplantae; phylum Streptophyta; class Magnoliopsida; order Sapindales; family Sapindaceae; genus Cardiospermum; species Cardiospermum halicacabum. The sequence continues at coordinate 24,811,834 of CM062396.1, forward strand.
ACAATCTTTTAAAAATTTGATTTTCATTTGATAAGTCGAGTTTCTCAAAATATTCTAAATATTTAGAATTTACAGATTCCGTAAATTACGCTCACGATCTATAAAATACAGTTATAGTTTGTAAATGATTTATGAAGTGAAAATTATACTTTAATTTTGCAAATTTTACCAAATTAGTCCACGATGATATATATATATATATATATTTAACTTTTATGGTTTAGAATATTTTTACCCCTTTTTTATACCAAATTTCCAATAAAGTATTTCTCACGAACAAAATATGATTGAAAACCTCATGTACAACAATAAATATTTTCAAATAATATTTCCTTTTGAAAAAATAATTTTTTATTGATAAATTATCCAAAAAAATCCTCAACTATATAAATCATGGAATTGACTTATCGGTACATCTGTAATGATTTATTTTTTTATTAAATTAATTTCTGAGACACATAGATAAAAATGAAAATTAGTTAAAATGAACAATAGACATAATAAAATTATTATTATTATTTTTTAGAAAATCATGTTAAACATTTAGTAATATTTTAACTTAAGGGATAAAATGAAATTATTTTCAAATTTAAAATATTAAAAAATCTATCATAATTATAATAAACCGATAATTGGGTGTGGGAGGACACAAGTAGGCCACATGACTCCCATCTTAAACCATATATGGTTCATTATTTTGTACTCACTAGCTTCACATATAGAATCTGTCTCTCGGGTGCATTATTGTATCAGTACAACAATGTCAGGTTAGAGAACCAGAACACAACCCCAGTTTCAAATACACATACGTATTTATATACACACGTATATCTCTACATTATTAAATATGCCGACCATTCACTGTTAAACAACAAAAATGATAACTGGAATCGTCTCGACATATATATACAGACAATGGTGTGTAGACAGGCCACCAAAAAAGAAAACTAGTGTGGGGATAATCAAAACAAAATAAATTTATTTAGCTTTTCAACATTTTATCACTTGTGGTTTCAATTCATTATTCCATTAGAGAAAGCTAGAAGACATCATGTGCATGCATAAAGAGATAACAGTAATGTGGTTATTTGAACTCACACACAGATTTCTATTTGCAAAATCTGTGTATGTGGTGGTAGATGAGTTAAGTTTTGATATAGTATATGGTCCCTTATCTTTGTGAAAAAATCTTGACCTCATTCACCAAACCCTAGATATGTGTCAGAATGCAAGTACTCGGTAAAAAAGACACAACATGGTTTGAAATATCTATGGTCAAAGTTTTGTTCAATTAGGTTATTGAGTCTTATTTATTTAGTTGGTTATGGTATCCAAATTAAAATTAACCATGAAGATTGGAAATGAACCATTATGTTTTAAGGATGTTTTAATATTATTAATAGTAAAATATTATTCTTTTCCTACATTAATTTAAATAATTATATATATTTTTATAATTTTCCGTCTAACTACCACCGAATAATTATTGCAACCGCTATTTTATAAATATACTCTCACCCACTGTTTCAAATTAGTAACCGTGAATATTAGATTAATTATTATTGGTTGAATTTATATGGGTTGAAATCTGACATCAAAATAGTAATTATATCACGTTCTAATTAATATTAATTTTATAAATAATTTAAAAACTAAAAGACACAATAACTTTTTTTAATTTTAAAATTAAAATATTTAAAAAAATCTAATTGATTTTAAGTAATTTTTAAAATATTGATAGGATTAGATTCAATTGTATTTATATAAATTTTAGTGATTTTTTTTTTTACATAATTTGTTTTTGAATAGACAAATATTTGGTAAATTGAAAGAAAATGTTATAATTATAAATACATAAAACGAATAAATAAACAAGAATTTATTATTTGGTCACAACCATCAATGATTACATTACAAATAATTGGCAAAGAAGCTTTGCCTACACCAGGAAAACTAATGAACATTAAATTCAAACATCAAATAACAATAGATCAATGGATCAAACACATAACACAACGAATCATACATTTACCTAATCCAAAAATTAACTACAAAACTCAATCCAAACCCTCTAAGACCATATTAGCCATCTACCCTTTAGTAAACGACTTAAATTACATCACATAGATTGAATTTCACAATAATTTTTGAATCACCTAACAATCACAACACAAACCAACAAAATAAAATTCAAACACAAATTTCACAGTGACACAATTAGCTAGGGCACTTGAAGCCTTCAGGGACAGTCTTTTGACAAGCACTGAGGATCAAGCTAAGAGAAATGGGCACATTCAAGTTGATACCAAGCACATTGGCTTTAAGGGCAGTGCATAAGCACAATGCAGCTTCTAAATCGGCCAAGCCTTTGATTAAAGCACAGCATTTGCTTCCGGACGGAGGGTTTCCTATGACAATGTTCACTAAACCAAGCACGTCCGCGCACACTCCGAGCTTGAGTGTGTCCTTGGGACACTTAGCTGGGGCTGGGGAAGGTGTTGGCTTAGGTTTAGGTTTAGGAGAAGGGGTTGGTGTTGGCTTGCATGAGCCGCAGGAGACGGATAATGTGGTGTAGGATAAGAGGAGGGTGAGAACCAAAATGGTTGTGTAGGGTTTGGTTGATGCCATTGGAGAGTTTTGAAGGTTTTGATGGTTTGGGTGGTGTGGTGATGGGGGTTTATAAAGGAGATTTATGAGGTGTGTGTTGTTTGTTTGATTGAGTGGAAGAGAATGTGAATGGATTGTGATAATGTACTTACCTCACTCTCTATGAAATTAGTTCTACTTTTCACTTTTTGTTCGTGTATTATTTAAAAATTAATTTTTTTTTATTAATTATTCAAATATTTAAAATCTTTCTTAATTTTGAAAGTTTATTTACGAAAATTAAAAATCACTCTATTTAATATTTTAAAATTTTGTATATTTTATACATTTCTATTGTTTTATTTTGTTTCATCACTGCCAAATCGATACCCAAATGATATTTGTTTCGTGAGTTGGATTTTGGATTGTTGGATTGTTTTATTCATTAATATTTCACATTATTTTAAAATTCTCATTTTCTATCATTTTTCTCACCACACGTCTCACCACACGACACCAAATCGTATCATTTTTCTCACCACACGTCTCACCACACCAAATCGGTATGTTAATGTTGTTATGAATTTTTCCTTTCCCACTTTATCCCTAATACTTACTTGTAGGGAAAATTACATAAAATGAATAAAACAAAATTTAAAAATTCAAAACTAGACTAATAGGACTTTATTTCTATTTTTGAGCAACTCAAATTTTGATTTTAAAAAATAGACCATCACACCTTCACAGATCTTCTTCACAGACCATCTTCACACCTTCACAAATTAGTATAAAAGGTTTTCATAGAAGGGTAAAATGACCAATTTTGTTCATTTTTTAAAATTGAAAGTTTGAAAGATTATTTTTATAAAATTTTTAAAGTTGGACTATATAATGTAAATAAAAGTTAAAAATAACAAAAATGAAAATAACTCTTACTTGTATTCTAATTTTATTACGTTAAAATCAATTTTCTCTCAACAATTCCGATATTCGCAACACTTCCGCTTCTGCTCCTGATTCTCTCCCGTCTGTTTCTTAATTTTTCTTTTCAATTCATATCTTCAAATTGCTAATCCGTGTGTGGTTATTATTTTTCTAGTCTTTTACTTATTTGAATATGATATTGAACATCTTATACAATTTGTCTAATCGTTTACTTTTGTGAATTTGATCATCAAATACAAGACTATACAATATAGTATTTTGATCTTTGAGACATTTTTGGTCAAACTTAGAATGATGGATGATATGGCGGTGTGAATTTTGCTCGTATCGTAAACTAAAGTTTTGATTGATAACACACTTGATTGAACTAGGATTAACTTACACATTTGATTAAATTAAGATTAATTTACACAAACAAATAATTCTCAAACATTGAATTAGAAAATATAGTCAATGTCATTATGACCGTTTAACAATTTTGAAATATTATCGTACCATTAATCCAAACACAAAAATATACGATACAATACAAAAATATAGAATTTATCCAAATATAATTTCATACAGTACTACGATACGATACATTACACAACAAAACAATAAATTAATCTAAACAACGTCTGACAATACTGAAAATTAAAAATAAATCTATTTAAACGGATGAATGTATGAACGTTTGGTTGAATTGTTGTATGGTCGTGGTTAAGATGTGTTGGTAGCTTTAGTATATGAGTTTTGTATGTTTGTGGGGAAGATGGGTTGCTACCTTTAGTATATGAGTTGTGAGCATTTGGTGAATATATGAGTGTGGGGAAGAATTTCAAGTACGTTGAAGATAATGTGTGTAGTAGGGTTTTCAATAATTCAACTTTATTCGACAATTATGTGATGTGTGATATTATATCAGACTTGAATTTGAAGCATGATTTAAGTATTTTGGATTATTGTTTGACGTATGTTTTACGGTGGACGACGTATATAATACACTTAAATTAAAACTGAAAATATAAAAATAAAAATGTGACACCAATACAAGGCAAAAATAGTGACCTATCAATACTAGTGGCTTCTAAAGGCATCTTCAGTGGGAATGGGAGACTCCACTTGCTGCCACCTTACAAAATTTGGGACTGGAGCCTTGAACCTTTCAATCATATAATTCTTTTATAAAAATAATTTATAAAATTATTATTATTATTATTATTATATGATATTTTTAAAATACATGATAAATTTAAATAACAAAATTAGATCATTTATTTTTTAGTTAAAAATTTTTATATAAAAAAAGGATAATTTACCAATAAATATTTATATTATTAATATATATAAATAGAAATAATTTAAAACCTTTTAATTTTAGTTTATTATATGAATATATTTTTTTAAAAATAAAAATAAAATTATTGTTGAATAAAATAAAATAAATAAATGAATTATTATTATAATTATTAAAAGAAAAAAAATATGATTCCTATGTAAAATATTATAAATATTACTAAAGTAAAATTAAAAAATAAATAAATAAAAAAGAGAGCCTGAGAAATGGTCTAATGGATTCCATTGAAACCCCTAGACAAATCTGAACACGTTCATTGTTTTCTTCTCTTCTGTACTTGTTATCTCCAGATTTGATTCCCATACCTTCTTTTTTATCACAAACTTTTAATCTAACTTTTTCAAAACTCATTTTCCTTACATAAACATAAAAAGTAAGTGTCGTTTACTTTATTTTATATCTTTTTCTAGACTAATTATATGGTCCCGAAGTGACATTTAACCATGATTGTAACAGCTATTATTTATGGAAAATAAATTATAAAAATTGGAAATACAGCTTGTTAAGAAAAGACTTATCGCCAACTTTGATTTCTATAGCATGTGGTTTGTGAAATTGATCTGACTTGTTTTCCTAATAGGGACTTCACTGTTTTTGTTGGTTTATTTCATTTGATAGCAATCACTTTGGAGTCTCCGTACTTGATAAAATATCTGAGTTTTCAGGTACCTTGTTTCATAGTTTCATGTAAGGCTGGCAATTTTTGGCGGGTGAATACGACCCATTAATTTTGACATGATATAAAAAAAAAAAAAAAAATTAATAAATGGGTTATAATTTTAATACAAACGCAATGTGAAAATAAATAAATTAATATATTACTTTATTTATTAAATAAATTAATATTAAAAAAATTTATTTATGAATATCGTTATAATATATAGTTTTAATATAATTTAAAATTCTAATGAAAAATATAAGTATAAATAATTTAATTAGATAAATATATTATGATTATAATTTAATTTATTAATATATTTTTATTTTATGAAATTATTATTTGATTTTTTAAAAAATTAATATAAATCAAACGATATCTCACACTAATTTATAATAATCATGTTTATTCCGTGTCAATATGATTGACACTTATCATCATATTGGATAATAAAAAGAGTGTGGATACTGACACCCTTAAAATTTATTTATACACACTAATAATGTTACAATTACAATCTTGTCCTTAATTTAGAAAATATTAATATTGATTATTTAAATATATAGAATATATAATAATTTAAAATATATATAATTTATATTATAAAATTAATTAAATATATAATTTTATTTTTTAAAATTGATTTCTTTATATAATATAATTATAATTTTTTTAATAATTAAATGATTATAGTTTATTTTAATTAATAATAAAATAAATATAATAAAATAATTTAAAGTAAATTGATACATAAATATATTAAAAATTTAAAACAAATAAATAAAGTATTTATTTAATTCTAATCTATTAATATTTATTATTTTAATTTATTATTATATATAAAATATTTTTTTTATAAATCTATAAATTCAGGCCCAATTATCTCTATGATTGTATGATCATACCAATCATATGATTCAGTTAAGGAGTTTGCTATTTATTAAGGAAAAAATGGTAAAAATACTTTTTATATTCGTATTTTAAGTTATTTTTATTTATATTTATGATTTGCTGTAATTCAACAGTTAAAATAGCAATTTGAATAACATAGCAATGTGAATAATATTAATGATTAATAATTTAAAGTAGCAGTTAAAAAATTATTAAAATTGCGATTGTAATAACTGTATGATTAAAAACAATAGTCAAATATAAAATTATAAGAAATATAAGAAAGAATAATTTAATAAATTTAATTTATATTTATTAATACAAAATAAAAAATATTTAATAATTTTAAAAGTAATTTGAATACCATTTCTAAAATCGTTATATAAATATTTAAATATTATTTTAAAATATTATTATTAAATACTACCTCTGTCCCATTTTTGTTGCAACATTAGAGTTTTTATTAATCTTATTTTACAGTGACTTATGTAGTCAAGTGAGACATTGTTTTATTTGTTTTAATGTTTATTTTTTAAAATATAAAATTACCGTAATTTTTAATCGCGCATAATTAAATTATTTATCATTGAAATTATATATCCGTAAATGTAAAAAAAAAATATTAAAAAGATTAGTGAGACGGAAGGAGTATTCATTTTTCACATTGATTTATTTAGCACTGTACGGAACGCAAATTTAACCCTATCGAGAATCCAAATTTGTTGTCAAATATTCTAAATAAATCTACTGTCCAAGTCTATCATGAATATTAGTACACCAGGAATCATATTGGTACCAAATCCTTTACTTGTTGTCAACCGTTTAACTTGAGCGTGAATAACTCCATCAGTGTTCCTAATTTGTATGCATAATTACTCCATTTAACTCGCAGGATATCAGTCGATCCGTCCTCATTTCCTCATGGCACGGTTCGTTGTTTTCAACCCGAACCGGGATGAACTTCCGATCCAAGCCACTATAAATCTCTCTACCGATTAGTGGATAAAAAAGCCCAACAGAACAAACATCAAGCTAAACCTGGGCTATCTCAATTGGGCTTATCATTATCTTAGCCCAACCCAAAGTTGGCCTAATAGATTCCGTATATATGTCATCATAATCACAAACAAAAAGGAAAATACAAACTTCCCAAAAAAAAAATTAAAAAAATCCAGAAGTTTCTATTGGATATCTCAGTCTGAAATAGAATAATCAGTAATTAAATATTTATTACTATAATAAAAATCAATTATATAAAAACAAAACACGCAATTCGTGCAGCAGTGAAAACCGTGTCTATTCTGTGTCAGCTTATACACAACAACAATGTTAATGGGATTATTATCATTGAAAAAATAATAATTTTTTATTTAAATTAAAATTTAAAAATTTTGGTGGGGAAATTGAATTCGGCTTTAAAAAGTGGAGAGAGAGAGAAAAGAAAGGTTCTTCTCGGTCTTGGATCTAGTCAATCAATTAGAGGGAAGTTGGCTGGCTGGCTCTTTGATTGATCTATCTATATGGCGATACTCTACGCTCTAGTGGCGCGTGGATCAGTCGTGCTGGCGGAGTACACCGCCACGGCCACCAACGCCAGCACTATCGCTAGGCAGATACTTGACAAGACGCAAGGAAACGATGATAGTCACGTTTCCTACTCGCAGGATCGGTATATTTTTCATGTTAAGCGTACCGATGGCCTCACCGTTCTCTGTATGGCCGATGACACCGCCGGAAGTGAGTTCGTTTACTTTTGTTCAATTTGATTGATTTTTATTCAATTTGATTGATTGATCGATTGGTTGTTTCGAGATTATTTTGATGCTAGGTTTTCGGTTTAGTTATTGGTTTTGAAGTGTTTGATTTATGTTGAGTGAAGTACTGGAAGTTAGTTTATTGCAATTTGCTAGGATTAGGTTTGGTATGATCTGATGGAAAGTGAAATTTGCATAGTTGGATAAGTAAGTCAAACCTCTAGATTTTATGGTTCAATACTAGAAATGTGATGATATAAAAAGAGTGTTGATATTTCGATCGTGTTTGTGATCTTGCTAGTACTGGAATCTGTGTTAGGAGTTCAATTTCCACTAGTAAGTGTATTTCGAAGTTGGCATATGCTATTTTTTGTCATGTTGTCATACTAGTAGTTAGTCTTTGATTGATGACATTACATCTATCGGAGCAGAAGTGGTGTTTCATCTCTTAAAGAAAAAGAAACATGGATTTTAGTTGCTTGCTTTGTTTCTGGAAGTTATTGACTTGGTTTATTGCTATGTTAGGGGAGTAAGTAATTTGGGAATAACAAATGGAGTTTGTTTAATGTTTCAGGGAGAATTCCTTTTGCATTCCTGGAAGAGATTCATCAGAGATTTGTGAGGACTTATGGACGCTCAGTCTTCTCCGCCCAAGCTTATGCCATGAACGATGAATTTTCAAGAGTCTTAAACCAGCAAATGGAATATTACTCGAATGACCCAAATGCTGATAGAATCAATAGATTAAAAGGTGAAATGAGTCAGGTATGTTAGATAACTTTTTGACTGAATTTTTCTGTAGCTGTATTTCGCCCTTTCATGTTCCCTAGTCATGATTCATGACTAAATTGCATAACTGAAATTGACAGTGTGGTCTTGTTCTGCACTATGCTTTAGGGTATTTATAACAAAATGATGAAAAGAGACTTTTTTCATGTACATCTTAACTTGTACTATAGTTGTAATGATGCAAATGCTTTATGGTAACAGGTACGAAATGTCATGATAGAGAACATTGACAAAGTTTTAGAGAGAGGGGATCGCTTGGAATTGCTGGTCGATAAGACTGCAAATATGCAAGGTAATACATTCCGCTTTAGAAAGCAAGCTCGCCGCTTCAGAAGCTCAGTATGGTGGAGAAATGTCAAGCTCACGTATGTTTTCTGAACTAATATTTTGATAAAACATCATCAATGTTAGCATTTGCTTGTCTACTAACTGGCTTTGCATCTTGCAGAGTTGCTCTGATCGTCCTTATCCTCGTGATTATTTACGTGGTACTAGCTTTCGTATGCCATGGTGTTACTCTACCTTCCTGCATCTAGTGAGTCTATATTGATGAGTATGCTCATTTTCATTTAATTTGATTTTTTTTAAAACACTTTGTTATTCTGGTCATATGTGATATTTCTGTGTTTATATATCTGTAACAATAGGTCTTAATTTCTTAATTTATGCAACGTGAATGTGAGAAAGGTTGTTTGAGTATCCATGGAGATACATATTGGATCATATGATATGGCTTCAATTCATGATTGAAATCTATTCAAGTTTCACACTTTTGGTCTTGTATATTGTCTTCATTCCTTTGTGCTGCATATATATTTCAATCATTGGTGCTGATACTGAATATGTCTACTGGTTTTTGAATTGCCTTTCAATAAATAGTACAAAGAACTTTACATTTTTGGCTAGTTAAATATAATGTTTATGACAATCTATCAAATCTGTTACATCAAATTGTCATCTACAACATTCAATCTATTCAACAACTCCTCTATTTCATGCAATGCAACTCTATACCTATCCTCTGTTTTTGCACCTTCTTCCACTATAGGCATGGCTTGCTTATACAGATTATTACACCTGAAAATTGGATTATAAATATCGACATGATCGAATCTTTGATACTGGCATTTGAAATCCTTATTCCATCTGGGCAAAATGTACCTTGAAGGAATCTCTTCAATACCATTGTAGTTGAGAACAGTCAATGCATGCCTGCAGAGATAGCCTTTGTAGTTAAACAAACTGCATATACATCTGATATCAACCTGACTCGTTTCATACAAAACCTCATAACTTCTGATCTCTCTCTCATTCCCTTCTACTTCAACACGCTCCTTTACTATGTACGTGATTATCGCTCCATTAGCGCTCTTCTGTCTAGTGTTGAAGCATGAATACATCCCCTCAACTTCGTGTTGGAACCTCTGGAAGATCTCTCTAGTGTATACTTTCGAAAGCTGCAATTCGAAATTACATCTGGTTTTCAGTTCAAAGAATGGTACTCTCGACGCTTGATCCGCCATTGCTTCTTTCAAATGCTTCCTGTGCATAGCTAGATCGTACTTATCAACAAACTCCTTAAAGGATGTATGTTTATGTACATAACCATCGAAAAAAGGGCTTAAGCTCTCTTCTTCGTTGATGGGGATCATACCTGCGAAGAATGTATCTTTCAGGTAAACTGGAACCCATCTTTGGCGGTCTTTGTATAACATTTGCAGCCATTTATTGTCTCCCAACCCATGTTGCTTGATCATAGCAGACCAAGCCATCTCAAACTCAGTTATTGTCAATGATTTATATACAGCTTTGGTCAATAAAGTTTTGATTGATTCATAACCCTTCAATCCTCCCAGCTTCTCCGGAACTCGTTGCATGATATACCACATGCAGTAGCAATGCTGTGAAGTTGGGAAGACTTCAGAAACCGCACTTTGCAAGGTTGTACACTGGTCTGTTATGATAACTGAAGGAGCTGGGTTTGATATGCACTGAAGCCATGCCCTGAACATCCATACAAATGACTCCGCTGATTCATGTCCGATGAAACCACAGCCTAACAGGACATGCTGTCCATGGTGGTTAACCCCAACAAATGAGATGAGAGGGAGTTCGTATTTGTTAGCCAGGCATGTTGAGTCAATCGCAAATGTATCACAGAAGAAACCACTTGCAGCTCTGGCTCTGGCATCAGCCCAGAACAAATTCCTCAAGCGACCGTCATCATCAAGGTCCATCGTGTAGAAAAAGTTCGGAATGGTCAGCTTCATTCGACAGTAGTAGTTATACACAGCATGTGCATCCCCTTCCTTAAGTTTCAAATGTTTGGAGTGATCAGTAGAATTCAAGCCCTCTCTAGAATCTGCATTCGCACAGCCACTACATCCAGAGTCCTTTATAGCTGTTTGATACAGCTTAATTGTATGCACTTCAGTAACAGGCTGTGGCAGCGGCTGTGCTTTTCTCGCTGCAAGAATCATCTTCTTATGCGACTTGTAGAACCGTTTAACTTGAGGACTCACAGGATGGTTATGTTCAAGCTCAACCTCAACTATTCTCCATTGTTTAGAGTCCATAAGCCTAATCACTATCATGGCGGGGCACCCAGTTCTTGTCTCTGGCCGAGGATTGTTCGCTTCACTTTTTTTCTTGAACCCAGCACTGCTGCAGCTAAGTTTTGCTCTATACCGTTCTTTTCTCTTCGATCTAAACCATGAATTGCTTACTCTAATGCCGAATCCTTGCTCCTTAGCATAAACATTGTAAAAATCATAAGCATCATCGAAAGAATCAAACTCCAATCCAACTGTAGGTTGGGAAGGTTCATTCTTCAAATGGTTTTCGCCAGTTCTGCCATCATGTTCCATACTCCAGTTACCACTAACATTATATTCATCTCCATCAAACACTGGCTCACTATTAAGACACACTTCTTCCATCTGAAAATGCGGATCAAAGCAAATCAAAATGAAAGACCGATGAACGATATTTCTCAATAAACACATAAGCATTCATGATCTTCTTGCCACGTTCCATTGAGAATGACAAGCAGATAATGACAACAAAGAAAAGAAACCAAACTCAACCTTATTTCAAAGATAACAAGAGTCTCACAAGCCCTATTTTCAAACACCTACGTACTCCAAAGCTAAAGATTACTACAGCAGGAGTCTGCATCTACAGAGCATCAAATTTCTTTAACAGGCATTGTGATCCATCACAATTACTTCATCTAACCCATAACTTCAATAATAAGCAATCATGATCTGGGGTCAATATTACAATTAATGCACAATGCTATAAAAAGCAAGCGAAGGAAAATTTGCAATCCTCCCAACTCAACATTTACATATAAACAACAAACCATTAAATTTAATCTTCTAGAACGTGTACATACAGACTAAACAATCTATCTCATAATTCGAAAACGAAAAAGCAAAAGTACCAAAAGCAATGTTGACTTGTAAATAGTACCTTCAGATCAAATTTTATCACCCTCCTTCTTCATCATGTCTCACTGAACTCCCAACACATCTAACCTTTAACAAATTTAGCAGAGTCAACAAATCCAATAAGCTTGAATAATCATTTTGGATTCCAACATAATCCACTAGAACTAGCAAAGCAAACAAGCAATTACAATTCGTTCAAAGTAGACGACAAGTTTCATTCTTTATAGTCGGTAGTACCATTTGAAGTAATAAATTGAAGTTTTGAAACTCTCACAATGATGAAGTGGGAAGATTCGAAGAAGATTCTAAATAAAACCCTAATTGGGCCCAGAATGGATAAAGAGTTAAATTGACGAAATTGAGAACATGGGGTTATGAAATCGAGGACGATCTTACTGGGAAGTAGTGAGCAGAGGTTGGAATCGGAGTAGGAGATAGAGAATCGGTTTGGGAACTGAGTCAAGACTCCGAGTTGGCGCTTGAAGGAAAAAGTGCGAGTCACACTGGGGATTACAGAGGTTTCATCGATCTTTCCACTTCGTAAGCTGACACGTGTGGTTTTCGTTAAGTAACATCAATTACTCTTAATTAGTACTGCTACTCAATTAAATTAAATAAATCGAATTATGGCTTTAATTAAATTATATAATAGTAAGTATTTATTTTATTGGTCAACAGGACGTAAGTTGCTTGTGTATACATTAATACATTCTTCTGTATATTTAATGAAACAAATTGTCTCCTTCAATTGTTTGAAAACTTGGGTGATAAAAACAAATTGATCTCTAGATGTAATTCGAATGTGGATTTATATACTTTATAGTTACATACATAACTATGCCATTGATGATTCTTATGTCACAATTAAATTATGAATATTTGTATAAATATTTATTTTTTTATTATTGCTATTTTTAAAATATAAAATAATGGGTTTTGGCCTCTGAGGAAATTCATAACAATCCATATAAATTAAAAAATATAAAAATAAAAATCGGAGACGTGATTGCTTACACTATCAAGCTAAAATGATCAAAAAGGTCCCTAGAAATCGGCCCACAATTGGGCCCAATTTCCAGTAATGCTGACGTGGCCCTATAAAAACTCGGGTTGCAAGTAATACGACACCGTGTACATCTTAGTGGGTCCCAGACGCACGTGGACGCTTTTACCAGATACATCAATGAATCCAACGCTTCCACGTGCAGGCCTAACGTAAGCAAACGGTAGTCACGCATGCAGTGTAGTGTAGCAACGTGCTTGCGAGTGCAGGTTAACTTATCGTGCGCCTTGGCTTCTCTCTTACCCACATAATATCAGCTCTCTGTCTCTCTCTCTCTAGAGGAGTCTCTGTTTCTCTCTCCAAATATATAGAGATATAAAGAATTTTGATTAAAGAGAAAAACAGACATAAGAGAGTATATAATAAAGAAAACAACAGAGAGCGATATCGTATAACCTGGAAAAAACCCTAGGGAAAACAATGAAGCAGAGTTCGTCGGAGGCGGTTTCATCGTCGTCGTCGACGGTAACGGGGACGACGAGTTTATCGGAGCTGTCACAGTCGCAGGTTTCGACGGCGATGTTATCTGCGGAAAAGAATCAGTCGGCGGCGGCGGGAGGAGGAGTGGAGGACCTGACAGTAGTTGGAGGCGGGGCAAGGGATGGGAGCGGCGGCGCACAGGAGACGGTGACTGTGGATCGGAGAGGAGAGTACGCTGCCGTGTGCCGGTGGACCGTGCATAATTTCCCGCGCATCAGAGCTAGGGCACTGTGGAGCAAGTACTTTGAGGTAGGCGGTTACGATTGTCGACTTTTGGTGTATCCGAAAGGAGACTCGCAAGCGCTGCCTGGTTACATATCTATATACCTGCAAATCATGGACCCTCGCGGTACCTCCTCGTCAAAATGGGACTGCTTCGCTAGCTATCGATTGGCTATCGTAAACCTCACTGATGATTCGAAGACGATTCATCGGGATTCATGGCACAGGTTCTCCAGCAAGAAAAAATCTCACGGTTGGTGCGATTTCACGCCTTCTTCTACTGTTTTTGATCCCAAATTAGGTTATTTATTCAATAGCGAATCCGTTTTAATCACAGCCGATATTTTGATTTTGAATGAATCTGTAAGTTTCATGCGTGATAATAATAATGAGTTGCAATCACAGTCGATGGCTTCATCGTCTGTGGTTGGAGGACCTGTCTGTGATGTTTTGAGTGGGAAGTTTACATGGAAAGTGCATAATTTTAGTTTGTTTAAGGAGATGATCAAGACTCAAAAGATTATGAGTCCGGTGTTTCCTGCTGGGGAGTGTAATTTGAGGATTAGTGTGTATCAGAGTTCAGTGAATGGGCATGAGTATTTGTCTATGTGTCTGGAAAGTAAGGATATGGAGAAAACGGTGGTGTCAGACAGGAGCTGTTGGTGTTTGTTTAGGATGTCTGTGTTGAATCAGAAGCCAGGGTCTAATCATATGCATAGGGATTCTTATGGAAGATTTGCAGCTGATAATAAGAGTGGTGATAATACAAGTTTGGGGTGGAATGATTACATGAAAATGTCGGATTTTCTGGGCCCTGAGTCAGGGTTTTTGGTGGATGATACTGCAGTGTTTAGTACATCCTTTCATGTGATCAAGGAGTTGAGTAGTTTCTCCAAGAATGGTGGGTTGATTGGATGGAGAAGTGGGGGTGGGGCTAGGAAGTCGGATGGACATATGGGGAAGTTCACTTGGAGGATCGAGAATTTCACAAGATTAAAAGATCTTTTGAAAAAGAGGAAGATTACAGGCCTGTGCATCAAGAGCAGGAGGTTTCAGATTGGGAATCGGGATTGCCGTCTCATTGTTTATCCGAGAGGTATGCATACAAAGGATTGTTTGCATTAATTTATTTTTGTGTTTTATGTTACTTGAAAGCAGTCAACTGTCTCCCATGTTATTGTAATGTATATTTTATAGCATGTTTTCCTTGATGGATAATTGAGGAGTAGGTGCTTCTTGACTACTGATATTTCCATGGGTGACCCTTCTTCTTAACTTGTCTGAGCCAGGTTGATAGCTGCTTAGGGTAGTGGTTGGATGAAACTTTCTAATATGATTCATGGTGTTGGAGCTGAGTAACATCCATTTTGATAATGTAAACTCTGATTTTTGAGCATGATTTATTTGAGCATGGATGACACTAGCTTACACCGTGGCTAGGAAAGTGTAAGTAATGACGAATTTTATCCTAAAATGCTATCTGCTGTTTGTTGCAAGAAAGTATAAATTTTTGTTGCATTGCATTTAAGTAAATATTGTGCTTATCATCTTTGAAGAATGACTTACCATAGTTGTGGATGACTTTCCATTCATTTGTTGAATCCCTGCTTGAAATTGTATTAATGAATGAACTGATGTAGCTTACCTTGCGCTTGATGGTATCAGGGCAGTCTCAGCCACCTTGCCACCTTTCAGTGTTTCTTGAAGTTATGGATTCCCGAAATACTTCTAGTGATTGGAGCTGTTTTGTGAGTCATAGGTTGTCAGTTGTGAACCAAAGAATGGAAGAGAAATCTGTCACAAAAGAATCACAGAATCGGTATTCCAAAGCTGCAAAGGATTGGGGTTGGCGTGAATTCGTGACTCTTACCAGTCTCTTTGATCAAGATTCTGGGTTCCTTGTCCAGGACACTGTTCTATTCTCGGCAGAGGTTCTCATTCTGAAAGAGACATCAATTATGCAAGAATTTACAGATCAGGAGAATGAGTCGACCAATGTCGTTTCCCATATTGAAAAGATAGGAAAAAGAAGTTCTTTCACATGGAAAGTGGAGAACTTCTTGTCTTTCAAGGAGATAATGGAAACCCGAAAAATTTTTAGCAAATTCTTTCAAGCTGGGGGATGTGAGCTCAGAATTGGTGGGTGTTGGTTTCTTTTTTAATTCTTCTTCCTCTCATAATCTGCTATTATTCGCCAATTATTTGACTCACCTGGTAGTCATTTTGTTATGCAGGTGTGTACGAGTCATTCGACACTATCTGTATATATTTAGAAAGTGATCAATCAGTTGGTAGTGATCCAGATAAAAATTTTTGGGTCAGATACAGAATGGCTGTGGTGAACCAAAAGAACCCGGCCAAGACTGTGTGGAAGGAGTCTTCTATTTGTACAAAGACTTGGAATAATTCTGTTTTGCAGTTCATGAAGGTTTCTGATATGTTGGAAGCAGATGCAGGCTTCCTGTTGCGTGATACTGTTGTTTTTGTTTGTGAAATTTTGGATTGTTGCCCCTGGTTCGAGTTCTCAGACCTAGAGGTGATTACTTTTGGTTCTCTTCAATATGCTTGCTATACGAAATCAACCATGTACAGATTTCATTTGTTGGTTCATTGGTGTATTTTTGTTTATTAACATTGCCCAATCGGATTCTTAAGAATATATATATGAGATAGCTCACTACGGAAGCTAATATGATATGCCTTGGGGAAGGAAACTAGTAATATTTGTTGCTCCCAGTAGGCCTGTACAAACTTTTGCATATATTATCAAAGGAAATAAATTTCTAACTTTTGGAACATTTTTAATAAGTCCAGTTTTGCTTAGATTGCCTTTTTATATTAGGAATGTTTATTTTTTTAACTCCTAAGAGGATTTCATAATCATCGCACATGGTATGTTTCTTGTCAATGTGTACGTTAACTTTCTTGTAGCTATTTTTTGTATCTGTCCACGTGTTTAACTTTTATTCGGTACATATTTGACATATTTATCCACGTGTTTAAGTTGTATTCGGTACATATTTGTCATATCCGTCCACGTGTTTAACTTATATAGGATACATATTTTTCGTATCTGTCCACGTCTTTAACTTGTATTCAATACATTCCATATCAAGGTTATATGATATCTATACCTGAAATTTAATGTGTTTGCTTGTGTCTAATTCTCGGACTTGCTGATTTGCGTTTCTTATTATGGAATTTATGCAAGAGTATTTGCTTTTTATTGGTTGGATCCAAATTAGTTTTTGTTTCTAAGTTGTGAAATTATTTTTCTGTTGTCTTCTCTATTCTAGTTTCCATGTCTTTTTTGGTCACTTTTGTTTGTTTCCTTAGAAATTAATGTGTCTTCTTTCTCATGTGGTTTTCCTGGGTCAGGTTTTGGCTTCTGAGGATGATCTGGATGCTCTGACAACTGATCCTGATGAGCTTATTGATTCCGAGGACAGTGAGGGAATTAGCGGAGATGAAGAAGATATTGTCAGAAATCTTCTTTCTAGAGCTGGGTTTCATCTCACATATGGAGACAATCCATCCCAACCACAGGTCACTCTTAGAGAAAAGCTTCTGATGGATGCGGGTGCTATTGCTGGTTTTCTCACTGGCCTTCGTGTTTACCTAGATGACCCAGCTAAAGCAAAGCGCTTGCTTTTGCCCACCAAGCTCTCTGGTAACAATGATGGAAAGAAAGTTACAAAGACCGAGGAATCTTTCCCCAGTGTTATGAATTTGTTAATGGGTGTTAAAGTTCTGCAGCAGGCTATCATTGATCTACTTTTAGATATAATGGTTGAGTGTTGCCAACCTTCTGAAGGAAATTCTCATTCGCATGATGGATTTTCTGATGCTAATTCGAAACCTTCCCTTGATGACAATGGAGGGGCCAGGCCATTGGAGTCTGATAGGGAAAATGGAGCAACTGAGTCTTCCCAATCTCCTGTACTTGAGAGATTGGATTCTGGTGGGGATGACGGTACTAGTACATCTGCTGTCCAGAGTTCTGATGTTAATGGGATCGAGTTGCCTCGGAAAGCAGAGTTGCCTCATAAAGCAGTTCCGGGACAACCAATTTGCCCACCTGAAACATCTGCTGGGGGGTTTTTAGAAGGTGCTGCCCTTCGCTCTAAGGTATGATTTGAAGTGCAAACCTTGTTAACTTCCTGCTTCTTTTTATTTATTAATAAGTTAACTCCCTATTTACTTGATTTTAGACCAAATGGCCAGAGCAGTCTGAGGAGCTATTGGGGTTGATTGTCAACTCACTGAGAGCTCTGGATGGGGCTGTTCCACAAGGTTGTCCAGAACCAAAACGACGTCCACAGTCTGCACAAAAGATCTCTCTTGTATTGGATAAAGCTCCTAAGCATCTACAACCAGACCTAGTGACCTTGGTACCCAAACTGGTAGAACACTCAGAGCACCCTCTGGCTGCATATGCACTTCTTGAAAGACTTCAAAAGCCAGATGCTGAGCCTGCATTGCGGATACCTGTAAGATTGACTTTTAAGTTAACTATTTTTAGGTTGTGTTTGCTGCTCTTGAAGTATATGATAAAATAGGAGAATATGGACCATTTTGATACTGCTGATGTGAATCTAGTCCAAATCTCTAGTTTAGTGCTAGTTTTTTCCCTTAAAGTTTGATAGTATGTCTGGTTACAGTATTTTTCATTGTCTAACTATGATGCCTTTTACTTTTCAGGTGTTTGGTGCTCTTAGTCAGCTGGAATGTGGTAGTGAAGTGTGGGAACGTGTTTTATTACAGTCGTTGGAGCTTTTGAGAGATTCAAATGATGAACCACTGGCAGCGACCATAGATTTTATTTTTAAAGCGGCATCTCAGTGCCAACATCTTCCTGAAGCAGTACGTTCTTGTATTATTATTTATTATTTTTGTTTCTTGAAGAGCTTCATATGCATTTTTAACCTATTTGTTGCATCTACAGGTCAGATCAGTTCGTGTGAGGCTTAAAAATTTGGGTTTGGAGGTGTCTCCATGTGTCCTGGATTTTCTAAGTAAAACTGTAAATAGTTGGGGAGATGTTGCGGAAACCATTCTTAGAGATATTGATTGTGATGATGACTTTGGCAACAGTTGTTCGACTATGCCTTGTGGCATGTTTTTGTTTGGTGAGAATGGCCCCAGTTCTGAAAGGTTACACCTAGTCGATGAGCAGGCTTTCCGTGCCAGTTGTCATTTTGCGGATATCTACATTCTGATTGAGATGTTATCAATACCTTGTCTTGCTGTTGAAGCTGCTCAAACATTTGAGAGAGCTGTAGCTCGTGGAACCATTGTTGCCCAATCTGTAGCACTGGTCTTAGAAAGGCGCCTTGCTCAAAGATTAAACATTAATGCTAGATTTGTTGCTGAAAGTTTTCAGCGTGTAGATGTTGAGGGAGAAGCAAGTGAGCAGCTGAGAGTCCAACGAGATGACTTCAACTATATTCTTGGTCTTGCTGAGTCATTGGCTCTCTCCAGAGACCTTCGAGTTAGGGGGTTTGTGAAGATGCTGTACACAATATTGCTTAAATGGTATCCTGATGAGGCATACAGGGTTAAGATGTTGAAGAGACTGGTTGACCGTACTATTAGTAGCACAGACAGTAATCGTGAAGTAGATTTAGACTTAGAAATTTTGGTTCTACTGGTCTGTGAGGAGCAAGATATTATAAGACCTGTTCTTAGCATGATGCGGGAGGTTGCTGAACTTGCAAATGTTGATCGAGCAGCTCTTTGGCATCAGTTGTGTGCCAGTGAAGACGAAATTATCCGATTGCGTGAAGACAGAAAGGTTGAAATGTCAAATGTGGCTAAGGAAAAGGCTGCTATTTCACAAAAGCTGAGTGAATCTGAAGGCACTAACAGTCGTCTAAAGGTACTTAAAGCAACATTTTGATATGATATGGTCTATTTCATTCTGATTGCGTGTATTTATTCAAAATTGTTTCTTTGTGATTCACAGTCGGAAATGAAGGCTGAGATGGATCGGTTTGCTCGTGAGAAGAAGGAACTTTCTGAACAGATACAAGAAATTGAAAGTCAGCTAGATTGGGTTCGCTCAGAACGTGATGATGAAATTGCTAAGCTCACATCTGAGAAGAAAGTTCTTCAGGATCGACTTCATGATGCTGACACACAACTCTCACAGTTGAAGTCAAGGAAACGTGACGAACTGAAGGTAGAGTATATACCCTTTTTCTTCCCCCTTGATGCCTCCTTCATTCTCTAATTTTCACTGTGGAAAATTTAACAATTATCTATTACGTAACTACTTCTCTTACATTTGCTAATTCTGTTTTCTTGTTTTCCTTCAATACCTCCTGAGGATACTTAGTAGTATGACAATTTCTTTAACTTATTTGCTGATCACCTATAAATTGTATGCTTTTCTGTTGTTTGGCTGTTTATATTTTCTGCTTAATTTATCTGCCTTTGTTTAATTTATTTAGCCTATGTTTTGACATATATTCTTACAATATGAATTTGACAGAGAGTGATGAAGGAGAAAAATGCTCTTGCTGAACGATTGAAGAGTGCAGAAGCTGCAAGGAAAAGATTTGACGAAGAACTGAAGCGATATGCCACTGAAAATGTGACGCGAGAAGAAATTTGTCAGTCTCTTCAAGATGAAGTCCGAAGATTGACACAAACAGTAGGGCAAACTGAAGGAGAAAAGAGGGAGAAGGAAGAGCAGGTTGCTCGATGCGAAGCATATATTGATGGCATGGAGTCAAAATTGCAGACATGCCAGGTTTTCACCTCACCATTGCTTATCACACAATTCCTTCCACATATCATATGCAGCAGCATTCTTGCGTTCACATGCATTTCTTCGGTATTTTGCTTTATCTGGTTCATAGTCAATGATGCAGCAATTTACTGATCTTTTTCCTTTCAACTGCAGCAATATATTCACACACTGGAGGCACAACTTCAGGAAGAAATGTCGCGACACGCCCCCCTTTATGGTGCAGGTTTGGAAGCTCTATCAATGAAGGAGTTAGAGACATTGGCTCGAATTCACGAGGAAGGGCTTAGGCAAATCCACACCCTGCAACAATGTAATGGGAGTCCAGCCGGCAGTCCTCTTGTGAGTCCTCACAATCACCCACACACTCACAGTCTTTACCCAACAGCACCTCCACCCATGGCTGTCGGATTGCCTCCATCACTGATCCCAAATGGTGTTGGAATCCACAGCAATGGGCACGTGAACGGTGGCGCCGTTGGACCCTGGTTCAATCACAATTAGTGACCAAATTATCAATCAGTCACCTAATAGAGCCTGGGCTATATGAAAGGGAAAATTAATTTTTATTTTTTTTTTTTGCATTTAGTTCCGAATTTAGTCTTTGGCATTTTGACTGGTAGAACTGTTGGTGCACAAAGATGAGAAACAGGAAAAAAAAGGATAATAACATTGTTATAGGTCCCAAGTGAAAGAATATGAATGGGGTTGATAGTTTTTCTTTTCTTTTCTTCTCTTTTATAGAAATCGATTTAATGGAGTCATAGAACCAACAGCTGCAAATGCCATACTTAATTGTTCCTTTTCTTTTAACTTTCTCTCATAAAGTTAATCATAGGCCTTTGAAAGTTTTGTTATACATGTTCCTTTGTCTATGTTTATTTTTTTTCCTCTTCTTTCCTTGCAACTGCAAGTTATATTATGTTGAATTACATGGTTTTGTGTTAGTTTTAGATGGTTATATATCATCTCACCTGTATGTCTTATAATTTAGTTGGGAAATCAATTTTGAAAATGAAGCATGTTTTTGTATTAGTGATTTGGTTAATGATGTAATTTGATTATATCCTTATAATAGGGCCACAAGTATTTCATGAGTCAGAAAAAGTTATAGGAGTTAGGACTACCACATTGTTTATTCTATCTATATCAACAGGGGTTATATATTGGTTTTAGGGTTGTTTGGAGAAATTCACTTCTAGCTTCTGCATTTGGTTTATTAAAGGAAAGATAATAATGCTCCTGGACACAGTAAAGAGTTGTAATTGGAAGCAGAAAGCTAGAAGAAATATAGGTATATTAGTATGGAGAAACTAAAATTAATTAATTTAATCAAATTTTATTGTTTGAATTAAAACGAACCGAATAAAAAAACAATTCATTTTTGGTTTATTAGTTTCTATTTTTTCCGCCCTTAATTTTTAATTTTGAAAATTTTTCGATTTTATTTTCAATGTCTGGAGTAAAAATCAATTGGAATAAAGATATATTTTTTATTTCATATTTTAAAATTTTCAAAATCAAATAAAATAATAATTTATTTTTTTTAAACAAAAAAACTATTTTGAACTCGAAATATCCACCTAGGACCCGAATTCTCTATGTATAACTAAACTTTGGTGATATTGTATAATTACTGTTAGAATTGTTTTGGATCACAAAGATTTTTTTTTAGAAATGTTTTTCCTATTTTGAGTTTGAATTTATTTTCTAATTGTTTAATTAATTGTTTTGAAAAGATTTGGTTTTTCTAATTTGATGGATTGTATTCCTTAGTTGGAATGGAACAAATTAGAAAAATATATTTGATGATAACTACAAATAGAGTTGTCTCATCAAGTAGAAAGAATATCATCTCTTTGGGGGGTGGTGATCATCGTATTGGAATCATTATCGTATTAGAATCTCATTCTTTAGGGTGGTAATCGATGGATTGGGGTCCTGCCTAGTGGGGTGGGGGTAATGATCATTGGCTTGGGATCATGCTTAGTAGGGGTAATGGTCATTGGGGTTGGGGTCTCGCCATTAAGGAGATTTCGTATTGGGTTGTCTCGCAATGGTGGAGTTGTTCGCCTAAGAGAGATTCTGGTTGAGAAAGAAAACAAATTTGTGGGGAGAGAGAGTGTTGTCTGAATGACTTATAATTCTTATTTATCATAGTAAAGTTATTTTTCTGTAAATTAGTCAATTTGCCGAAGCACGTTAAACATTGAGTTTGTGTTCGAACGGATTGTTTTGGTTAAATTGAATTAGGAACTAGAATAAAGTGGAATAGAATTGGAAATTTACTAACATTCACTTACTTGTTTAAAATTAAAATACTTCAAATTCAAATCAAAATTCACAATACTTATTTAAAATTAAAATACTTCAAATTAAAATCAAAATAATTTGAATCTTATTTTAAAAAAAGAAATTCAAATCAAATTTTTTAACATTATAAATCATTGATTAACTCGAAAAAATATAGCTTAAATTTCAGAATTTTTAGAACTCTATACTTTAATATTAACGTTGAAAAAAGTAATAAAAAAACTAATTTCATTTGCTTAAAAAGTTATCGATCCTCCTTCATTTCCATCCATCATCCTTAGCTAATTGAATTCTAATATATTCAATCTGGGACTTCATCTTCCATCCTCATGTATAAATCACTTCATTACAATACTTTGATTCTCTTTATAAATAGTTTCTAGCAAGTTTAATTCAACACTCATAAACATCACAATTAGTCTTTTAAACCCAAAAATCAAAAATAAAAATAAATTAACTAAATAGATAAATCAATGGCAGACATGACCGATAATTACTATTAAACTATCTGATGTGTCATTCACAAACTCAACTTTTCATGTGAATTTAACTCCACACATTTTGTTTATCATCAACATCTATTTATAAGCTCTATTATTTTTAATCTTCTTATACTTATTAATCACTAATCGCAATTTTCAAAATTCAAAACACTAACAAGAACAAACACCCCATCTCTCTCTGATTCTCCTTCTATTCCTCTTCCAATATCAATTAAGAATTTTTTTAATTCATATTGGTTGAGACAGAAAAATAAATAAAAATAAAAATAAAACATTTTTGTTCTTGATAGTTCTTCTTCTTAGAAGAGAGAGACTGGGTTTTCTTACAAATATTCATTGCCCAATAAGTATATTTCTATGTAAGCACTTCTCTTCCTATTTATTTTAATCAATTTATTTATTTGTCTTTTATCTGCAAAATTTGGATTTTGTTAATATTCATCGTTTCAACTACAAATTTTTGATTTTAGATTGCAATTTAAAAAATATATATATTAGAAAATTTTTAAGAGTTAAATTGGATTAAGGGCCTGTTTGGATAGACTGCCTTTTGATTTTTGACTTCTGAAAGCTGTTTTAGATAATATTTGGATAACTAGCAGAGGTGATTCTGACCTCTCATAAGCTCTTCCACATTAACTAAAATATATTAGTTTCCTGAAAATGACTTTTGCTTCTATTCTTCTATATATAGAAGTCAAAAGTACAAGCAATCCCAAACAATCCACAAAAATTTTGAAATAAAAAATTGAGATTTTTTTAAAAAAATAAATAAAAAAAATGTATATAAACCCAAAAAAATTTTAAAAATTATATATTAATTTGTTTTAAAAAGATTAAAATGAATGGTTAATAGTAATATATAAAATAAAATTTTTTTGAATGTGTTCTGCAAATGAATGGTTAACAATTGAGGTCAAAATACAGCTAATTATTCAAAATTCCATACTAGTAAATAAGTAATATTTACTATTTTAAGTGTAAAAATAACAAATCAAACCCAACCCTACAATGCTTTTCACATGCATTAAACTCACATAAATAATCACAATTTTTTTTTCATTGGATTTAAACATAATATTATTAACATTATTATTAATCTTCATCTCCATCTCCAGCATGAACAAAGTCTGTTGGCCGTATTTCGATCCAGATTTCGAGAATCTCCGGGAGAGAATCTACGGCCCCACGTAAGTGAACCATTTATTTATAATTACATTATTACCCCTGATAATATTAATTGTTATTGGTTATTGCAGATGTAGGGTTTGTATAGATAATGAAAGCATGGAAGATTGTTCAGTAGTTAAAGTTGATAGCGTGAACAAACAAGGTCTTCTTCTTGAAATGGTTCAGGTTTTGACTGATATGAACCTCACCATCTCCAAAAGCTATGTTTCTTCTGATGGAGGATGGAATATGGATGGTTTGTATACTCTTTTTATTCATTCATTAATTAATTGTTATATTTGCATGATTTTATAAACCCTAATTGATTTGTTTGATGCATGCCATGCAGTGTTTCATGTCAAAGATGAACATGGAAACAAACTTAATGACAAAAAGGTGATCAATTATATTACCCAGGTAATTTTATTACACATCTCCTTTCATTTTCAAAATAGAATAAAAACTAAAATCGAATTAGGGTGTATTTAACCTATATTCATGATCAGAATAATAATTATAATAACTATTTAAAAGTAGCCACAAGTTCTAATATTTAAAAGTATAGACGATTACCATACAAATTATAATAACTATTTAAATGTATTGATGATTAAAATATAAATTGTAATAATTATTTAAAAATGATAGTTAGATATAAAATTATAATTATAATTATAATTTATTATATTTATACTATAATTAATATAAAATACTATATGAATTAGAATGTAGGTTAGGTTATATTCTTTTGATCTTAATGACCGACATGAATAGTTATAATAAACATTATTAGCCATAATAGTAGAATTAGCCATTAGATATAAATTTATTTTATAATTTATTTATATTCATACTATAATTGATATAAAATACTATTAAATTAGATTAGGTTATATTCCACCTTAAAAATTAAAGTTATCGATTATATTAATTATGATAAGAATAGTGAAATTAATAGTTAGATATAAATTTGTTTATTTACAGAAGATTTTAAATTGAGGTAAATTAACCTTATTTATTTTAGATTTTTATAATATTTTAAAATATATTAAAACATTAACAGAAGGTGAAAGTAAAATGAATGATAACTTTTAAAAAAATTTCCATGCAGACGATAGGCACAACAGGAGAAATACCAACCTCACCCATCACAAAACCCTACACAAACAACAAAACCATCTCCAACTCCAACTCCAAAACCCTAACAGAACAACACACGTCCATCGAAATGACCGGAACGGACCGACCCGGTTTATTTTCCGAAATATCAGCAGCTCTATCCGACCTACACTGTAAAATCCTAGAAGCCCACGCGTGGAGCCACAACCGTAGATTAGCCTGCGTGGCCTACGTGTCCGATCAATCCACCGATACTCCAATCGACGATCCACATCGTCTCGCCACTATAGAGGATCATCTAACGACCGTACTAGGTGCCACGGATGACAAACCCGGTCCGAGCGGGACCCACATCAATCCGTTGGAAGTTAAGAAATGCGGTGGTGGGACCGTTGGGGGTACTAACGTGGAGAGGCGGTTGCATCAGTTGATGGTTTCCGTTAGAGACTTTGATGGGCCTGGTTGTGGGCCTGTTAATGGGTCTGGTTGTGGGCCTGTTGATGGGCCGTTGGACTCTTCGGCGTCGTCGACTGTTGTGTGGATAGAGAGCTGTGAAGAGAAAGGGTATTCGATTGTGAGCGTGGAGTGTGTGGATCGGCCTAGACTTATGTTTGATACTGTTTGTACGCTTACGGATTTGCAGTATGTGATTTTTCATGCTTCGTTGAGCTCTCATGGTGGATTTGCGTTTCAGGTAGTTGTTGTTTTTGTGTTGATTTGTTTGTTTAGGAAATGGTACGGGAGTTAGATTGATGATTATTGAATTGCAGGAGTACTTCATACGACATGTAGATGGTGATGTTCTCAACACGGAGAGTGAGAAGGAAAGAGTGATAAAATGCTTGGAAGCTGCCATTGAACGTAGAGTTTGTGAGGTAACCTTATAAATTCCAATCTCATCTCTCAAATCTCTTTATCACAATGTCATCTGTCTTATTTAGACATAAGAGTTTCAAGTCATTTTATATATTAAGCTTTTAAATTGTAGGTTAATTAAACCATTCTTATTGATGTGAAGACTAACCTGATGTTAGAAAAAGATTAAAATAACAACCCTTTTCATTAGTAAAAAGAATTTAATTGGAAAGTAGTTAGGTAAGTTGGGACTGCATGTAGTATTTGGGTCCGGCCAACCATTAATTAGTATGTGTACAACTTGTATTTCTAATATTCTACTATTTTACGGAAAATACTATCATAGTCCCTGTGCTAGGCCGAGATCATGACCGTCTTTTCATTATTGAAAATAACTTCATTATTGGAAATAATTTCAGGTGTTCCATGTAGATTTTAATTCCGACCAATAATATATAGACACATGGTACTAATGACAAAAATACAATGGGTCTCAATTTTTCGTCTTTACTCTTAAATATTATTTATTACCATGTGTCCGTGTATTATTAGTTGGACTTAAAATCTACGCGGAATATAGGTAGACTTTTCTATATATAATAGGAGGTGTAAAATAGAGAAAAGACTACCCTGATCATTAGGAGGTGTCAAATTCAGGTCCACCGTATTTTTATCATTAGTATTATTGGTTGAGCTTAAAATCTAAATGGAAAATTCGGTGTTGGATAATCATTGCCGATAAGTATTTGTCTCCCTCCTCACTTAATGTACATATATAAATTAATCGTTTCCAAACCCAAATATTACACGGTGGTATCTAGTCTTTTCCACCTAATTGATCCAAAATTTGAAAGTTAATCGATTAAATTAATTTTTTAAAATAAAGTTTGATGATTAACAACTTAAAAGAACCCTATCTCTTTATTTTATAACTGTTGAGTGGTTTTGTCATAAGAAGATCTAATTGGACTAAATATTTCAATTTTGTGGAAATTTTGACCATCATTACATCATACTATAATGCAGGGTGTAAGATTAGAGCTGAGTGCAGCGGATCGGGTCGGGTTATTATCCGACATAACAAGGGTATTAAGAGAGAATGGTTTAGCTGTGGTAAGAGCAGATGTAGCAACACAAGGAGAGAAGGCAATGAATGCATTTTATGTAAGAGATCTCTCCGGCAATGAAGTGGATATAAATTGTGTTGAGTCAATGAAGAGAGAAATGGGTCCTAAAATAAACCTAGCAGTCAAATATGACAAAAGAAGATCATCTACATCACCAGATCCTGAACGATCTCGGTTCTCAATCGGAGACTTGTTCCGGTCTCAAATCGGTCGACGGCTGTCTCAGAACTTCGTTACCACCAATTGATGGATACAATTATTACTTTAGTTGTGTGTAAATAAAGTAATCCCATGAAAAAAAAAATTAAAAAATAAATCTAGGGTTTAGGGTTATGACTTGTACATATGCAAGGGTTTGCATGAGAGAATTTGTTCTTTGTAAGATTCTCTGAATGTCTACATATATGAACTCTCTTGTAAATTTATCATTTGTGAATCCACAACTGCCTATATTTCTCTCCTTTTCCTATTATTAAAAGAGTAAAATTGAAAATGTGTGTAATCTACCCATCTCTCATATTCAGCCTCCTAAGCCAAATTGAATGCAAAACCATATGAAACACATCGAACCTCTTAGCAGGTTGATTCAACACAAAATGTCTCCTCACAAGCTTTAAATTCTCTTTAAGTTTGATATACTTCTCCTCCGTGACCGCCACTAAAACCTCCTTCAACCGTGGAATCTCCGCCACGTCAACCTTCACTGAAAACGCTTCCCATCTCAACACATCACTAAACGGCAAGACGTAATGATCAGACAAAATAACAGGCACACATTCCGCATATATGGCTTCCACTATTCTAGGGCTAGCCACTTCGTATCCACTTGGACACAAACAGAATTTCGATTCGAGCATGAATTTGTAATAGTCTAGGTCCTTAGGGAGATACTCATAGACTTTGATCAAGTCATCTTTAGTACCCTTCCAGTGTTGGAAGAGGATTGGGCGGATTGGGCCGTGACGGCCGCCGGCAAAGAAGGCTAAGTAAGGACGTGTGGCGTTGAAAGGTGGAGGAGAGAGGAGTTTGGGAGATAGGTTTCCGCCGTAGAGGGTGATTTCAGGGAGGCTGACGTCCTTTTGAGGGTTGAAGCCTTCGGAGGTGTTGGCATTGCATAGGACTCTTATTGATGAGTTGAAGAGCTCAGGGTTGCCTTTTGATGCTTGTGGACCCTGAAAAGAAATTAATTAATTAATTACCTAACTATAATGTACATGTTATTGCTAATTAATTTAGTAATCAAAGACGGTTTTGATAAAAGTAAAAAGCAAAGAATGATTTGATTATCAAAGAAAAAGTTCACATACAATTCATTGATGAACATGAGTTTTAACTTGGAAGCTAATATACTGACAATATACATAAAGTTGTAATTATGTAACCCATTTGATCCACATTGACACGTGTAAATCAATTATTTAAAATATTTTAAATTAATTTATTGGGTTCCAAATTACTAAAATAGAAGGAAAGAAACGTTTAACTTACCCAATCATGACAAGAGAGCATGAAGTGATCAGCCCCACTAGTGGTATTCCAAAAGGGATGTTTGGAAGACACTACTCTCACATAATCATCCACAAATTGCTTCAAAGGAGTGAGGTCATAAGTGTTTGGCTTATAAAGGTATTTGACCATCCACACCACACTAAATGGCAAAAAGTAAACATGAGCTCGATGTGGATCACTGGTCTTGAACATTTTAGCTCCATGTTCCATTTCACTTATGAACCTCCCTTCTATTGCGTATATATCCTTGCATGGCCCGGAGTGGGTTATTGGTAACTCTCCTTCATTGTAGACATACACCTTGAATCTCCTCTCCATCTCCAAATAACTCCTGAAAATAAACAAGCACAGTCATAATTAACAAAAACAATATTGACACGTGTCAAATAAAAGTAATTAATTGGAAAATCATATATTAATATTTCCTAAAAGACATCTGTTTTGTATTAAAAAAAAGTTCAGGTTACATGTGCTGAAGATTCTCACATGACTCCTGCATCAACTATAAATACCATTTTCAGTAATAATGTGGTGTCTTGATAACGATTTACTATAATGGAGGACCACGATAATACAGTGGTCTCTGCAGTATCTGATCATTTCACCACTGTAAAAAGTGTAGACTTGACAGCTATGCTATCTCAAAATTACAGGTCTAAATTCATTTTATTTTATTTTATATATATATATATATATATATATATATATATATATATATTCTTTTGCCGACTTTGTATAACACTCGATTCACACACATATACAAGTAACGATCATGGAAAGGTGTATAATTAAAGTGCCAAGCGCATGCTCTCTCTATAAATAAACTCAATAGCGTCAGTTATAAGAATTCTCATTCATGAGTAAGTGGAATATGCACAACTTGTTACTAATATGCTTCACTGCCAACTTAAAACACAACACATCGGTGGCATAATGGTAAATAACAGTAAAATAACAAAATTCAAATTAAATTTGAAAAACGAAGGAGAGAAGATCTCACCGATAGAATGCTCTGGGATTCCGATAGACGACGCCGTTTAGATTATTATTGTCGATGATTGATGAAAGGTTTTGCGTTGAAGCCGCCGCCTTGTAAATCGAAGCTCGAGCTCGAGCGAGTTCGTGTTGTTTATTCAAAAGTAAGCGCGATTGTTTCTTCTGTCAAGACACAATACATAATTCAAAAAAAATTATACAAAGAAAATTTATATTGTGTATTATATTTATTTATTTATTTTGAATTATTATGGGATTTGCTCAGTTGTTAAGTTACAGGTGAAGAAATTGATCAGCAACTTACAACTGTAGTGCTCGAGTTCCGGACTCGGTTGACGGCGGAGGAGGCGTTGAGCGACAGAGAAGAAAAACGGACGGCTCTGATTTGATGATCAGGAAGCTGAACTGTTCGCTGTAGCTCAGACGTAGTCACCGGCGACGATGAGAGTTCAAATTTGAAAGAGCTGAAGTAGTCGGAGAAGATGAAAACTGCGGCGATGGAGACTAAACAGATGGAGAAGATCGTCGGCAGGAGGAGGTATCTTCGGCGGTGGCTATCGGCGACGGAATTCGAGTGTTCCATAGTTTGTTTGAGGAGAGAGAATTTGAGAGGGAAAAAAACGGTTTTGAAGAGAGAGAAAAATAAGTTGATGAATGAGTGTGACTGGGTTTGACTATTTATATAAGTATGTGTTAATGACGAAATGACCTTTTTGACCTCCTGACGGGTTTGAAGGACTGAGACTGGTTATTTGTCTTGGTCGTCGTCGTCCATCATCACTGGAATTGGAATATTTGCGACAAATTCACACCACATCATAATTGTGCATCACTCCAACAATAATTTATCTAATTAATAATCATTATACATTGATTAATCCAACCTTATTTACAAATAAATGTTATATTTTTAATTATTAAAAATATTAATTATTTAATTTTAATCAAAATATGAATATTTTAAATTATATGAAGTATGTACAATTGGTAACTATCAACCATACCTTTTAATAAAAATTAAAGGCAATGTCTTGGGTGTTTCTGAAACACAATAAATTATTGTGTTTCAGAAACACACACGTGCGACTTACGAGAAAACGAAGAAGTATGTGAAATCGAGGCGCATTGGAATCATCGATCATATAGCTTGTGTGCCGCGAGTGATCAGTCTGCGCAAAGGCAGAATAGCGGATTGGCTTGTCTTGCCTCTATCTTCCCGGGACTCCTAGGGCTCTTTCAATTGTCTCGCTTAACTCGTCGAGTAGTGATTATCTCGGAATGTTCGAAAAGTATCGCGAAAAATCCGTATAATGATTAGCTCCTAGCACCAGATTAGCAAGAAAAGCTTTCCCTGTGACCTGGTTCAACCTGTGACCTGGTTCAAGCTTTGTTTTGACTTCAAGCAGAGAAAGTTCGAAGATCAGGATCAGGATTTTAAAATAAATCTCCTTTCCCAACTGCACAAATTACAGGCACAGATACATAAATTACAGGCAAATAATAAATTCGCAGGCACAAACAATAACCACACAGGTACATATAGCATCTCAACAGATATATATATATAAGAATTGAACAGACACAGATACATAAATCACAGACACAGATAATAACTTCGCAGGCACAAACAAATAACCACACAGGTACATATATATATAAGAATTGCAGACACATATACATGAAACACAGGCACAGATAATAACCTCGCAGACACAAACAAATAACCAAGCAGGTACATATAGCATCTCAACAGAAGGCACAGGTACATATATATATATAAGAATAACCACACAGCAGAATATGCTTTTGTTTGGTACCAATGAATTAAAAAAATAAACTTGATATGTTATTCAAATCAAGAAGTCCATTTTAGCTACAACACTACCAACTGCTAATTATCTTAATACATCAATATAATCAAAACACCATGCTCAAACAAAACTGATAAGTTTGACCATTCATGCAACTAACAGAGACTGCTTGATATGACAGACAAACAAAGTTATGCACTTTTACAAATACTTTTATTCATTTTTATAATCTAATTTTCCCAAGGAGTTGATACAATTCAATATAGCAAGAACATAAACAAAAACCTGAGTCTTGTACAAGAATTAATCTTATCAATCTCAAAAATCCCTGAAAAAGCCATCACATCAGCCATCAACAAGCATTCGTTTGGTACTTTCAACTTTCTGGATTGAATACTTGAGCTCCTTTTGAATGTTCAATCTTGAAGGCGATAATACAATGTCTTTCCAAACTGACCCTACTTCGCAAGCTGGATTCGGACGAGTGTACAGATCATATATGGATTCGGATTTCTCATTCAACCTTAAGTGGATATAACTCAACAGAAGGCACAAACAAATAACCACACAGGTACATATATATAAGAATTGCCAGCCACAGATACATGAAACACAGGCACAGATAATAACATCGCAGACACAAACAAATAACCAAGCAGGTACATATAGCATCTCAACAGATACACAAGTACCTATAATAAAAAGATAGGCAAACCAGTTTCTCACCAGGAATGGTTTCACACGTGTGAAACTTTGTAACACAATAAAATATTGTGTTACATGTAACACCCAAGACCTTCTCAAAATTAAATGCAAGTAGAATTGATCACCCAATAGACACGGCCAAAAATGAAATTCTAATATTCTGAAATCACGGAATGGAAGTGACACAATTTCCACCACTTTTATAGGTTTAATTTTGTTTAGAAAATAAGTTGGGTGCTTTGTTTCCAAATAGCTGGGTTGGAAAATCATTTTGGGGTGGAAAAAATATCAAAGAAAAAAAATTGTAGTGGTTTTAGCGATGGCATGATAATATTAGTGGTAAGTTAATGGTTATTTAGCAAGTAGCCTAATTACATTTTCAATAGCTCCATTATAGTATTAAGAAAAAGAAATCTCACATGCTTCTTCTTATTATAATTACTATAATTTTCAAATAAAATTTGCCAAAAATAATCCGCAAAAAATCACATAAAATCTCAGTAATACTATATAAAAGATAATAATTAAAAATTAAATAATTATAATTTGATTCTGTAAATAGGTACAGAAAATATCATACATTAGAGTAGTGGACAACCGCATAAGATACATGGGTAATAATCTCTGTATCAATATCAAGAACCACATTGCCAAGAAGCTAAAAATCATCCACGTGTACAACTCATAACTACCAGCCAACCAACGGCAGTGATCCTACGGCTCTACTCAGATACTACCGCACCAGATTGCGCCCCTGGACTATATATGTCAAGCGCGCGCTAGTCAGGTCATTTCCGTCTCTTCATCTCCATCTCCATCTCCCCTAGACACTGCTTCTAGTTTATAAGCTCTGCGACTGCGATCATCATTTATTGCTTTTTGTTTTGTTTTGTTAACAGTCTCTATATTCGAGGAACAATCCTTCGACACAATGTTGAATAAATTAGATATTGTGAGGTTAATGTAGTTGTTGGACTCACACGTCGCTGATTCAGATCGAGGAAGTGAACACCATGGTAACATTGGTGTTCGTCGGTGCCAAGTTCAAGTCAAATCACCCTCGCCGATCCATGGTACTACTACTTCAACCTGCAATTTTGTTTCCTTATGCTAGTTTGATTAATTTTGGGGATTTGTTATTCATTTCTTTAATTTTTGTTCTCAGGGAGACAAAGTTAGGGTTTCATGTGCCCGATCAACATATAAAGTAAGTGATAATTCTATTCTTTTTTATATTTGTTATTGCAGTTTAGTTGTGTTTGTATGACTATAGATCGTGTTTTCGAATCATTACAAAGTTAAATTGCAATATAGACGTGTTCATAGTTTGATTCTGCGAATTGTGACGAATATATGGTGAGAGTAAGTTGCTGATGTGGTTGTTATAGTTGTGAATTTTTCTGTTGTCTTCTATTGTGATACATTCAGTGAATTTGAGGTCTAGTTGTTTCTTTAGTATGTGGTTTTTCCTTTGATTAGTTGAGAAATTATGAAGTATGTTAATGGTTGATTAATTAATTACCTCTCTGTTTATGAGAGGTAAATAGAGATGTTGATATGGAGTTTCTGTTTCTCTTCAAGAGAATGTCTGATAGCTTGAGTTGAGTACATATGGATTAGGGTACACTAACTTCTTTGTCTTCGGCTGTGTTGTGAAACTATTATATATTAATGGATGCATATGACTTTCCTGTCCGATACAGTGGGGTGTGTTATCTCAAAGCAAATGTCAAGTGTAATAGACCTACTCCGGACAATTTTTGTTGCTGACCAACTCTATAATCTTCAATGGCTTTGAAATAGGGGGCCATTGAAGTTGCTCTAAGTAATAGTAAAAGATATAAGACATGTATTGACTATTGTTACTGGCATCCATATTCTATGTTAAAATCTTGGCTTGATGGAAAATGTTTGTACTTTGAATGCTGTTCAGCTCATAGTAATAGTGTGAACGAGGTAAATGAAATCCCGAAAATAGGATCAATGAATGGGTAATTGTGATGTTGGTTAGTGCTTGTTTGGAACCTCCTTTAATTCATTTTCAAATGATAGCGTCTTCCTATTTAAACATGGGATAGGTTTTTGGTGGTACGAGTGAATATATTGTTGGGGCTATAAATGAATAAACTGTGGAAAGAGGGTCAATTCTTAAATAAGAAAAAGTTACGGGAAGGCAGTATGAGAATAATATTAGAGTAGAGGTATTATTGAAATTTGAGTGGTGCTGATGGGCCTTCCTTAGGCTGTGTTTGAGTGATGATGGGCTTTATAGCCTTTTTACGGTTGGAAGACGAGTGTGTAAAATCTAATTGAATAAAACAACTCTCTGGCACATACAGAGCTCTCTCCGGTGGACATCGCGGCGCCATCTCCTTGACTACCTTTTTTCCGCTGACCTAAGTCCCAAACAACGACCCTAGCAGACCTGCATCTTTTAACTGGCCAATAGCCCTATAATGTGGAGATTCAGATGTCGAATCAGAATCCGAAACCGCAGCTGTCTCGCCGATAAAAGTAATTCAGGTTCGTTCTCGTTTCTATGTGGCCGAATGCCATCAATTGGTTAAACTTACGGTTTGATACTTGATGAGTTCTAAATTCATTGTCTCTGAATGTTTGTAGGGGTTGAATTTGATGGCTAGGGAGCTGCTGTTGATGTACGAATGGATCGTAGTCTTGAAATGGATGCTCGCAACACTAACTAAGGTCATTATCCTTACCTCTCCGTACATTCTATAGATCTCGATTTATGAATTCTCTTTTCATACAGCAATAATCGTGAGCTAGTCGGTTTTTGGCTAGATGGCTGGTTGTGATCCCTCTGTGATAGGGCTGATGATGATCGGTTTTGAAATGTTGAATTGAGTTGGATTCAAATTAATGGAATTAGGATACAGTGGATTAAACATATTAGGAATTAGAAATTTTAATGATAATTGTGAATCTTATATTGATTTATTTTGGGTTCAACTTATAGAGTTATGAGCTTGAGTATTGTTTAATATTTGGTCCTTTCTTCGTCTTATAGATGTTAGTAGGCTGAATAAGTTGGGAATACTTTGTTAGGTGAATTTAAAGCTAGTTGGTGGTCAATAGATTATTGTTTGTGCCATCATAGTTTATTTTTCTTAAATTAGAATCACAGAAATTTTACATCTATAGTTGAATGATGAAAATAGAGGGAACTACTCCCAAAGTGGAGATTGTGCCCAATTATTGCTATATGTGTATGCAAATGTTCATAGATTTTCTTCCGTCCGTCCTTATCTACATTTATATGCATTGAATGTGTGTACGTAGAGGTAGCTAAGCAAATGAAGCCAATGTGTATACATTAAATATTAACAAACTCCAATTCAGAGAGCAAATGCATTAGATTGATAGTTATACGTAGGAAAATAATACTCTAGAGGGGGGGGTGAATAGAGTATAACAGATAATCGCGGATAAAAAGAATTAATTATATATTCAAAGTCTTGAACCAGGTATCAAAAATAAAACATATAACAAAATAAATAAACAAGAAAAACACAGTGATTTGTTACGAAGTTCGGTCAGTAAAACGACCTACTCTCCGCCTAAGGGTTTCTTTCAACCCGTAGGATTTAGACGTTAATTTTATTTATATTGTTCCCTTAGGGTTCTAGTACAAACCTAGAAGACTTACCCTTTTCTTCTATAACCAGTAGCACCCTGCTACACGTACTAGCCACCCAATTTAATACAAATAAAATTACGTCTGAGATTTTTTCTTTTCACTTAATAATATAACAACTCTAAGAAATAATCAAACTCTAACAAAAAATAAATACTTAAGGCAGAAGGTGATTAAATCTTGTAGTGAAAGTAGAAAGATCTTGAGCGCCAAGTAATTTTCTGTGTTCTTCTTTTTCTGTTCTGTTGTGTTCTGTTGTATTTCAAACACTTCAACTTCACGCTTTTAATAGTCTTCAAAAATAGACGTTTGATGAAGTTGCAAGAAAGAAGGAATCAAAATCTTCTTGAAACAGATGAAGATCTCAATTTGACTAGATTTAGATATCCTGCAAAATAAAATCTAACAAAATCTAACTTTGTTAAGATAAGTTTAATTAAAAGATATTTAATAATGAACAACTCTAATAACAAAAAGATATTTAACAATAGAGTAGTTTAAGTAAAACAAAATATCTTTATTTATCTTAACAAATAAAAACTAAATAAATAACAAAATATATAAAAACCAAATAAACAACAGAGTATATAAAAACCAAATAAATAACAGAATATATAAAAACCAAACAGTTTGTATAAAAACCAAATACTTTTGTCTTCATCATCAAGGAGTCAACAATCTCCCCCTTGATGAAGACAAAAATACCCAGTCAATTATTTTCAAGGGTTTGAAATATAATTTCAAAATCTTGACCTGAATAAACTTATAAAAAATAAATCAAGGCTCAAAAACTGAAATGTGTAAGCAAACAAACTGAAATGAAAATAAACTGAAATATGTAACCTGCATAAGCTGAAATATCTAAGCATTTAAGCTGAGCAATCTATCAAAACATAAATCAGAACATATATCAAGACATAAATCAGAATATATTCATCAGCTAAAACATAAACCAGAATCATCATCATCAACAACATATTTATCAGCCAACATAACCACAGAATTAAAGCATAAAAGCATAAAATGCATAACCTGCATACGAACAGATATACCAAAAATAACTGCATAAACCTGCATAAGAACAAAAGTATATATACAAAGATATAGTATTTTTCTCCCCCTTTTTGTCTCCATCAAGGAGGGAGAGGTTAATGTTCTTGGACGTAATAAAAAGTTAAGGTTTATAGAAAAGGTAGACAGTAGAGGACAAGATTAAGAAGGACGGAACTGCTGCTTTTCACGAACTTCAGAATGAACTTTGTCTTTCCATCGTTGCTGGGCTTGACGAGCAGTGGCTTGAGCCATGGCTTTATCCCGTTGAGCTTGCTCTTTCCTCAGGCGTTGAACCACTTGATATTCTTCTATGGTAAGGAGGCAAGGTTCTTGGACAACAGGACGCTCAATAGGCTGATTTCTAACCTGTCTTTCCACATTGAGCAAAACATTTGAAGCTCTTTCCCTTGCATACTGCTCAGCATCTTCACTCAAAGGAATGATATTGCCCACATTGCAGAAAGTAAGGGAATTCAGATAGAACATCTGATTGACCTTCAAGTTGATCATCCTTAACATCTCAGTATGGTAGTCCAGCTTATCCAAGACTTCTCTTCTAAAAGAGTCATGGTTTGATCTCAAGGCCTCAACTTCATATTCAAGAGATTGAAACTGTTCATAGGTAATGGAAGGAGAAGGGACAGGAGTTGAGGAACTTAAAACCTTTTGACCGTGAGAAAGAGAACTTAATTCATCAGGAGTCAAATCAGACTGAAAAACCCATTTGTCGTCAGAGTTTAAAAACATTCCTAGCTTATTGAAAGTTTCTAAACCTATAGAAGAACCAGTAAATTTCTCAACTGGCTCATCTGCAGTAGGAACACCAAAATATCTAAAGATTATAGCTAAGAGATTTGAGTAAGGCAGAGGAGATACGAGAACTAGTTGAAGAGATGTTCATATGATCTAAAATAAGAGCAGGCAGATCCAATTGGAAATTGTTAAAACAGAGATAGAGAATGTGCAAGACATGGTCAGTCAAAAGTTCTCTAGAATTAAATTTTGGAATGATACAGCGCTGCAAGATTGTAAAAAGCATTTTGGCATGTAAGTTCAAAACATTGTGAGTGAATTGTTTACTCACAGGACAGTTTTGTAAAAACAGAGTCGATTTAGCCCTAGAAACACAAACAGCTCTAGAGGGATAAGAGTCAGTGCATACGTTTTCAGAAATACCAAAAAGAGTAGCAAACAGGGAGGAGTTAAGAGTTAATGAAATGCCCTTAACAGAAGATTTTAAAATCAGTTCACCACAGTTTCTAGAGGCAGTAAGATTGAGATAAAACAGTCTAGTAAGCCTAGGATAAGAGACAGAACCAACATTCAGCAAATTCCAAAGACCGGTGGTTTTCAAGACATCGAAAATAGGAATCTTAAAAGTTTCAAAGAAATCCTTGTCTACAGGTTCATATGCAAAGGTTTGCCTAGTATGAAATCCATCCTTCCATATCCCTTGAGCAGTAAAATTATTAAACCATGAAGAGGGCAGAGATTCAATTACCAACTCGTCTTCAGGAGGGGCGAAAGAAGGCGGCGACGGCGGCGAAGACGGAACAGCAGCTCGTTTCCCTTTCTTTGCGGCAGAGGAAATAGGAGGAGATGACGAATTAGCAACCTTTTTCTTTTTCTTTTCGGCAGAGTTCTTGGAAGAAGACGATGTGCGCTTGGGAGCCATTTGCCGGAATGAGGTTAGGGTTTGAAGTGGGGATTTAGGTGCAGAGAGATTTGAGAGAGGTGGAGAGAGAATGAGAAGTTTGAGTGGGAAGGAGAGAAGAGAAATAATTTTAAAAAAAAACGCACCAGTGTTTATCCATTAATTGAATAAAACTGGGTTTAGTCCAAGTGTCAAACAGATTTCATATTAAGTTTTCAAGGCCTTGAAACAATATTCAAACCTATGAAACGTAAAAACATACCTTTGAGGCGTTGTTTAAGTTCCCTCTATGCTCCCCCTACGTTGATGCTTCCTTATTTAACATACCTAACTCATGTCTGATGAAGTTGAATCGTTCTTCAGCCAAGGGTTTTGTGAAGATATCAGCAAGTTGAAACTCAGTAGGAACGAATTCGATGGAAACATCTCCTTTCTCCACATGATCTCGAATAAAATGGTGTCGAATATCGATGTGCTTAGTTCTGGAATGCTGCACAGGATTTTTTGTTATAGAAATAGCACTAGTATTATCACATTTTATAGGGATACCTCGATAATTTAAGCTGAGATCTCTCATTTGTTGAGCTATCCATAAAAGCTGAGAACAACAGGCTCCAGCTGCTATGTATTCAGCTTCGGCAGTAGATAGTGCAACTGAATTTTGTTTCTTTGAATGCCATGAAATCAAAGATGATCCCAAAAATTGACAGCTTCCTGAAGTACTCTTACGATCAACTTTGTAACCTGCAAAGTCTGCATCTGAATATCCTACAAGTTCAAAATTATTAGTGCTAGGATACCAAAGACCAAAATCTTTGGTTCCATTAAGATACCGAAGAATTCTTTTCACAGCTTGCAAGTGAGATTCCTTTGGATCAGCTTGAAAACGTGCACATAAACATACTCCAAACATAATATCAGGTCTACTAGCAGTTAAGTAAAGAAGAGATCCAATCATACCTCGGTATACCTTTTGATCAACAGACTTACCATTTTCATCTTTATCTAAGGAGAAAGAAGAACTTACAGGGGTCTTAGCAACTTTAGAATTTTCCATGTTGAATTTCTTTAAGAGTTCCCGAGTATATTTGGATTGATTTAGAAAGATTCCATTCCTTTCTTGCTTTATTTGTAGCCCGAGAAAGAAGTTTAGTTCTCCCATCAAGCTCATTTCAAATTCCTGTGTCATAATCTTAGAAAACTCCTTGCATAAAGATTCATCAGTAGATCCAAACAGTATATCATCAACATAAACTTGAATTATTAGGATGTGAGATGCCTTGAAATGAACAAAAAGAGTTTTATCAATCGAACCTCTAATAAAACCTTTTGCTAATAAAAACTTTGACAATCTTTCATACCAAGCTCGAGGAGCTTGTTTCAAACCATAAAGAGCTTTGTCAAGTTTATAGACATGATTTGGAAAACGTTCATTTTCAAAACCAGGAGGTTGTGCCACAT
The DNA here is from genome assembly GCA_031304145.1 of Cardiospermum halicacabum. NCBI lineage: Eukaryota > Viridiplantae > Streptophyta > Magnoliopsida > Sapindales > Sapindaceae > Cardiospermum > Cardiospermum halicacabum. The sequence goes on from CM062396.1 coordinate 24,852,695, forward strand.
ATACCTCTTCTTGTAAAACACCATTTAAAAATGCACATTTAACATCCATTTGAAATAATTTTATTTTCATGTAAGAAGCAAATGCAAGCAACATGCGAATAGATTCTAAGCGAGCAACAGGTGCAAAAGTTTCTTCGTAATCAATACCTTCTTCTTGATTGTATCCTTGTGCAACTAGTCGAGCTTTGTTACGTACAATCTTACCGTTTTCATCAAGCTTGTTTCGAAAAACCCATTTTGTTCCAATGATTGAGTGATTTGCTGGTCTAGGCATAAGTCTCCAAACTTTGTTGCGTTCGAATTCATTAAGTTCACTTTGCATTGCCACAATCCAGTCGGGTTCTTTCATAGCCTCAACATAACTCTTTGGTTCTACAAGAGAAACAAAAGCATAAAAAGCACAAAGATTCTTAAGATGAGATCGAGTTAAAATACCCGGTTTGTCACTGTCAATGATGTTTGATGACGGATGAGAAGATGCATGTTTAAAGCGAGGTTTAGGCTTAGTACTGGTTTCAGGTTCTTTTGGAGAGGGAGAGAGTAATTTATCATGAAAGTTCTGAGATTGGTCTAGAGTCCGATCAGGTTGAAGAATTTCAGAGTTTTGATTGACATTTTCAAGGTCTTGAGAATCGGGTTCATCATCTGGTTTTTCTTGAAGGTTAAGATTTTTGAACAGTTTTTCAAGGTCTTGGAGATGAGGATTAAGACTTTGAACAGCGTTGTCCACAACCTCTTTTAGACTTTGAGCATTCTTCTTCAGAGAGTGATTCTCTTCATCAGAGGAGTATTCTTCATGATCCCTGTTCAATTTTAAGTCTGCAAAACTTTCACTCAAAATACTGTTATCACTTTCATCAAAAACAACATGAATATTTTCTTCAACACATTTTGTACGTTTATTAAAAACACGATATGCTTTGCTTGTTAAGGAGTATCCAAGAAAAATACCTTCATCACTACGAGCATCAAACTTACCGAGATTATCCTTACCATTATTATGAATGAAACATTTGCATCCGAATGGCTTAAAATATGAAATCTTTGGTTTTCTCCCTTTGAACAACTCGTAGGGTGTCTTTTTCAATATGGGTCGAATTAGGCATCTGTTTAAAATGTAGTTGGCAGTATTTATTGCTTCGGCCCACAGATTTTGAGGTAGTTCATTCTCTAACAGCATTGTTCGAGACATATCCTCCAGCGTTCTATTTTTCCTTTCGACTACACCGTTTTGTTGTGGAGTTCTAGGAGCTGAAAAATTATGATTAATACCATATTTTTCACAAAATAAATCAAAATTTAAATTATCAAACTCCCTTCCATGGTCTGTACGAATGGTATAATGGAGGCGTTTTTCTCCACTTGAAGTTCTTTGCACAGCTTTGAGAATTCCTTTAATGCTTCAGATTTTTCTCGCAAAAAGAATACCCAGGTGAATCTAGAAAAATCATCAATAACAAGAACATATTGTTTACCTTTTGGAGTTTTGACTCTCATAGGACCACACAAATCCATATGTAAAAGTTCAAGGGGTCTAGAAGTACTTACATCATGATTTGGTTTAAATGAAATGCGAGTTTGTTTACCTTTTACACAAGCATCAGTTCAATATGATTTTTAAAATCCAGTTTAGGCAGTCCACGAACCAAGTCTTTAGAAGCAAGCTTGTGTAATGTGTGCATGTTAATGTGTCCAAGTCTTCGGTGCCAAAGTCTTGAATCATCGGTCAAAGCCTTGAGACAGGTCAGTGTCTTTTCTGCAAGAGAGTTAGTTGACAGTTCATAAACATTATTTTACGATAAGCAGTTAGAATGATGTTACCCGTTTTGGCATTCTGAATTTCGCATTTTTCCTTATAAAAAGTCACCCGATTTCCTTTGTCACAAAGTTGAGAAACTGATAAAGATTGTACCGAAGTCCGTCAACCAGATAAACATCTTCAATAGCATTAGTTGAGTCGTTTCCAATCTTTCCAATACCAATTATGCTACATTTTCCTTTATCTCCTAAAGTAATAGATCCAGTGGATTGTTTCTTCAAAACAGAAAATAATGAAGTCTTTCCTGTCATATGTCGTGAACATCCACTATCCAAGATCCACTTCTGTTCTCTCTACAAAACAAAGAAACATCAAACCTTTCGCGTCCATATATTATATTTATGTTCATATTCAGGATAAATCATGTTTGGTGGACGAGTACCCTTCATAACCCAGATTTGTTTTATGTGATCTCTAAGTCTCACAGGGAATGTGTTTCGAATGATTTGAGGATCTTTTCGACGATAAGGACAAGTGAGTTTAGTATGACCTTTTCGACAACAGAAAAAACAAGTAGGTTGAGTGATATAACCTCTAGGTTTGGTGAAAATGGTAGGCTTTCTTTTTGGAAATTGTTTATGATATCCCAACCCATTTTTATTCAACGTCATTTGCTGACTACCAAGCAACATATTTAAATTTTGATGAGAAGCAAACTTGGTAAGAGAATGTAGTTGTTCATTACACTTGTCATTCAGCTCGTTGACTTCCAGTTCAAGATCTCGAATTCTGTTTTTGTGCATTACTGCTTGCTCTTTCAAGGTCTTGGACAGTCGTCAAGGCCTTGATATCGTTGTCACGATTTGAATGAGAAGTTTTGAACTGATCTAATTCTTTTACCAAATCTGTCTCAATGCGTACCTGATTTCTTATGTGTGCTTTGAGAGATTCTATTTCCTTCATCAAGCATTCCTCATTGACAATTAAATTTTTTATAAATTCAAATAGAACATCAGGAGAGCTAGAGATGAGATTTTTACCACACTTTCAAGATGATCTCCATTTTCAGATTCATCATGGTTTGCCATCAGACAGAGATTTGCTTGTTCTTCTTCAGTATCACTTGTATCTGATCCACTCCAAGCTGCTACCATGGCTTTCTTTGATTTCTTTTTGTTAAAAGAAGTTTTCTTTCTATTTGGACAGTCTTTTACCAGGTGTTCCAAACTGCCACAATCAAAACAAGATAACGTGTTATTCTTATTTGAAAATTTTGAAAACTTACCTTTATGTCGTGAAAATCTTGATTGATCCAATTTATTTTTCTTAAACTGTTTCTTCATTTTGAGAATACGTTCAAGTCCTCTGGCTAGCATTGCGAATGGATCTTCTTCATCATCAGAATCTTCTTCGTCTGAGCTTTCAGGCTTTTGGGATTTCAGGGCCAACGTCTTAGGAGTTGATGCAGAGGGCTGTTCTTCCTCTTCATTGAGTTCCATCTCATGAGTAATCAGTTTTCCAAGTAAATCGTCAAGAGATAAACTGCTAAGATCCTGAGCTTCTACAATTGCAGTAACTTTTGGTCTCCATTTATCCTTTGGCAAACAACGAAGGATCTTTCTCACTTTTTCTTCATTAGAAAATTTCTTTCCAAGAGCATCAAGATTATTTATGATGACAGTGAATCTTGTAAACATCTCTTTGATGGATTCATCACTTTTCATCATAAATAATTCATACTGTCGCATGAAAATACTGATCTTTGATTCTTTAACTTGACTAGTTCCTTCATATGTAACCACTAGTTTGTCCCAAATTTCTTTGCTGAACTGCAAGAAGATATACGATTAAATTCATCAGCACTTAAAGAACAGTAAAGTAAATTCATAGCACGGAAGTTTTTAGAGATAAGTTCAGTGTCAGTTGAGTGAAATTTGATTCTTCTTTTGGTTTGAAGTGCCAGCGTCTGTGATGGTCATTGGAATTTTTGGTCCATTCTTGATGATTTCCCATAGCTCAATGTCTTGATCAATGATGAACATCTTCATTAGAGACTTCCAGTGAGGAAAATTGTTTCCAACAAACAGAGGAGGTCTGTTTATTGATCTTCCTTGAGCAAATCCACCACTTCCTGCAGATTCCATAATGGATAATTTCCTACAAAATTCTCAACGGAAGGTTAGTTCACAATTGTTGAGCCAAGCTCTGATACCAATTGATAGTTATACGTAGGAAAATAATACTCTAGAGGGGGGGGTGAATAGAGTATAACAGATAATCGCGGATAAAAAGAATTAATTATATATTCAAAGTCTTGAACCAGATATCAAAAATAAAACATATAACAAAATAAATAAACAAGAAAAACACAGTGATTTGTTACGAAGTTCGGTCAGTAAAACGACCTACTCTCCGCCTAAGGGTTTCTTTCAACCCGTAGGATTTAGACGTTAATTTTATTTATATTGTTCCCTTAGGGTTCTAGTACAAACCTAGAAGACTTACCCTTTTCTTCTATAACCAGTAGCACCCTGCTACACGTACTAGCCACCCAATTTAATACAAATAAAATTACGTCTGAGATTTTTTCTTTTCACTTAATAATATAACAACTCTAAGAAATAATCAAACTCTAACAAAAAAATAAATACTTAAGGCAGAAGGTGATTAAATCTTGTAGTGAAAGTAGAAAGATCTTGAGCGCCAAGTAATTTTCTGTGTTCTTCTTTTTCTGTTCTGTTGTGTTCTGTTGTATTTCAAACACTTCAACTTCACGCTTTTAAATAGTCTTCAAAAATAGACGTTTGATGAAGTTGCAAGAAAGAAGGAATCAAAATCTTCTTGAAACAGATGAAGATCACAATTTGACTAGATTTAGATATCCTGCAAAATAAAATCTAACAAAATCTAACTTTGTTAAGATAAGTTTAATTAAAAGATATTTAATAATGAACAACTCTAATAACAAAAAGATATTTAACAATAGAGTAGTTTAAGTAAAACAAAATATCTTTATTTATCTTAATAAATAAAAACTAAATAAATAACAAAATATATAAAAACCAAATAAACAACAGAGTATATAAAAACCAAATAAATAACAGAATATATAAAAACCAAACAGTTTGTATAAAAACCAAATACTTTTGTCTTCATCATCAAGGAGTCAACAATAAATTTCATTGGTTATCTTGGAAAATAAAAATTCAATTCGTCTAATTGATTAAGTGTTTGATTACACTATATATATAGAGCTGGATATGTATAGCGGTGTAGATTGAGAAGTATGAGGGTAAAATTGGTGGATTGACATATATATTGATTGGGGTAGTTATGGATTCTGCAAGTGTAGTCGATAATCATGTGTTCCAAACTAATCGATGAAGGCTTTGGTGCATATATATATATTAACACACATATGTGAAGCATGTTAAACATATGTAAAGAAAAAACATGTAGCAACACTAAGATAAGGGGATTCTCATTTCTATTTCTGAAAGGGTTTAAGTGATTAATATGTATTTACTCAAATTATTTCAGAAATGGTAAATGTGGCATGAATGCATTTCAGATTGGTTTGCATTAGATAAGTTTATGCTTTGGTTTTTGATTGTGGTTTTGAATTTTATTTTGTGATTAAGGTCTATATGATGTGCTTTGGTTTGCATTAGATGTGTATATTCTTTCAAATGGAACCATAGGCTAAACCTTATTTTTGCATCTTGTTTCCCTATATCTTCACAATTTTACTTGTATATGCTTGTAAGTGGTTACAGTGACATGCTTGGTGTTACTATGTTGTCTGAATATGCCTATACCTTTGCATGAAACATTACCAATTGAAAGTAAAGCATCTCTCTTGTACTACTTCTCTTCTTCCTAGTTCATTTTTAGTTTATTTAATCAATGTTTTACTTTACTAAATAGGTCTAATGATGCATAAATTATTATATTTTTATCCATAATTATAACGAAAAAATTATTTTGATTATATTTTATTGGGCTCTTTTTGTGATACGCAGTGACGGATTTTGGAAAAGAGGTTGATGGATTAAGAGACTATATATAACAAAGCTATTGAGAGGAAGAATGATCCAGCATATGATTAATAGTGGTTTTCGGGAAATGTGTATTATTTAATTATATGTTTAAATTTATGGATAATGTAAATAGTTGAATTATCTTTGTTCGCCGGTTGCGATGGTCGGCCCTCCGCCATGATTTTCGCTGCCGTGAGCGGCGGGAAGTGGTTTGGAGGCCTTCTAGCCCAATTAAAAACGGGCTGGACTGATGAAACTGTCCGTCGTTCATTCCGTAGGATAGGGTGGTAGGTTAAATTTTATGGGCCGATCTAACATATTCTAAAATTTCAAGACTCTAGTGGTGGGCCTATTCATTAGGACGTATTGATATTTACTAGGACAGTTAATGGGCCTCCTATAAATGGGACTAATATACATTGAAGTAGGCTTTCTGCAAAATAATGCATCAAACCTGTTTAGGTAGATATCGGATTACGATCCTCAAAAAGTCCGAAGTTTTATATTTTCGGAAAGCTTCTTATCTAAGACAAATGCTATTTATGGAAATATATCTACTTTTGGATGTGCCTACAGTTCCTACTTTGGGCCGCTTTTCTACTACCTCTAATTCAAAATAAGTGATGTTTTAGAGGGTTTGAAATTATTCAATATAACTGATGTTTTAGATTTTCTAGATAAAAAGTTAAATAAATTTCCTGATATACCTTTATTTATCATTAGTAATTATTACTAAGATTAGAGTAAAAGAATGAGAGAGAATGTATAAGAGTGAAAAAAGTTAAAACGGATCAGAGGAAGTATAAAAGAAGTATAGGACGTTTCTATTTGTGGGATTTTTTTATTTTTGGATTGTACTTTTTAAAGAAACTTTCTATATATGGAGGTACTATTTAAAAAAATTGTCGTAATAATTCTATTTTTAGTAAGCAATCTATTTTTAGAAATTTTATTTTGAGCACAATAATATGAACATGCCATTTTTGGTTTAAATTTTTATTTTTGGGTTTTTTTTAAGGAAATAATTTATTTTATACATGCTAAATTAAGAAATGTTTATTTTTCTATTTTTAATGTAACATTCTATTCAATGTACCTTTTATGGAAACTTTATATTTTAAGACATGCTAATTTTAGAAAAAAATTTACACAGATAATTTTTGGCATTCTTACAAGTTTTTAATCCAACTTTTCACATTCTCATATATTTTTAGAAGCAATTTTTATTTTTTTACGTGACTTTTTGTATTCTTATATTTTTAAGGAAAATTCTTTATTATTTTTTAAAAAAGACTTTTCGTATTCTTATATTTTTTAATCCAACTTTTCACATTTTCATATTTTTAGAAGTAATTTTTATTTTTTTTTATATAACTTTTCGTATTCTCATATATATATATATATATATATATAAAAGAGTTTTCATATTCATATATTTTTTAATTCCACTTTTCGTCTTTTCATATTTTTTTAAAACTTTTCGAATTCTTATATTTTCTATTTTTCAATATCAATTTTAAACTTCTACTTTTAAAAATTTTATGTTTTTGGTTGCAATAACATTTTTAATATACCATTTTAGGAAAGTTTCTATTTTGTTTTTTGTTGCAATAACATTTTTAATATACCATTTTAGGAAAGTTTCTATTTTTGGATATATTAATATTAACATTTTGTGTTAAAGGAAAGTTTCTATTTTTAGTAGCAATTATTTTTTGGTTTTCTATTTTTGTCGAAATTACTATTTTAGATAGTTTTATATTTATGAAAAATTTCTATTTTTGTAAGTATTTTCGAAAATTTTCAATTTGCTTTTACATTGACTGTTCACACACTATTTTAAAGTGACTAGTTTTGGATAGTTTTGCTATTTTTGGAATGTTTGTTGTTTTGACTGCTCCGTCTTAAACTGTCGTTCATTGGGTTTTTAAACCGGCCTGCAATAAATTCAATTGTGGTTTGGATCACCAGTGGTACGCCTTTTGATTGGGCCTTCAATCACCAACTTAAGCGGCCTGATGCGGTCATTGGTGGACTGCTTATTCTAGGCTTCTAAATTTTGGGTTCCCAAATTGGTCGCTACTAATCAGTTTACAAACGCGTATTGATAGTTAAACTAGCAGACTGAATGGATATTTTCACTAAAATATTACAATGATAAAAATACCAGCATAAATAAAACCAATTAAAAATTGAACTTCCACAATTGATATCCAAATATTTCCTTCAGAAGTCAGAGGTGACCATTGCTTTCAGTGATTGTGCTGGATCGCTGCCATGTTTTTTCCTTCAATCATTTTCAGAGAGTCCACAGATTTAGTATAAACAACATTGTGTACAATTATGCAGTTCCAGAATATAAGAACATTTTTAAAATGTGATTTAGATATGCGTAGGAAAACCTGCGTAAACTTATTTTAAAGAGTAAAGAAGAGTGAACCTGCTTAGTTTACTATAATAAGTTTTATAATATGCTCAAACAAAACTTTGAACATCTATAGAATGCATGTTTAGTATCAGAAATGAGCCATTGCCACTTCAAATAATCTAGGGAAATTTCAAGAAAGTGCACTGACATTTAAATAATCTTCAGGATAGCACTAGTTTAGATTTATATGGTGCTTGTACATCTAGAACTAATGTGCCAAAATCACACTATTAAAAGAATTTGGATAATGATCAAACTTTCCTTTGGCAAATTTCAAAGTCGCAAATTGATTAAGACAACCTTTTGTATCATATACTATGAGGCTTTTCAACAAAAAACTCGAAAAAGGCAGACAAAACCTTCTCCAATGCAGTGGGCTGATTTAACAACAAAAAAAAAAGTTGTGTTAATATAAGTTTATGATGGGTAGTACTTCCTCTGTAAGTGAATCATAAAATATGATCAAAGATGATTTCTAAAGCTCCCCCACAAGACTAAAAACACACTTCTCAGAGATCCATTCTCTCTTCTTCCCAAATCTTTAATGGCAGCTACCACTATAATATTTTCTTTTCCTTCAATACTTTTTATAAAATTAAATGCAAGTAAATTAATTAAAAAAAGAAGAGGTCTGGAGGAAAAATGTATTACTTGATGAACTATATGAAACAAGCAATCAATTTATTTTGGAACACCTGAGCTAAAATGATCCTTCAAAGGATGTACTAGGGTTAGAAGTAGTTTAAAGGGGAGATTAAAACCACTTTCTACAACAAAGCTTAATGCTTCTGCCATTAATGAATTCAAAGGAGTGCAAATTTAAAGTTTCAACAATGTAGGCAAAGTATGGGAAGAACATTTCAATTATATGGCCCATTTCCCCTCAAGGATGAATATCAATTCAACTAAATGATAAAAATATAGATTTAAAAAAAAAATAGAATAAAATAAAGATTTGAGTTGGATAGAATTACTTGGCCAAAGTCGCTCCGGAATTTCAACTCTAAAGGAAAGCTGAAAATTCTGGGAGATGTCCTAAATCAGCTTTTCGGGTCCTTCACAAAGACATAAAACCAACCTGCAAATTAGATAAGAATTTATAAACTTAAACTAAGTATAGATAACTTTTAAAACAAACTTATAATCATTTTTCTAGTTCGGTTTTGAAGGCCAAAACTACAAATTATAATCCAAGCTATAATTTTATAGCTTGGAAACCCAAAACATTTCAACCAACGATTTGGAGATACTACATACCGATTATTTGTCCTATTTATCCCGTTGTCTGGGATAACAACAATGCCCAATACATGAACATGATATATTGGTCAATATTAATCAGACAAAGAAAAGAACCAAGAAAAAAGTGTTGAAAAATGAGCTGGACTTGCTAGCAGAACACCAAGTTGATCATGATTAAAGAACAAGAAAATTGGGGTTGACAAACAAGCAAGACTAGGCAGCAGAACACCAAATTAAACATGACTAATGATAGAATTATGATATCAGAACTACAAAAACAAAAACAAGAGAACTTGATAGAGAAGCAAATAATCTGTGGTATGAATTTAACCGCTAGCATTCTATACTAATATTATATGGATGGCACACCAGTTCTTACATATAGGCAGCAACTATTCTACACCTAATTAGTTTAACCGGACAGAAAAACATTACTAATAACACAAATAATCAAGAACAGTGCTCTGGCATTCTTACCTAATTATTTCCAGAACATACCTGACATCAGGGATAGATTCTGAGCTATATATGTTCAAGGAAAGCCAATTTTTTTGGAAGAAAAGTTTTGTTTGATTCGTGATAAGAAAGAGGAATGTGATTCATTGAGCTGCATTGAACCTCCTACTTTCCAACACACCGAGTTTTTCCAATGACGATTTGATGCTTGTGTCGTCACAAGATTCGGTTTTAGCAATGCTGTCATTTTCAAATGGTAGGACGTGGTCTAATGGGTAGTTTCGGTTAACATGAAGCTTTTGAGCTTCGATGCCGACTCCTTTAAGAATCACTGTTTTATGAACACCACCCAGCAATGTTTCATAGTCTGTGTCACCGCATTCTCCTGTGAAGACCACCATGCTTGATAATTCTACACCCCATCGAACATGTAGGTACCTGAACATATACGATGGATGATAAATGATTGAACAGAAAGAATTATTCAAACAGATTGGTGCGTATTGTGCACCTGAGAGCCTGCGCCCGAGAAGCTAATACAGGGATGACATGAAGCTTGGTACCATTTTGACAGTAGATAACATGGCATCTAAGAGCCTGGATTCTCATTAGTTTCCTAAGTTCCTTTAACGGTGGCACCTGGGAAAAGGGTTGATGTTTAGCATATTTTATAATGCTGTGTAAAGTTAGGCACAAAAAGGAAATGTGATTACCAAAGTTGGATTTGAGATTTTGAATGCATAGCAATAAGGGGTTGATCTGGTTTCATCTTCAGCAATGTTTCCTGCTGCTGAGTTTTTATCACAAATGGAAGCAGCCCAGCGAACCAAGGTCTTTCGCAGAGCTTCCCCACCCCATCTATACTCGATGTGAGAATGGTAATCAAGATCTAAAACATACGGAAGCTGAGAAGCGTCTTCAGTGCTTGAAGATGGATGATAGAGCTCACTACCGCTATTGCAGATGTAAGCGTCAAAGTCCGAGGGGGTTAGACCTTCAGATAAGATAAGCGAATTGACCTCTGCTATGGTTAATGACGTTGATAGAATGAACCCTACAGTCCCTTTTGATTTTTCATTCTTTGCTGCTTCCATAACAGCTTTAGTGATTTTGAGAACATCTGCGGTTGTATCACAATCCATAGCTATGACGAAAATGAACTTCCTCCTCCTGAATGCTGGAAGATCATCAGCAGCTGTATTCTGATCTGTGCTTCGTGCTACTCCAATGCCACTTTTACACAATGTCGAGATGGAATTCTCTAACCTTTTCTTATCGTTAACTGGGTTCTCGTCCGAATCCAAAGAGTTGTCCAATATGTCGTTTTTGTCCCCGTCAATTGTGAGCTTCAAGTTCAGAGATAAGTCCTTTATGTCCCTGAAGGAATCATTTGGTGAACCGGTGTCTGTATTGTTAGGTTCAGAGTCACTTCTCTGCCACTGAGGTTGCCTAGGTTTACAACTGGCTATGCGTGACAAGTAGTTTTTGCAATGGGCAGGCCATGAAAACAGATGAATGTTTTTCAGTCCATTCTGCCTGCATTTTGCCCAAAGTTGCTTATCCGAAACAAGCTTCAGAAGTGCACCAGCAATAGATTGCTGATCATGAGGATCCACAAGCAGACCATTATCAAGAGCCTGCAATGAATTCATAATCATCAATAATCTTCGTATATTTCAAGCTGCACTGACGAGCCAAAGAAGAATTCAGCAGGAGACTAACCCGATGAATGTCCACAGGACCTCCATTTTTTGTGGCAACCATAGGCAAACCATAAGCTGCAGCCTATCAAGTAAGGCGCCTAGTTAAAATCTTTCCTAGATCAATTTCTAAAATATTAGATAGATATGGATAAACCTCAATTAAAGTGAGCCCGAAAGGTTCGATGAAAGCTGGATTTATGAAAACACCCTGCAATATATGGAAAATTAAAATTAATGGATCTCTTTGAAGAGATAACTGAACAATAAATGTAGAATGGATGCAGATATACAAGCTCTCCAAATTTTGTTAGCATATTATAGAATATATCAAAGGTGATAATGTGTTTTACACTATGAAACAGCATAGAGCTAGTGTGGTCCTTGCCTAAAGTTTTATCATCAACTTCTACCTTTGTTTTTGCTGCCAAATGGTAGATCTCTGGGACATCAGATTGCTTGTGATGTTTCGGGTATGCCACGTGACCATAAAGATCATATTTATCGATTAATTTGAGAATTGAAAGAAGCACAGAACCATTTGTACCAGACATTTCCTCTATATCATCACGATTGCCCATTATCAGTGTCTGCAACAGGAAATTTTAAATACTTGTTAAAATAAGGGGGAGAAAAAATCAAGCGATGCGGATCAGTTAGCCTTAAATTTTATGGAAGACTTGGACCGGATCAAGATTAAAAAGAAGTCGTAATTATTTTAGGATTTATTATTTTAATAGGATTTAGAATTTATTTTCCTTATTTGATTTATTTGTTTTCTTTTTAGGTTTTTTAAAATATTAAGGAAATTCCTTCTTAAAAGAATTTCTATTTGATTTAGGAATTTCCTTTTTAAAAGGATTTCCATTATATTTAAGTTGTAACCCCTATATAAGGGGCTTCCTTTTCATAAATTAAACATCTTTTCATCTTTCAACTTTTCAATATCTTATTTCTCTTAAATAGATTTTCCCCTTGGATTAGAGTTTATCTTCCAATAGGGAGTTTCATCGTCCCGGCCAAACGAAATTGGTCACCTAACACTCGTGACCGAATATAATTAGTCTATCAAAACTCGTGACCGAGTCTAATCAGTCTTTATTTTTTATTTTTCGCTTCCGTTCTGCGTCATCAAGTCACCGACTGAAATGACTAAGAAGACGAGTTACTAATTGATTGTTCTGGAAATCAGCAGGGGATGTCAAATACTTACTAGGTTTGCAAGCTCTCTAAGTGAGCGACACTCTCCAAATGCTTTAACCAAAGTTGTAATATTCTTTTTGGGGTCTGGCCGAGCAAGAGCAAGGATCATTGGCTTTCGTGGGTTGGAAAAGAAACGCATTATCTGCCAATTATATACTTCCAAGGTCAGTACTGCGCTAAAAAAAAGTTGCTCAGCACATTACAGCAGTTCCTGATGCAGGAGAGAAATGAATATACCTCAGACCATATTGGGGGATCAGGAGAAGGAATACTGTCGTCATTTTTATCCACCTCCCCATCCACATCACCTTCATGTGGTGCAATATGGTGAAACTCCATTCCAGGAGGTATTACCTAGTAATGATTAAAAGAGATGAGACATAAAAAAGAAGATATTGTATGTTTCCTTATAACGCATAAACAGTATGATTAATGTCAGCAGTTCACATCGTCCGAAACCAGAATCCAATACTTACAACCATACGAGGCATAAACCTGCCGTGACAGCTAACACCTCTTTTGATTCTAGCTCTAAATTTGCGTTCCAACACAGGATCAAAACCCTCATATAAACGCCACTGCTCCTCTATCTCTTGTCTAGTGCTGGTTATAACAATTTCAGAGGCATCAAGAGTCATTTCCTCTGCTTCTATTCGTCTCATTATTTTATATGTTGAATTGATTTCTTCTTTTGATAGACGCCCTTGTTTCAGAAGTTGTTCAAGCTTATCTCGTCCAAGTGAATGGCCAGTAAAAACCATAGGCACGTTCAGCACCCCAGATAGAAGAGCAGCAGAGTCACCTGCATCAGCGTAATGTCCATGTATTGCCACTGGCCACACTGGTTGTCCACCGCCAATTTGCTCACCCAGAGCTTTTGACATCTGTATAATGTGACCAAGTGCATTATCAACAAATTCTGGAACATGAGGCCAAAGCTGTTCTTTGGGTATATATTTATTTTTCGGTCCAAATGGTATACGGATGATATAGGCACCACTGCTCTCACCGAGCTCCTGATTTGAATCGTCAGAACTTCTTAGATCCAACATCTCTGTTGGTTCAGCATAGCTCCAGTCTACCTCAGGAGCTGATACTTGTCTAGTCAGCAAATCAACCCGGTACACTCCTGGCATTGAGCCCAAAGCTCTTGCAAATTCTACTACATACTTGACCTGTTTAAACAACATAATCCAAACTCTCTCATTAAGAATAGCTCTTCAGAATGACACCCAAAAAAGACTTACTGAAGTAAATTAAATTAACAGGATCCATAGCTTTTGAAAAATGGATACAAAATGGAGTTATGACTAACAGTCACCTGTCCACCAGTATCTGAATCACGACCCAGCTCCATGTTTTCACCACGTATGAGACCATGAAGACTGGAAAACAAATTTGTGATAAATATATTAATAACAACAGAAGGAGAAACTTGTCATAAGCTCAGACACTAAGATACCCTGCTCTGCCACATCTGACATATCATCTATATAAACAAAAACCACATATTCCAAACAAACCTCCACATGAACTTATTTGATTGACACAATAAAATGCATTTCATGCCTTATCAAAATAATGTAGAGTTTCTTTTCCCCGAACTGAGTAGCCCAATTATCCATCACGTCTACAGAACTGACTCTATGCATTCTTCCTCCACAGCTATTATAGCCATGAGCAGAAAGCTCCCCTGTGATGTCTGCTTTCTCTCCCTCAGAAAACTCTTCCGATAAATCTACTACTGCCTCTTTGCGCCCTCTTTCACGTTCAAGCCGTCGTTTGGTCCAACGTTGAGCTTCCTCTGCCTCAAGCTACTCAGAACATACTTTAAATAAATCAAATTCATGTACTGCAAATCTAGATATTACTAAAACTCTTTTAAAAGGCTAAAACTGCTAATAATCTAGCCATAATTTAATTAAAACCATAAATAAGTCTAGCAAAAACAAATGAAAAAATCTAAGAGCATGTTTCCTTGACAATCCACAGAACAACCAAAATCTAGTCAGATTCTAATTCAAGCTACTGTAAATTTTTTGCATAATATCATCTCCTATGTACGTCCCTCCAATCGAACATTACAAGGAAATCAAATTCAATCGACAACAACAACAATCCTCTTACCAGCAACCTAAACCTCAAAACAAATCGCCTACAAATCAAACACACACAAACAACAAACATTTCATTTCACTGAATTTTTCACATAAAAAAAAAAAGAAGCTAAAACAAAAACCTGCTTCTTCTTCCGAGCAAGATTCCAGATCCTCCAACACATGTTCTCCAACCTCGTATTCCTCTCCTGCGGACACCTCGTCGCCGCAGCCTACAACAATTCACCGATTCACATCAACAAAACCACAATCATAAAACCTAAATTCACAAAAAAAAAAAAAAAAACAGAGTTCTGATTTTGACGCGTACTCGAACCCAAGAGCGGTGGAGATCGGTTTCATCGAAGCCGGTGATAACCTGTTCAACGAAGTAATGCGTAGGACTGAAGCGTCCTCTCTCTCTAAGCAACAGCGACAATTTCGCGTCGCTAAATCCCTGATCAACGTCCAAGATCGCCTCTAAGTAACTGTTCACCCAGTCGTTTCCCGCCATTTTTCTCTCTCTAAAAAAATTCGAGAGAATGTGCGATTCTGTTTTGTACGGACTCTATGTAACAACGCTGCGTGTGAGAAAGAAAGAGAGAGAGAGAGAGAGAGAGAGGGGGGAATTAAAACGTCATTTTATCGTGCGACTGTGTATTTATAGTTTGTTATGCAATGAAAGTGTTGGAGCTAGAAGAAAACTGTTAGCGCTTTTTTTTTTAATTAATGAATTAATTATTCAAAAAATATAATGTGTGTGGTGGTTTTTATATTACTTGAAATTGTGAAAGTCCACGTGGATTTTTGCATGCTCGAAACATATTACACATCTTCGTTGAAAACTAAACTTTGCATTAATAACGTCAATCAGCCACCAAATGTTCATAGTTTCTTCAAACACAAGCAACATTGTCCAAAAATCCCACCATTACCAACTCTTCACGATTCCAGAATAAGCCATTCAAAAACATGTCTTTCTTTTTCTCTTTACTTCTTGGAATCTGCTTCGGTGTCGGATTGGTCATCCTCTTCGCTCGTTACGCCAACAACAGATCCAAAAGTCGCTCATTTGTGGTACATTATAGATCAATTTCTCTGTTTTGCTTTAATTGTTGATTTGATTGAATAATTCTGTGACATGTTTTCTTTTTTTAAGGCGACAACAGTGGCAGCATTTGCCAAAATGACAGTTCAGGATTCAGAAAAGCTTCTTCCTCCTGAGTTTTACCCTTCATGGGTTGTATTTTCTAATCGACAAAAGTTAGGTTGGCTTAATCACCATCTTGATGTCATTTGGCCTTTTGTAGATGAGGTAATGTTCAATAAATTCTCTGATTCTGATTAAATTTATTTATTTTGGGTTAATGGGGTGTCATGAAATGGAATTTTAGGCAGCATCAGAGTTGATAAGAAACAATGTAGAGCCAATTCTTGAACAATATAGACCAGGTATCTTGCAATCACTCAAGTTTTCAAAGCTAACTCTTGGCACAGTTGCTCCACAGTTTACAGGTCAATAACAACATTCAACAGCAATTTTTAAGTTGAAAAGTTTGGTTAATGTAGCTGTTTGATGGAATTTGGTTATGTGGGTGTTCTTCTCTATAGGGATTTCTATTGTTGAAAATGAGACGGGACCTGGAGTAACGACCCTGGAATTGGAGATGCAATGGGATGGTAACCCAGATATTGTGCTTGATATCAGAACTAGAGTTGGTGTAGGACTACCTATACAGGTGACTTGTTGATCAAGTAACTGCAGATGGTTTTGATTCTGAAGAATCTGTGTTTTTACTCTTTACATGGTTTTGGATTTGTTAGGTGAAGAACATTGGATTCACTGGGGTGTTTAGGCTTATTTTCAGACCATTAGGTGAAGAGATTCCTTGTTTCGGAGCTGTTGCTTATTCTTTAAGAGAAAAGGTTAGATGTTTCTTTCTGTATATAATGATCTTTCTGTTGCTTAACTTGAAATGGAAAGATCTTTTAGTCAGAACATTGTTTATCTACTTGCAGAAAGATCTTAATTTCACATTGAAAGTTATTGGTGGTGATTTATCATCAATTCCAGGGATTTCTGAGGCGATTGAGGTCCGAACTGTTACAATTTATTTTCACTTAAGACCATATTGAAACTTGAAACATTTTGTTACAATTTTTTATTCATGAATGATTTTTCTTCAGGAAACAATACATGATGCTATTGAAGATTCAATAACATGGCCTGTCCGCAATATCGTGCCAATATTACCTGGAGATTATAGGTATCTGTAACACTCTTAAGAAGTTTAGGCCAGTATCCGAAATAGACCCAACCCAATTAACTGTTTTTTGTTCAGTGACTTGGAGTTGAAGCCAGTGGGAAAACTGAATGTGAAGCTAGTGCAAGCCAGTGAGTTAACTAACAAAGACTTGATAGGCAAATCTGATCCATTTGCTGTGTTATTTATACGCCCATTACGCGACAGAATGAAAACCAGCAAGACAATTGTTAGTAATCTTCTATTCCTACACTACATTTGCTTGTATTTGTCATCTGAAGTTGAATTATTTGTTTTGCTATTTGTGATAAGTACAGGATAATGACTTGAATCCCATATGGAATGAGCATTTTGATTTCGTAGTTGAAGATCCAGTAACACAAAGTTTGACAGTGAGAATCTTCGACGATGAAGGAGGCATCAAGGCCGCTGAAATCATTGGTGTTGCTCAAGTCAAGTTGAAAGATCTCCAGCCTGGTAAAATAAAAGATGTCTGGTTAAAACTAGTCAAGGACTTGGAGGTCCAGAGAGACAACAAAAGTAGAGGTCAGGTAAGTTGTTTACAGTTTAGCATATGTTTTTTTACTTGAATTCGACATGTTTTTGTTCATCTAGGCAATGTTAAAGTCCTAAGAGAGTCTAGTGTTATCTACTTGAGTCCTCTTACTAAGCTTCTGGGTTCGATTTGGTTATCAATTAGGTCCATCTGGAGCTGTTGTACACTCCAAATGGCATAGAGAGCTGTTATAGAAAATTATTGAGCAGGGATATAACAATGACCACATTGGAGAAGACGCTTGGCGATAATACAGATTTAGATATACAAGATGAGGAGAAGAAAAATGAAATCATCCGAGGAGTATTATCTGTGGTGGTCATAGCTGCAGAAGATTTGCCAAAAGTAGACTTGATAGGCAAGGCAGATCCTTTTGTTGTCTTGACGTTAAAGAAATCCGGAGCAAAACAAAAAACAAGAGTGAGTTTTGCTTCAATTCTGTTCTATATTAGCTTAAACTAACAAAGATCATATCTAATTCAAGCTCACATCAATGGTATTTTGCACTCTCAGGTTGCGAATGACACATTGCATCCTGTTTGGAACCAGACATTCGACTTTATTGTTGAGGATGGATTGCATGAGATGCTAATGCTTGAAGTGTTCGACCATGACCCGTTTAAGAAGGTAAAGCAAAAAAAAAAAAAACTTGTCAGGATTTGGTCAATTTTTGCTTTTTGTGTACTGTACTGATGTTGAGATCAATCTGTTCAGGAAAAAATGGGGAGATGTATTATGACACTCTCTAGGGTGATATTAGAAGGTGAAGTTCAGGAGTGTTTTCAAATAGTTGGGACGAAATCTGGAAGGCTTTATTTGCATCTCAAATGGAGTTCTCAAACCGTTGCTCGGAATTCTTGATTTGAATTCTCTACACAATGGAATTAAGGGGAATGTTGATTACTTAACATACAAGAAAGAATGTTTAAGATAGGAAAATAGAGGTTTGTTTGTCTTGAAGAGAGATTTTGAGAATATAGTGCTGAACTGTATGAAGGAATGTGCAATTTTGAGTGTAGATGTTGAACAGATTGATTGTACTAAAAGAAATTTTTTTATATTCTTTATGTTATTCCATTCAAAACAGAGAAATCAAATCAACAACAACTTATTGGAACTAGTTGTAAGCAAAAACATTGAATGGATGTGTTGTGTAGGCATTCTTATGCTGTACAATGTCTTCTACATCTTCCTCTTCATCCAAACAACGTAATACCATTCTTCTGCAACTCCAATGGTAGAAAAACACAGCAATTCTCTGCAACCAAACCGATTAATAGCTGTGGCAGATGTGCATCGAAAACTAACTCCAAAACTTCTCAGCGGTCAGCTGCTATTCTATCTCTCCAACTGTTCCACTTCACTCTCTTCGTATGCGGCTTATTTGCCCTACAAGTTACCGTACCAAATTATTCAACAATACATGTTTGATACTATCCATGGCGATGGATTAATTAGGACTAAAAACTGATAACAAATCAATATGACCGAAGAAATGTACACTTACCAATACCGGTTATGGAAGACTGTATGGTCTATTTCTACTTTCTTTCCATCATCATTTCGATTCCAGCGATAATACGCATGAGTTTTGTTCTTGATCTCCAATGTAGAATGTCCATAACTGGCTTCTCGAAATGCTGAATATTCAGGTTGTGGGTCTACGTACCTGAAAACAAAAAATCAAAATTAACCCCTTTTGAGATTAGAAACTACTTGTTTTCTGAACCAAAAATCTTCCTAATCTTACCATCCTGCGAGACCTTCCTGGTTCCCTCCATCGCCTACTGTAATATACACAGGAGCTGATTGATCAGGCACAGGAGCCAGCCCTCCAGTTACATTGAAGCGTACATTCGAATAACGATACTGCAAATCGAGCTCATCCAATTAGTTATAGCTTCTGATCGTCAAAAAGGGGTAACAAAAAAGGGCGAAATCTAATAGATTGATTCATACCGATCTTTCGTAAGCATGGACATGACCAGAAAACACGAGATCAACTTTGGCAGCGACAAACCAGCTTTCGAATACACTTCTCATACTTTCACCTTCCATGTAGTGAGCAGAGTTGGTGTTGTACATAGGCACATGCATCATAACAATCAACCATGGTGTTACCTCTCTGTCTACTCTTTTAAACTCATCGCGCAGCCAGCGCCATTGAGGTGTGTACTTCACTGAATCATAGAACTTTTGTTAATCAAATCGTTAGGAAACTAAAATTTATTCCAAACCAGAAAGAGTACTACCGTAGGGAGAGTAGTTTGACAGGACAATGATATGAGCAGGTCCACGCCTAACTGCATACCACATCTTGTTGGTGCTATTGCAGGCCTTATAAGGCGTTTCAATTCTATTTAAAAATGACTTGAAAGTCGTCAGCTCCCCCTGAAAAATGGGTTAAAAAGATGGTTACTTGTGCAACAAGAAACACTAACACAAAGAGGGTACTATCCTACTATTTACTATTATTTACCGATTTCGGCATGTATTCTATCTCATGATTCCCAATAGTCCAGAGCCATGGCTGATAAGCAGCACTTTGCTCGACGAATCGGCCCCATGAATCCCATCTAATCCCAACATCACCGTATTCATATCTATCAGCATAAGATAAGTCTCCAACAAATAGCACAGTCTGTCCTTCACTGTCCATGTAATGCTTTAGTGTTGAGAGTGAGTTGTATGTTTGGCCTAAATCACCTGAAAATGCGTACCAAATTGACAACATAAAAACTAGTTTTGAAATCACAATATGTTAAATAGACTAATGAATGAGTCTCACCAATGATCCCAAAAGTGTATGGAACATCAGGACCAAGCTTAGGAGGTGTTCGAAACCAGAATTTCCGATCTCCGATTTTGTAGTAGTACTTGGTATCATACTGATCAAATGCAGCAGAAATTTTAACTCATACTCCAAATTTATCAGGTATGAAAAAAAAAATACTAAAATATCCATTTTAACCCAATAAAGTATGTACCTCAAGATCAGTGACAAAGCAGTGATGAATGTAACCAGATTTATACGTAGAAAAAGTATAAGTTATGATAGTCCCTTCAGCAGAAGAATCATAACTATCTTCCGATTTACCATATTGCACACTGTTCGGTTCAGATTCATCAGGCGTCAACCACGAAATTATCACACCTTTTCCATTATAATCACCTTGAGTGATCCTCACCTATACATACACACACACAAATCAAACCCTAACAAACAAGTACAATCAAATCAATTCATTTCAACAGCTTAGTACTCACTTGTTGAGGCGCGTTGTGGCCTTTAGGGATATCGAACACCTTGTCGTCGAGAGGCATATCGACCGACGGCCACTCCGATCGGATGAAATTGCTTGTGATTCCCGCATCGGTGAAGCTGATAAACAAGACGGTGATTGAAGATACGGCTATTAGAGCTCGTAGTAAGCTCGTTTTTTGCGACATTGTTGGTGATGGTGTGGTTGCGTTCTGTTGATTTGGCGCGAATTTAAAATGGATGTCGAAGCGTAGGATAGTATAGATACGGTGACGTGGAACGGCGTAAGATAGTGGAGAGCGAGTTGTTTGGTGGTGGGATTGACCAATGGACTCGGGGATTTGAATATGCTTCTTGACCGTGGACTCTTTCTAGTGTAAGTTTGTTATTATTATTTTTTATTTATGGTGTTAATTATAAAATTTTAATTTTTTTTAATTATATGATTGAAT
This sequence comes from Cardiospermum halicacabum, assembly GCA_031304145.1. Taxonomy (NCBI): domain Eukaryota; kingdom Viridiplantae; phylum Streptophyta; class Magnoliopsida; order Sapindales; family Sapindaceae; genus Cardiospermum; species Cardiospermum halicacabum. Next base: position 24,874,153 of record CM062396.1, read on the forward strand.
AAAAATGTGGGAAGATTAGGTTTTTATTTATTTATTTTTTAAATTATGATATCTTAAACATAATTTTTCTAATAATTTTAAATTATTAATAATGAGGATTCATGATTTAATTTTATGTACGTTATTTATTATAATAATCATAAAATTAAATTAATATCTAATATATTTAGTTATTATAAATATGAGTTACTTTTATTTTATTATTTTATAATTTTTTATTTTATATTATATATATCAATTTTAAATTTTTTATAAAAATTAATTTTTTTAAATTTTTATTTTTCGAAAATGAATTAAATTATCATATTACGGGAAGAGAATTTGTGAAGGTATCAAAGTTTATTTTTAAAAATTAAAATTTAGAGTGTTGAAACATAAAACTAAAATTTGGTTGATTTAATTTTGAATTTTTAAATTTGTTCTATTTTATACCATTTTTCCGATAGATATTTTAATTATTATAGAAATTTTAGAATTTTTATAAAATGTAAAATTAAATTAAAGATACTACATTTATAAGACGGTGGTGTATTTAAAAAAAAAATAGATATATTATTAGTATGGTAGGATTTATTTCATTGATGGTATTAAAACTAATATAAAATGTATCACAACAACTCTCAACATTGAATTCTAGAAGATACAGGAAGGAAAACAGTAGGAGTATCCCAAGCAATGTAAAAACTAAGTTGACCTTGGTTAAACACTTTGCCATTAACAAACAAACAAGTTCCATCACCAAGTACCTTAACTATGTCTGGATCAACTGCTTCCGTTGTCCGAAAACCTCTGCAATCTAATCTTATCAGTGACTGTGGACATCTGCAGTCATTGCTCACTGTTATTTTCCATTCTGGTTTGCCTCCAACTACATTTCCAGTCCTCACTCCACCTATGTGGATGTCATTTAGTGTACATGTTTGACAAAATCCTGAAAACGTTCAAAAACAAATACCTTATTTTAAAAATAAGACTGTGCAGGATTTGAATAATCATATTTTGCAGGATTCAGAATTTTACCTTTGGTGATGAGAGCTAGAAGAATGAGAGGGACAAAGGAGTTGGTGATGTGGGGTGCCATTTTGCAGGAAATTGGATTGAGTCTCTTTGCAATTTATATGTGGAATTATGGTTTTGGAAATTATATTTGAAAAATGACATTAGAGGTAATTCATTTATTAGAATTAAAATTAGATTGGATTTTCCATTTAATTTGTGGAGATGTATTTTCATATTTGGTGTATATTATTTTAATTTTGGTAATTTTTTAATTGCAATACCAAAATCAAAATTGTGTAATTAATAACATTATTGATAGTAAAGAGTTTTTTTAATCTATTTTTCTGTTAGCAAATATAATATATATATAATATATATATATATATATAATATACGTATATTTTTGAAATAATGTTATGTGAATTGTATTTTTTTAATTTTAAAATGGAACTTATAAATTATTTTTTATTTTAATATTAATATCATCATCCATCCACGCTGCGAAAACAAAGGGTGGAAACTGTATTTTTTATTTTTTATTTTTTCTTTGGTTTGTATCGAGTTGAACTATAAGTAATTGTTTACTTTAGGATACTCTAGGAGCTTACATAATAATGAACACTGGTGCATGATGTTTGCAGGTGAAACTAATATGGGGTTAATTGTAAGTTTGGAGGTGAAGAAAAATTCTTAAAGAAAAGAATTTTAAGTTAAACGAGTAAAATGAAATATAATAATGTGAGTTCACTCAGAGGAAGAAGAAAAGGTGAAGTTGGAAGGGATTTTGGTTTTTAGCATAAAAAATTTAAGTATCTTAAATCTGAACTGCAAAGTGACTAGGGATTAGATAAATCCAACTTGATTGGATGAATTGGAAGGAGACATTAAATAAGGGTTCTCTGTGATAAGAAAATTCCAGTTAAGGTAAAAGATAAAATTTTATAAAAAAATTGTTTGGCCAGTGATAGTCTATGAGAGTGAATGTTGAACATCTACCGGATATCTCTATAAAATGGACGTGGATAATGTGAAAATGTTCAAATGCATGTGTGGACATACAAGACTGGCTAAAATACGAAATGAGTTTAGAATAATTAAATCCACTGTGCCGGAAATTAGTGATAAAATAAAGAAGGATATACTTAGAGTATGTTTGGTAAAGCATTCAAGGATAAATTTTGCTAACATCGTTTAGCGTTTAGGATAAATTTTGAAATAGCGTTTCAAAACGTTATTTCAATTAGCTTTAGGATAAAACGCTGTTTCAAAATTACATGGGTATCTTCATTGAATTCTCATCCATCTCCATCTATCTCTACTTTTTTATTTCGTGAAAAACAATGTCTTTTTGATCTCTTTAATCAAATAACAAAATCCAAAAAAAAAAATGAAAAAATTCTAAACTTTTATTGTGGGTGTGAAAATTGTAGTTTTGAGATAAAAAATTACTGTGTGCGTGAGAAATCAAAATAAATATTGTATTTTGGTTCTCTTTTAAAGAAAACAGAGAAAGAAAATACGTAAAATTTAGAGAGAGTTTAGAGAGGGAGAGAGAAAGAAGTAGAGAAATTTAAAAATAATTTATAACCGAATAGAAATACAACAAATTTCTAATATGAACAAATAACTAGTATTGAGATGAAAAAAAAAATCTATTTTTAAAGAGAAAATATTGGGACTCTGTTAATTAGTATGTTTTTTTTTTTTTTAATTTAAGATATTAATTTTTTAGTAATAGTTGTCCTATTATGAATTATCTTGATTAGTATGTTTTTTTTATTTAAGATATTAATTTTTTAATAATAGTTATCCTATTATGAATTATAATATTTTAATTATAATTAATTATTATTGTTATTATTATTAGAATTTTATTTTAATATTTTTTAATTATTTTGTATTTTTAATTATATACTACTTTTTATATACAATACTCTTTTAGTAATTTTATTTTTAGTAATTTTATATTTTAACAGCTAATTTAAAAGTTAGCTGTTATACCAAACACTTAGTATAACAGTTCACCTAACCGTTAATTTAAACGCTAATTCAACCGCTAATCGCTACAGCTAATTAAAACGTTAATTTTACAGTTAATTAAAAATCTAACGACAAACATACACTTAAATGGTATGGATACGTGTTAAGAAGATCTTCCCGTATTGCATGAGGAAAATCTAAGTTTACTTTGAAGGAGGTGGTTGTTAGAGGTTTATGAAATTAGATATTGAAATAGATTAAATGAATAAAGACTTGAATGGAAACATAAATAGAATGTGATTAAGTTTCTATTTATGTTGATCTCATTTTCTATGTTTAATATAAATATCTACAAAATAAAAAGTAGTAATAATGGAAATAAAAAGCACTTAAAAATAATAAATAAATTTATGATGTATTTAATAATTTTAATATAAATCACATAAAAATGGAAAAAGAAAAAAAGAAAAAGAGAATAAAAAGTAAAAATATGGTATAAATTGAGAGAGAATCCAAACCTGAATCCCCTGCTCAACAAATCACACATTTTAACTAAAATGGAAGCCAATCTCACAACCTCTCTCATTGCAGTTCTCCTTCTATGTCTCATCACCAGAGGTAAACCAAACTAATCACACCTTGTCATCACTTCCTCTACTCTACATTCCTCACCTCAGTTTTTGTTGTTATTACAGGATATTCACAACCATGCACTCTAAATGACATCCACATTGCTGGGCAGAGGACTGGCACAGTAGTTGGAGGTAAACCAGAATGGCAAATAACAGTGAGCAATCAATGCAGTTGTGGGCAGTCTCAGATAAGATTAGCTTGTGAAGGGTTTCAAACGACAGAACCAGTTGATTCAAACATACTTCAGGTTCTACCAGATGGAACTTGCTTGTTCATTCAAGGCAAAGTGTTTAATCAGGGTCAACTTACTTTTAACTATGCTTGGGACACACCATTTACTTTGATTCCTGTATCACTAATATATCTTGTTAAAATTTTGAATGCAATATCATTGAATAAGAGGAATTGAAATTGATTCCGAATTGATTGTTTGTATTGAATCTTGAAAAGAATTTAAGAAGGTATGTAAATATAATATACACTTGAACCAAAACTCAGCAGAAGTTCCTATGTTATGTGTCTACTCTCAGCTCACGTTATGGCCTCCTAATAAAACACGGTTTTGTTCTTTTATGCTTCAAAATCCAGAAACCTAATGCTTCTGGAGAAAATGAATATTTGAATATGATTCGAAATAATAATACAAAACCTGTTCAAACTGTAGCAGTTTGCTGCTCTTGCAATTCCAGTGGAACAGCAGGTCTCCAAGTTGTGCTTTCTGGAGTGTCCATCAGAGCAATTCCCACCGCGGCTAATTCTTTCCTAATAGCATCTGATCTTTCGTACTCCTTGTTTTTTCTTGCTGCGGTTCTTTCTTCGATTTTGAATGTAATTTGCTGTTCGGTTAGTTTTGCTCGCTTCAATGCCTTTTCTCTAAGCTCTTGCAAAACCTGTGGTATGGAAGCAGAATACATCACAGCATGAGAAAACAAGCATCAAGACTACATCATCCCCACAAATTTCGAAAATTCAAAACCATTGATATGATCTAGAGTTGAACTAAAAACCAGCTACTGTGCATATAAGATCTAGATGATACTATATACTAAAGCTTTACCTCTGCGTAACTTGTGGGCATAAGGCCTAAGATAGTGAGAACATTTCGGATCATGTTTCCGACAGCAGCAAGTGATTCTATGCGCCTTGCTTGCTTCTTCCCCTACATAAGACATTAGACATTACTCAATTATTCACAGCACTCAAAAGCCCGGAAGTATGGTTTGTAAATACATGTAGCAGAGATGTTAATAAAACAACTATATGAAATAAGATACCTTGCGTGTATGTAGGAGATCATTAATGGTTTTTAAAGGGTCGGATAACGCAGCCAGAACAACAGGAGTGTGAAGATCATCACACATTGAAGCTACAAAATCATTATTGAATTTGTTAATGATATTGAGAGTGTCATCAGGTGGTGTTAATTTCTCCAAACTTGCGGGATTATGCTGGCTCAGAGCATTTTCACAATCCTTTAATGTCTGAAATTATAAAGTTAACATGAAATCAACATTTCTTCATAAATGAAAATAAATGCAAGACTCTAAGAACTTAATATAGGACATAGTTGCTATTTTCTATGTATGGATAGTGAAAACAAAGAGACTGAAATACCAAAGCTGGTACCTGATAGATGTAGAAAATACGTTCTGAAGCACTTTCGAGTTGAGCAATAGAGTAGTTGATAGGAGATCTATAGTGTGTCCCAATTAAGAAGAGCCGTAAAGCCAGTGGATGGTAAAGTTCTATAACCTGGATATGATAAAATCATGATTTGTTGAATGCAGTCAATATAAATCTGAAATATGAATGGTTCTTTAATAAGATAACCGCGGCTCATGGAGGCGAAACCCTTTACCTGCCTGATCGTGAAGAAATTTCCGAGAGACTTGGACATTTTCTCTGAATCAATAGTGACAAACCCATTGTGTACCCAATAAGTTATATTACTGTGCTCACATGCAGCGCAACTCTGAGCAATTTCATTTTCATGATGGGGAAATACTAGGTCCATTCCTCCACCATGAATGTCAAAAGAGTAACCAAGATAAGCAGCACTCATGGCACTGCACTCAATGTGCCACCCAGGTCTTCCAGGCCCCCATGGACTCTCCCAAAAGGGCTCCCCATCTTTCGCTGACTGCAACGTATTGAAATCAACTATGAAAGTAAGAACCATAATCTATTGCAATTCGCAACAGAAAATTAAAAACTTCATTTTCTACATGGAAGCTTAGAAGTATAAATCTGACAACCATCACTTAATGAGACAATGATAAAGTTAACTGATGATATCCATATAAATTATCATAGTTTTGTACAGAGACTTACCTTCCACAGAGCAAAATCAGCAGGATTTTTCTTTCTAGAATCAACAGCAACCCGCTCACCTGCACGATTATCTTCTAATTTTCTTCCTGATAATTGTCCGTATTCAGGAAATTTGTCTACAGAGAAGTAAACATCCCCACCAACACTATAGGCATATCCATTATCAATAATCTGCCAAACACATGTCACCATAAGTAATATTCAAAGCATCTCACATTTCAAAACACATCTAAAAATCAAAAGTACATACAGCAAGATAAGAAGAACTCACTATATCTAACACAGTAAATAATCCGGTGAATAATAATATGAACTAAGAAACAAGAATGCTATCAGTATCATCAACAAAAAAGCTGAAAACCAACATTATTCCAAAAGTACAAACAGAAATCAACCGAACAAGTACCTGCTTAATCATATCCACAATCTGGGACATATGATCAGAAACCCGCGGCTCAACAGAAGGAGGCAAGCAATGAAGAAACACCATATCTTGATGAAACTCTTCACAGTACCGTCTACTCAAACTAATTGGATCCTCACCCAACTCATTAGCTCGAACAATTATCTACATAATTCGAAAATCGCAGACTAAGCTACCCTGTAAAATACTAATATAAATAACCACAACGTTGGCAAACCAGCACATACATATATATACCACCACCACCACAACCACAACCTACAAACTACCCAAATTCATCCCTAAAAACATCACCTTCTAACATGACTCAATTAAATAACTAACCTTGTCATCAACGTCTGTAAAATTTCGAACATAATTCACTTCATAACCCAAATGCCTCAAATACCTGTTCAAACACCAAAACAGCGTCAATAACCTATACTAATTGTGAACAAAAGTGAAAAAGGGAAAAAAAAAAAAAAAGAAAAAAGAAAAAGAAAAAAAGACAGACCTGTAGAGAACATCGAAGGTAACATAGACACGAGCGTGGCCAATATGGCTGAGATCGTAAGCAGTGACGCCACAGACATACATGCCGACCTTCCCTTGGATTTTCGTTTTAAAAAGCTCTTTTTTTCTAGTCATGGTGTTGTGGAGCCATAGCTGGGTTGATTGGTCGTTAATGGTGGTGGGGGTTTCGGTGGATATGGAATGGGAAGAGGAGCTGAGTGAGGTTAAACAGCGAAATAAGCGACGATTGTTGGGTTTGAAGGAAGAGAAGTGAATTGTTCGGTGAAGTGAAGTTGGGAGAAGTGTTAGCGGCTTGTAGCATTTGAGAAGAAGGTGAGTTGCCGCCATTGTTCTTCAGTTTGAGGAGACTGTGCTTAGTTTTGGTTCTTTTTATCTCTAATGAGCGAACTGGATGAGTTTTGTCCGCGAGTTTAGTTTTGTCTGCGCAGGTAACTAACTACTTTTTTTTTTTTTTTCACGGGAGGGTTAAAATTAAAGTAAATGAGTTCCATTTGATTTCGAATTATGTATCCATATAAATGTGTTGAACGTAACAAGCACTTTGTATACATTTACGTACTGATATTTGAGTAGAAAACGGCTGTATAAATAGAAGAAAAGGATCGGCAAGTAAAGAGCAAAAATTTACCAAGATACAGAGATAAGAGATTGACGAGTGTCTGAATTTTGCTATTTACTTCAATCAGTGTTATCAAACAATATGAAAAAATAGGTCTGACGATCAACGATCCCCTGAATAGCAGTTTGAAACAAGAGTCTGAATTAGTTAGATGAGCCTGTGTTTATCCTAGACTGAATTCACTGTAAATCACTTCCTTTACATCTATGAATACTCTGTACATTGTTGTCTTACAAAAATACGACACAACTGCAGCAGTTCCACACCATGTCTCTCCCTCAATATCACTCCCGACCAACACCTAGAGGGGACAGTATTGGTGCGAGGATCAAGCCAGGGAACACACCTTATCTGAAAGGTAAACCAAAGAACTTAGAGCAAATAGCTTTGTTGTTATGTGCAAGTGGAAAATTTATAGAATTAACTCCAGACATCTGTTTACATGATAGATTAATAGTTCAAGGCATCACTCAGAATTTCAATCAAGTAGAGTACTGAAATCGAGCAGCACTGGAAGGAAAGAAACTTTTACCTTGATTAATTCCACCACAGCAGAGGCGATTGTCGTCTTTGTAGGTTGCTTGGACACCCATCATCCAAGATCCCACAGATATATCATCATGAGCGTAGGTCTTCAGGGATGCACTACACCAAGGAGAAGACATAAAGATCGGAACTCATATAGAATGGAAAAGGTAACACAGATACCGATTAGACAAAATTGCAGCAAGTTAGCTATACGAAGTGGCACCAAAAAGCATAGCCTTAGGCTTAAACTTCGTACAATAACAATTCAAATTCTTAGAGGTGTTTGACATTCCAGATAATTATTTAACAAACTCACCTGTTTATGTTTATATACTGAGCCAGATTTTTGGAGACAACAAAAGCAGAACCAGCTGCATGTCGGAAGTACCTAATGGAGAAAAGACTAGCTTGTAATGACAATAGAGGTTAAGCAAATTTTACTTGTACACAACTCTAGTCAGCAGATAATCACTACTCAATACAAAAGCAAGAACACTTACGACTTTCCATCCCCGAATTTCCACCATTCAGGTTCATACCATGGCTTTCCCCTGATATCAATAAAATATAACTTGAGGACAAAATCAAAGAAAGAGTAAATGAAAATATGAATGGATTCATTGAAGAGATAAAACATAGTTCAAAGAGAAAAGCGATAGGAACTTTTAAGTTAGAATAAAAATGGAACAATGGTACATACTCTTCAGAGACAACTTCTCCAGACTTCATGCAACCAATATAAGCACCATCTTGGTCACGACTATGATCAAGAAGGTCTATCAGCGCCTCTGCAAAGCCAAGAAAGTGCAATTAATACATCTTTTTTTTTTTGGAACAACATATGAAGAGCTTATGACAGAAAAATAATCCTGACATGACGATGTAAAAATATTGCCAAAGCAGAAACCCAAGATGCAGTACCTAGATCCAGGTTAATATTGTCTTCAACTTTTACATAAAACTCTGCATCCCAAAGTTGAACCGCAGTGCTAAAGAAGTACTTCACTTTCTTGGGCAACTCTTCTTGAGCCTCCTCATGACCTTCCTGACAAATAGAATAGCATATCTTCAGGTTCTATATCTTGCATAATTCAAGGTCATTGATGACAAGACAATATTTCAGTTACGAACCAAAACAAATTATCAAATTGTACCATTTGAAGGGTAAATCAGTATCTATATAAGTACCAAAACTCTAGGTAATAAGTACTAAAAGCCTGCAATACCAATATAATCTTTGTATGCATCAATGAAGAGAAGATATCCAAGATAATTGGACTTCCATGATAGAATGAAAATTCCTTACAAGAATTAAAAAATCCTTTGTCACTCGATTTTCTTCATCAATAATGCGATCTAAGCTGTCACCACGGTTAGCACTGACAATTTCAAAAACCCAAATTACTATTAGAGTTCATCTGAAGGATCTTGACTTTGGTATACGTCACACAAAGTCAACAATATAAGGTAGAATTTTGAGGCAAAACCTTCGGCCAATCACAAAACGTATGACAATTCCTCTCTCCTCCAGTTTCTGCAAGGCATCACCTGCGGCAGCAAGAAAGCATAAAATATGTTATATACATAAAGATTGATACACAACATCACCACCCATGCGAAAGATAAGAACAAGAGCTTCTAATATTTGCAGCATAACATTGTAATTAGGACTACTATCTGCAAAAGGAGTTACATGCCAAGGCAGTAGCAGAAAAGACATACATAGTATCAGTAGAATCATCAATTGACAAAACATAGTTTCCACTTTGCAATAACAAAATTCATCACACCTATTTAAAGAGTCAGGTTTCATCTAAAATGCTTTTAATCTAATAACATGTCAATCGTTTGCTATAGGTGAACATTAACCTTTGGGCATCCAAGATCCTCTAAACATATTTCGCTTCAATCGACTACCGAAGCCCGTATAAACTCCAATAACAGCAAGCAGCTTTTTCCTAGACGAAGGGTCACTCTTTTGCAACTTATTTTTAAGAAAACCTTGACTCTTGGCCAAAGTTAAGTCCATCTCAGCTTCAACAATTCTCCGCTCCAAATCTCTGGAAGTCAATTCCATTGCAACATCAGAACAAATCACATAAACCCAATACAATGGAAAAAAGAAAAAATATATATCAGAAAATAAAAATCAATAGACGTACTTGCATCCTAGAAGCATAAGCTTATCTTCAACTGTCAAAACCTTGGGTCTCTAACAGCAAAGACAGTAAAAGAAAAAAAACATCTTAGAAACATCAAACATTCAAACAACACTCTATTATCTAAAAAGCAACTAAACAGAAAAGTTCTCTACGTAACTTTCATTTCCTAAGAATCAAATCAAAGCGACAGTAAAAAAATTGAAGGCTTGAGAGAAACCTGTTCTGCATTCTTCTTCAAAAGACCAGTAAGTAATTGTCTGGTCTCCGCATCTTGCCACAGCCTAACAATTTGAAGAAAAACGAACATAAACAAATCTATGCACAATGCTAAATCCAATCTTCCAATTCCGATCAAATAGATAGATAAATCGAAGATCATAAGCCAAATTGCGAAAATTTCAAATATAACGATCTCCTACTCCATAAAACCTAATAATTGAGTTAACTATCCAACATTTCCTCAGCAACCAAACAGATTAACAAACACACCTGCCGGCAACATAGAGCCAAGCGAGGCAGGAGAAGAAGGCCATGAGAAGCGACGGTTTCGAGTTCTGTAGAGGCTTTGATCTCCATCTTCTCTCCGATTTCGACGTCGCTGTCGTTGTTGTTGGCAAGCTGTCCATATTGTCGCTTCCTCTCAATCTACTACAACACGATTGAGAGAGGGAGAGGTGGAAAGGACAACCAATCAATTATAAGAGCAACGAAAATCGATCAATGTAATTTAGATTTATGTACACGTAAGGTATGTTTGGGTATATACACTGATTGGTCGATTGGTGATGAAATCGAGAGAATTTTTGCAGGTGGGTTTTTGTTGTTCGGTGAAATTTGTCCAACTCCTCAGCAACGAAGATCTAGTTCACTTCATAGGCCCCGAACCCGCTCAACACGTTATTCTTAACTGCAGTTTGGTCTGATTTTTGAATGTGAAAATAAGTCTTGGTAGTATTTATTTGTATTTATTAGGTGATATTAAACCTGCAATTTGACTATTATTTCTATAAACCAAATAAGCATTAGGTGCTACATAACAAGCTTTTAAAAACGTTTATCTATTCGATCATCAAACAAGAAGATAAAATTTGAAGTTAACCAGCAAAGACAGATACAAGAATGAGAAGTTGGTTATCGTTCACTATAGCAATGGTATCTAACAACTAGCTGCAGAACTAAACAAGAAAGAATCTATTTGTTACACAAAAGGCAGATGTGTGCTCGGAATTTTTGTGTCTATAATGTTGTACCCCTGCAATATTGGTGCAAGTACTTTTTCGAGTACAAGGGACAATTAGCATTTCCAAATGGTATAAATCTAGTTGCTTCTTGCAGCTCCAGGCATCAAGTTGGCTAGGGAAGGAACTCCTTGGTTCCTCATCTCTTCTTGTGCTCTTCTCATCTCCTCAGGATCTATTGAACATGCAAAACAGATTGACAAGGTAAGAAGCAGTTGCGCTAACAAGATTGTTAAAAAATTGTGTTATAATGATAGTAAAAACATGGTCGAGAGGGAACACATATTAACATAAAACTTTCAGCAATTGAGCTTCTTATATACCAAGTGACAAACTGGCATTTATCATCATACAAAAGCCATAAACAATCTGCTCCTCTCTTTCTCACGGGCCACAGAGAAAGAAAGGTAAAATTACTACAGCAAGTAGTTGTGAAACAATTTGAAAGATTCCCAACAAGATATTTTTTTCAGAAGATTTTAGAAACTCACTGATTTCCTATACAATATATGAAGAATTATGTGATTAACCATTAGTTACCAAGTCCAAAAACTTTCAGTTAAGAACTGAATCAATTGAAAAAATTGAAAAAGTAAGCACAACTGGAGAATGATTTCGCCTTAAATGAAAGGAAACCTGTAATTTCTAGGTGCCAAGTCAACTTGTCTAATTAAATGCAAACTAAAACTTCAAGCCCATGTATTAAATGTGAAAACATGATGTCAAAACCGAAGACTTACCCATATTCTCCATCAATTTGGGCATCAAAAACACAACAACTAGCATAAATCCCACCATGAGACCCATTGGGCTCTTCACAACGGACATTATGGAGAAAGGTTCACGAATCTGGAATACAAAAGAAAAGAAACACTAGGATAAGCACCTAATGGTTCAGATCTATAGGACCATAGAGATAAATAAAAAAAGGTGGATCAACCTCGTAATACTGCTCCTCTCTAAGTGGTTCAAAAACTAACTCAGTCAGACCTCTTCTGGTTTCTGTCAATGCTGCCTGAACCTTGCCTGGGTTTCTGGCACTGACATCAACTCGGACCTAAGCAATTAAAAGATAATCAATAATGCAGAAATCAGGCTTCTGATGTTCATATTACCAAAATTGTAAAATGAGAAAGAAAGGTAAAATAAGAACAACTTACTGGAGAAAAGAAATAGCCAACTGCAGCCACTTCAATCAAATGAGTCCCAGCTGACATGTTATGGCTTTAAGCATATACATTAAGGAATTACCAGTAACACGTGAAAGTGCCTGAGGGTAAGGGTAGTCCATCCTATATAAATATTTATTTTTCGGAGTTCATAGCATAAACTATTAAAAAGAAATATCAAACAATAGTGAGCAGACAAAACAGATAACAGGAAGCAGAAGAACAGAAAAGTAATAATCTAACAAGAATTAGGTTCAAATGCAAATATGCGTAACAAAATAGAAATAGGATACAATGAAAAATATCCATCGGGCCTCAAAAAAGTTATGCTTTGACCACCATTAAGAAGAACTTTAATATTTGATATTTTTCCTCCAGGGGAACCATATGCTTTCCCAAGCACACCTGCCAGATTCAAATAGATTACTTCAGAAGCCAGACTAACTACTAAACTATTGAAGACCGATATAATTGAAGATATATTGTTGAAGTGTACCACAGTAATTTCACATAAACAAACGTAGCAAGCAACACTATCACAACAAACTATTTCCACCAAGATTTTATGAGCTGTGCTGCATAGAGTTGGTATCTATGAGACTAGATTTCAAATCAATAATTTGAAATAACTTCAGTCAATTAACATATACCAATAACGTCTAAACCGGGTCACAACCTTCATTAGTTTCAATGATATTCAATGTAAAACCAATAGACCAAACATCCCAACATTTGTAAAATGCAGAACAATATGTTATAGCAGAAACTAGAATTCTATCCACTGCCAGCTCCAAAAGACTCAATTACAATAAAAGCAAACCTTCCATAAACATAACAACAATTAACAAAAACATTGAAACTTGATTGGAAACAACACAAGTAACCAATATTGGAAAGAAGATATTGAAACTTGATCAACAAAAACAAGGAGGCATACATCATCATTCACAAAACCAAACAAAAAATCAAAAGCAAACTCTAAAAACTAAAAGTTAGAGAGTAACTTCATGATTATCATCCTCGCATTAACCGAAATTCAAATTTCAATTTTAAATCGAGAAAAAAAAAATAGAGCAAACCTGGAATCTTTACTCTTCCACTGATTGTATAACCCTCGCTAGACCTGAAACAGAGAAACAACAATCAAATTTAGTCCATATCAAGGAACTAATACTTCAACTGTTCAGAAACTTCGAGATTTAATCGAATTGCAAAAGATAACAGAATGTTTTAGAAATCATACGCAGGAGAAACAGCGAGAGACAACGAGAGAGGTGAGAAGAAAAACTGGACGAACAGTATGGAGATAACCGGATTGGATCTGATGAGCGAAGGCATGATGGACGGAGACTGGGATGAATCGGAGTTCCACGACGATGGAAACTAGAGAAGAAAAGCGGAGAGATGTATTGGTTTCATGATCGTGTGGTGCAGGGTTTATGTTTGTCTAAAATGAGAGTCGAATCTAGACCGTTCATTAGTTGAAAATGTTTGACTAAATGGACGGAGATTAAGTGTCAATGTAGATTTACAATAAGGTACAAGAAGATTCACTAATTTACCATTTTCTATAAAATTTGTTAAATTATAACAATCAAAGTCTTATATCAAACAAAATAAATCCTAACTTTTAACATAAATGAATCAAATTTTTCACCATGAAAGGTTAAGGTATCATCACTACTACATTTTTGCCTTTTAAAGTATATAGTGTGTAGTAAAACCTATGGAAGATTTCATTTACACAATCAATTACAGTACGAAAATTACATACACATCTCCTTTTATTCCCACATCAAGCCAAATGCTATAAACCCAACTTTCTTGAGAACCAATCCGAAAGATTTGCTATTACAAATCCTGCAAATACCTGTCATAGACCAAACAAAGAATTTAACTTGCGGATATGGATGTTATGGTTATGTTAACTGTTTAACTGTTTTTATGATTGGATTACTACCTGAGTTGACCTGAGAATGTAGATTGCTGAGTAGTGTCGACCATGAATCATCATGTCTGCAACCATAGCGAGCGGGATGGTGAGCGACATGCCTAATGTGGCGACCATGTTGGGAAAACACGGCTAGCTCCGATACCACTTGTTGAACAAATCGGTGATCCATTGCAGCGGAGACGAGTATTGTTAACCACAAAGTAAAACAACATACACAAGGCAAGAAATAGAGATAGAAAATAAGACACAAAGTTTTTACGTGAAAATCCAAAACGGGAAAAAACCACGGCCGTCAGGACGACGAGAGACTAATTTACTAGGTAACAATAAAGCAACAGTTACAACCAGAATATCACTCTTTCACTCCCCAATCCAATTACATTGGTTACAGTCTCACATACAAGCTCTCCTCATATGGCTCTCACAGGATAACAAGACTCGATCCTAGAACTCAAGATCTCCATGGTCTCTATGGTTCCCAGGCCCTCATGGGGTACCTCCCAAACCTAACCAACTAGATCTACATTGTTCTCTCAGGATATCTAATAATAGATACAAGCACCATATTTATAGCATTAGATTACTTAGTCACAAAGTAATCCTAAACCATTAAGAAAACCTTTTCCTATTTAGGATTCTCCAATATCTATTTCTAATTAGAATCGTCTTTAGGAAATACCATTCCTAATCAAATATAACACTTCCAAAACAGTCTTCGAGTCTTTTCCTAATTACCAACCAATTATGGATATTTGAATATACCCGAATTTTCGTCAAAATCCTAACAAACCAGTGGAGTGGTCCATACGACACATAATGCCCTGAAGATGGAAGGGTATCAAGAATTAGAAATTGTGTAAATGCAAAATGGCACAATGTGTGTGATTGTGTAAAGAGTTTGATATTACCAGAAGTAGTCTGAAAGGACACTTCCCACAAATCCATTGGCCAGGACAACCTCTTCCATTTTAGCGGAATGAGGGATCACAAACTTGGGTTCGATTCCTAAGGCTGTCAACGGCCAAACTGAATTGAAAACAATAGGATCAAAA
This sequence comes from Cardiospermum halicacabum, assembly GCA_031304145.1. NCBI lineage: Eukaryota > Viridiplantae > Streptophyta > Magnoliopsida > Sapindales > Sapindaceae > Cardiospermum > Cardiospermum halicacabum. Next base: position 24,889,755 of record CM062396.1, read on the forward strand.
CCGCAATAAGGAGATGTACAAAACAAGTATAATGGGAAATGTTAATTTCAGCCAATAGTTTATGCATAAGAACTCTTACCACATATGAAGCCAAAACAAAGGCCAGAAGCCCAAGGAGGATCAAGAGGACAAAGGAGAAGTCCGACATAACGGCCCGCGAGGACCCAGTTCAAAAGAAATTCAAAAGGCTACCAAAGCCCAAATTAACAAGTCCAAAAGGCTAGTAGAGCCCCCAAATCAAAAGGTTACCAAAGCTCAAATTAACAAGTCCAAAATCAATTACAACACCAAAAAGGGGCAAATGAAAACATTAAATCCTAACATACCAATGCATAACGCGGTGCAAGGTCTTGGTAGACATCTCAAGCATTTTCATAGGAAGTCAAACAAGAAACCTAGGCAGGTGGCGGTAAAAGTGAATTAAGGAAAAATAAACAACCATACATTCAGGGAATACAACAATGAACAACGGTAAAGGGATGAATGGAAGAATGCTATAAAAGTTAGGAGTATAAGAAAACGAAAAGCAAGGAGGATAAGAAAAAGAAAAAGAAAGGGACTTGATTTTAGAATCTTGAATTTTGATGTAACAACAATTGTATTTTGGATAGCCATGATACTAACCATTGTATTTGGTTTAGCTGCATAAACTGTTAGGTTGATGATTTATTATTTCAATTTCAACTCTTTGATTTGTTTGACCATTTCACTCATTTACTGGTGATTTCACCGCAACAATGGAAATCGAATTCGAAGTCTACTTCAACCAACACCATAACACATAAAGGATAAATAAATATCAATCCCACCCAACCCAGTTGAATTTGAGGTGCAAATAGTGATCATCCTTAAAACTACACCCTATTTTGTCACCCGTGCAAAGCAATATTATTGGTTTATTAACATGAATAAAAGACTTGTGAAAATTGGATGATTTTTCATTGATGTAATGTATTACATATATACACACTGTTTGACATATCTTCCCCTAAAATGGTGCTACAAAACTGGCAATTTATGCCTAATTTTTCTCCTATAAAACATCTAATTTGATCAAAGATAATTACAAATTAACTAAAATATAATTTCCTTAATACTCCCCCTCAAGTTGGAAAGTGTAGATCACGAACTCTCAACTTGCTGCATAAAAACTCGAACTGCTCTCTGCCAAGAGCTTTTGTAAAAATGTCTACCAACTGCATCTTTGTAGAGACATAACAAGGACGAATCACCCCAGCCTGTAATTTTTCTCGAACTATATGACAATCAATCTCAATGTGTTTTGTACTGGGTTAGCAGCAATGTGTAAGGCCGCCTGATTATCACAAAACAACGAAGCCGGCTTATGTAACTCAACCTTCATATCTTGAAGTATATACCTCAACCATGTTAACTCTAGACAAGTGTTTGCCATAGCCCTGTACTCAGCTTCTGCTGATGACCGTGAAACATTGTCTGTTTCTTCGACTTCCAAGAGATGAGTAATGACCCCAGAAAAATATAATAGCCAGAAACGGAACGTCTGGTAGTACAACATCCTCCCCAATCTGAATCACAATAGGCACTGAGTGTTAAATTATTTTCAGATGGTAAAAATAAACCTTGAATTAGTGATTGTTTAATATAACTGAGAACCCGCAGTGCTGCTTCCCAATGTGGCTTCCGAGGCATGCTCATAAACTGGCTTAGTGTACGTACTGAATGTACTATGTCTGGTCTAGTGACTGTCAAATATATTAATCTCCCAACCAGTCTCCGATACTTGCTCGGGTCATGAAGAACTTCACCATCCTCATCTGTCAATTTTAAATTTTGTTCCATTGGGAACCTCTTTGGCTTCACACCTAATAATCCTGCATCTTGTAAAATGTCTAAGGCATATTTTCTCTGAGACATAAAGACACATTTCTTTGAACGAGAGAATTCTATTTCCAAAAAATATTTTAACTCATCAAGATCTTTAATAAGAAAATGTTTGAGCAGATGGCTTTTGAGTGACTTGATCTCATGCAGGTCATTATCCGTTAATAGGATGTCATCAACATAAATCAGAATGGTAGTGAACGTTTTACCTTGAGATTTAGTAAAAAGTGAATAATCCGCCCGTGACTGTATGTAGCCTGCCGATTTAATAGTATTTGCGAAAGTGAAGAACCAATTGCGGGATGCCTGTTTCAAACCATAGATGGATTTCTGAAGCCGACATACCAGATGCTCCCCCTGTCGGCAAAGACCAGGATGTGGAGTCATATACACCTCTTCGAGCAGAGTTCCATGAAGGAATGCATTGTGTACATCAAGCTGATGGATATACCAATTTCGAGAAGCTGCGACTGTTAACAAACAACGGAGAGTGGTGAGTTTTGCAGTTGGAGAAAAAGTCTCCTGATAATCAATACCTTCAATCTGGGTGAACCCCTTGGCAACCAAATGCGCTTTATAGCGCTCAATTGTCCCATCCGAATGATATTTAATTTTGTAAACCCATCGACAGCCTATTGGTTTATGTCCTGGAGGAAGGGGAACCAACTGCCATGTGTTGTTTCGTTTTAGACCCTGAAGTTCAGCGGACATGGCTTGGCGCCAAAGAGGATCACGGTTGGCTTGTTTGAATGAGGTGGGTTCAGATTGTGCTGTCAAGAGAGCTAAAAAAGCACGATGATTTAGAGAAAAACGAGAAACAGATAAATGGGAAGAAAGAGGATACCTTGTACTGTGACGAGAACTCGGTTGTGTCGAAGAGAGATTAGCCTGGGAAGACATGTCGTAGTCTTTCTGCCATACCGGTGGTTGGATAGAGCGAGTGGAACGGCGAAGAGGTGGTTGGTGTGTGGCGGAAGGTGATGGGGAGGATGTAGGTGGCGAGGATGGTGAGGGTGATAAGGGCTTGGGTAAAGTAGTAGAAGGGGAAGGTGGAATGGTCTCAGTATCTTGATGAGGCATGGGTGACGTGATATTTAGAGAAGAATCTGGAGAAAATATCGGCAAAGGATCCTCTGGTGAGCTATCGAAGGAAACATATGGAGGGGAAGAGAAATTTGGTGCGGAAGTTTGAGGAGATTAGGAATGAGAATGGAAAGGGAATATATGTTCCCTAAAATATACGTCTCTACTAACCGAGATTTTCTTTGTGTTTAAGTCAAATTTTATACCCTTTTTGGCCATGTGGATATCCCATGAAAACACAAACAGAGGCTCGAGGGTCAAATTTCTGTTTAGGGTGAACGTTGGTCGCATAACACTCACAACCAAATACACACAAATGTGTAAGAGAGGGAGGCTTGTTATATAAGACCTCAAAAGGGGACTTGTTGAACAGTAAAGGTGTTGGGATTCGATTTATGAGGTAAACCGCCGTTAAAACACACTCCCCCTAAAATTCAAGTGGAACATTTGATTGAAACATAAGAAACGAGCAACATTTAAAATATGTCGATGCTTGCGTTCTACAACTCCATTTTGTTGCGGAGTATAGATGCAAGAAGTTTGGAGTTCAATTCCTTGATTTTGAAGAAAAGGGCGAATGGGAATAAATTTTGTGTCATTATCTACCCTTATTGCTTGAACACTTGTTTGAAATTGAGTTTTAACAAAGTGCACAAAATTGATTAACAAATATTGTGTCTCTGATTTATGAGTCATGAGGAAAATCCATGTCCAACATGAAAAATCATCGACAATTGTGAGAAAATAGCGCAAACCAGTGTGAGTAGGAATTTTATGAGGACCCCAGACATCACAATGCAAAAGAGAAAATGGAAATTTTGTTGTTATTAAACTTTTGGGAAAAGGCAAGCGTGTTTGTTTGGCCTTTGGACAAATAGCACAATCATTCTTTAATTCATTATGATCGGAAGGAAATAAATGTGACAATAATTTAAGACGATAAAAAGGATGACCCAGGCGAAAATGCCATAAAGCAGATGATTGAGAAACATGGAAAATAGCTGACTTATTTTCTAATGAAGGCATGTAGTATAGACCACCACGTTGTCTACCCAAGCCAATCGTCTTCCCCGAAACCAAGTCCTGCAAAATACAATAGTCAGGAAAGAAGATAATGCAACAATTCAGATCTTTTATTAGTTTACTGGCTGAAATCAAATTTAAATTGAATGATGGAACACATAGGACGTTTTTAAGTATCAATTGTGAATTAAAAACAACAGTTCCTGTGTGTGTGATTTGTGATATAGCACCATTTGGTAAATTGACATTTGTAGAATTGGAAGGTTTAAGTTCAGTTAACAGAGAATGATGGGAAACGATGTGATCAGTGGCGCCAGAATCCAAAATCCAAGAACTTGTACTACTAGAATTAATAGACACAAGAGTTGATGGAATCAAACCTGCAGCATTAGCGTATGCATCAACTTTACCAGAATTATTGTGATTTAGGGCATTAATTGCCTGTGCCAATTGTTGAATTTGTTCTGCGGTAAATCCTTGTACTCCGCCAGAAGAAATCAAATCAGTAACGGCTTGGGACTCTGCCGCATTCACTGCTGGTTGGTTCTGTTGCCCTTTAAACTGTCCCGGCTTATTATTGTTCCCATTCTTCAACCAGCATCTATCCTCCGTGTGATCCCTTTTATCACAAAACTTACAGTGAAATTTGAGAGTTCGACATTCATCTATGGTATGCCCGGATCGATTGCAGTGATCACATGTTTTTTGTTTTGAACTTCCTCCTTTTCCTGGGACTGCAGCTGCGATAGAGAAATTTTCGGCAGGTTCAGAAGAAACTTGTCGATGCATTTCTTCCTGAACAATCAAGGGGTATGCTTGACGGACATTAGGCAATGGTGACATAATCAATATATTGGATCTTACCTCCTTGTATGACTCATTTAATCCCATGAGAAATTGCATAAGGCGGTCTTCCTCCCTTTGATCAAGATGTGCTTGACGTTGGTTGCAAGTCAGAGGGCTACGGTATGTCTCGAGCTCATCCCATAAAGCCTTGATCTTTGTAAAATATGCTGCCACTGTCATTGTTCCTTGCGATATAGTTGCAATTGGTTTCTGTATTTGAAAAATAGCGGGGCATTCTTCTGTGAAAATTGGTCGTGCAAATCAACCCACACTTCACGTGCTGTTTTTGGCATGAATGATCCCTTCGGCAATGTCTGATTCAACAACATGGGTCAGCCAAGAAAGTATCATGCTGTTACACTGGTTCCATTGTTCAAATAAAAAAGGATCCTTTCCCTGTGATGGCTCTTCGACAGTGCCGTCGACAAAACATATTTTCTTCTTCGCGGTGAGAGCATGAGTAACCGCTTTGCTCCAGGAATGGTAGTTGATGCCGTTCAATTTGATGGGAACCAAGACATGGCCTGGTTGATCTGAATGATGAATATAGAAAGGGTGTGACGGATTGATGGCAGTGACATTCGACCTAGACCTGGAATCTTTCGCGTCGTCTGCCATGACTATGTTGATGTTTTAGAGAGTATGAAAAGTCTGATAATCAAGAGCACCAGGATCGTTGCTCTGATACCATAACAAGAATAAAAGATTTGGTGAATATTGGATGATTTTTCATTGATGTAATGTATTACATGTCTGACATATCTTCCCCTAAAATGATGCTACAAAACAGGCAATTTATGCCTAATTTTTCTCCTATAAAACATTTAATTTGGTCAAATATAATTACAAATTAACTAAAATATAATTTCCTTAATATTTATCCAATCACGAGTGTGTATTGAACAAATAATTATATGATCATTTCCACTTTAGTTTCTTAGGGGGAGTCTGTTGTTGGCCCATTTGTTTTTATAAAAAAAAAAATTAACTATTTACTTTTTCACATATATATTTTTTAATTCATATAATTTAATAGAATAGATTAAATTATGTAGAGACGGATCTCTCAAATGATAATTTCAAATATAATAATTATTTTTAACAAAAAAATTAATAAAATAATAATATATGTCTAGATGAGAGTTTGAGCATCTCGAATGAAACGTGGGCGTCAGACTAAGATGATATGATTGTGTAAAATAGAGGTCATGAATGATTTCGCCATTGCGAAAATTTGATTGATAAACAATATAGTTTAAAAATAGTCATACAATGGTCACCGTTTATCACTTTTCTTTTTTTAATATTTAATAAAAATTAATGAAAGTTAAATTCTTTAATAAAATTATAAATAATAAGAAGAAGAATTTAAAATATATAAAAAAAAGTTAATAAAATAATATAAAAAGCTGAGTCTACTTGGTTGTATAAAATAGAAGGTTTGGTAGACGATTTCTATATTAAAATTTACCGCGTCAGCTAAATATTTAAAATAGAAATTAACATTGAAGCTCTTTTTTTTTTTAAATATTGTTTAAAAGCATCTCCAATACAGTAGAATCTCGATAAATGAATGTTCGGTAAATGATAATCTCGTCTAATGAATAAATTTCTTCGCTCCCGACTTGGGCTAATGAGCTTAACGAATAACCTCGCTTAATGCATTAACGAATAAATATAAATGAAATATATAGTCCCTATGTAAATATAAATGAATAATTACTATATTTCAAACAATATATTTTTATTTATATAATATATCATGTGTACATTTCATCCATTGAATAATTTTCAAGCACATTAATAAGTCATATTTTTTTTGAAAAATGCATCAAAAGTTGATTGCTTTTTTCCTTCCCCAAATTGTATTTTATCCTTGATAACTTTAACTATTATGCATGTACGTAATAGCTTCAATACATGGTATTTTACACTTTATCCAATCTCACTACATTCATGTACGTGATACTTTGCACTTAAACTTTAATTATATTCATGTTTTTAGAATTCTACATTCATGTACGTGATACTTTGCACTTATTCTACTCAATGCATACATGTACAACTAATTAATCTAGAATTCTAAAAACATGCATGTAATTAAAGTTTAAGTTCTAAATACATTTGAATTTAATACAAAATTATGTAATAAGAAAACTAAAATTATCATATAAATGAATTATTATTCATTTTTCGATAAATAAATATTTTATTCATTAATCGATAAATAAATAATCTCGCTAAACGAATATTTTTTTGTGGTCCCAAAGGTATTCATTTATCGAGGTTCTACTATAGTTGAGAGGATTGAGATATATTTGACATAGTAAATAGAGAGTGTGGATAATGACGTGTCAAAAATATTAATTCTTAAGAAAAATAAAAATAAAATCAGCTCACAGTGTTTATTGTTTATTCACTAATTTATAACCCATAAACTTCTTTTTCCTTTTTAATTTATAATTTAGATAGAAATCAAGTAATTACAATTTAAAAATATTGATTCACACGGTTAACTAGGATGTGGAAAATAAAAGCTCTACCTCACACCCTCTATTATTTCTTTGGGTTATTTTTAAAAACACCCCATTTTTTCAAACGTTTCACTTTGAGCACCCGATTTTGAAAAGTTTTGAAAAACCACCCCAAAATCAAAACCACTAGTGGTTTTATTTTTTTTTAGCGGTTTTGGTGTTGTATGAGTAATTTTGATTTTAGAGAATTTCCGTATCTCCAAATTAAAACATATAGAATTTCAAAACCACTCATACAACACTAAAACCACTCACAAAAATACCAAAACCACTAGTGGTTTTGATTTTAGGGGTGAGTTTCCAAAACTTTTCAAAAGCGGATGCTCAAAATGAAACGTTTAAAAAAAGGGGTGTTTTTAAAAATGACTTTTACTTCTTTTGTGGAAAATAAAAACTCTACCTTACACCTCCTATTATTTCTTTTGTCACGTCGATTCACAGGAGATTGTCACGCCCCCACAGTCGGCCTAAGGGAAAAGGGCCATTCTTGGAGCATATGGAGCTGTTTTGGAGATGCCTTGACAGTTGCGGACTGTTTGGTGGTTTCGGGTGAATTGGCTTAACGGATCAAGCCAAGACTTGGTGAGGATGTTCACCACATCCAGAAGGATCTGCAGATGGCAGGCGCTAAGTGCAAAGGCTGGCAGAGGCGTCTGGAATAAGCCACAACAGTCCAGGGTCGCTAGAATGTTCTAGAAGCAGGGCTTCTGGAACGTGCTGGAGTGTTTCGGCCATAGCGGGAAATTGGCTGAACCAAATGGGCTGATATTTTGAGGGATTATTCTAGACTCATAGAGGATTCCAGAGAGTCCAGGAACGTGTCATTTGGAGGTCTGGAGCGTTCTAGAGAAATAACGCAAGATGGGGGACAGTCCTGGAGAATTCTGGAGAGTCTAGAGACTTCCGGAGACAACCAAGGTGCATGAGCTGGGGAATGGCGCGCGAGCTGGGCACTGGGGAAGCATAGAGGACTCTAGAATCATGTGGGATCAGGTCCTTGGCCGCCTATGTAGAAGGATCTACACTCATGGCCTGTGGAAGACACTAGAATGAGATTCTAGAAGGTTCCGGAAGCTGCTGGAGACAAGGGCAGAGTGGGGCAGATTGGAGCTGGTTGGACGTGAAAACTGGGCTCAAGAGCTTCCTAGAAGGGTCTAGAAGCATCAAGGACGTGCACTCTAGCTGCCAATCTAGATGGTTCCACCCTTGTCAAGAGAGGAAGGTGCTAGAAGGGCATTTCTAGCCACATGTTGAGGAGGTGGATGAGATTGAATCTCCACCACACATTGAGGAGGTGGAGTTGCCTATAAATAGGTGGCTCCTTATTCATTTGTAGATAACCCATAGAACCCATATCCTTGGATACTTAGAGAGTTCTTAGAGTCTCCTTGTACACTTACACACTTGTAATCATTCTTTGTGTGCAATAAAGCTTCTTTTCCTTATAAACTCAAGTTGTGCCTTCGTGAGTGAGTTGAGTGAGCTAGTTTCTCCTTCTATATTTGGAAAGGCTGAACTTAGCAAGGTTTGGGGATATCGCCGAGCTAAGTGCCGCACGTGTCTAGCAGGGTTGAAGCTGACGGCGCGTGACAGTTGGTATCAGAGCAGGTTCTTGACCGGGATAGTGTCGGAGCTGCGTGTTGCGTACTTGGGGGAAGTTTGCAACGATGTCTAGGAAGGAAGTTGATACTAGCAGCCTCATTCCTGAGCAACTTGAGCAGGAGAGTGGGCGTGAAGGGGCTCGTCCACAACATAAGAAGCGTGGCCATTCGAAGGAGGTGACGCGGGGAGTCACTAGCACATCCGAGGTGGTGGATGCCTTCGAAGCTAGGATGGCTAAGGTGGAATTGGCCGTAGGGGACTTGATGGATTCGGCTCAGTCGAGGGATGACGAGTTGGATGCCATGCGGGGTGAACTCGAAGGTATGTTCCAAGGCGCTCTCAACACCTTATGGGAGAAGGTGGAGAAGTCCTTAGGGGAGTTAAGGGCTGAGGTACATGGCATGGTATCTTCCAAGCTGAAGGTCTTGGAGGAAGATTTGTGCTTGTGCAAGGCTGCCATAGCATCAAGAGCTGCCGGATCGAGTAGCACGGTACCGAAGGTGAAGGTGCCGGAACCTCCCAAATTTGCGGGTAAGCGCGATGCCAAAGAGATTGAGAATTTCTTGTGGCATGTGGAGCGTTATTTGGATGCCTTAATCATCCTCAACATTCTAACATACATCTTCAAAAGCATTTCCTTCAAATCCGAAACTACATATTCCAGAACCTAGGATACAATAGGTTATGATTCCTACAAAGCAATAACATTACATAATGAGAATGAAAGGAATGGGATGCTAGAAAATACATTACGGGCAAAGCAAGCTCTGCTTTGACTCGTGGTGCCACAGGTGGAGTGGTAGCATTTGGACGAGTTGCTTTGGCAGTTGCACTCACAGCTTTATCCTTCTTTAATTTTTTTAACTAAAGAAATTTGCTTTCCACCTTCTACTGATCTTTTCTGGATTTGAAGCAGATACCAAATCATGAGGAGAGCATTTTAGGCAACATACAAGCATTCCTTAACAAAAACAGAAAACTCAATAGTAGATATCTAATTAGTCCCTACTGCCAAGCATCATGAAATAAGTTTTTATGTAGTTGCAATAAGAAAATGTACACTAGTAAATAAGTGCCGGCATCGATGAAAATATATTACACCTTGGTCTCATCCACATCTGCCTCTTTGTTTTCTCCCTCTGGTTTAACAGAATCTGAGAGTAAAGCTCCCATTTTTTCCAAGCGAATTTCTATAGAATCTTCAAGCAACTGTAACAAGATATAAATTAAAGCGAGCATTTAAACGACATATCACATATATTTCTATTCCTCCAGCAGCTTCTAAGTTTTGTGAAAAGAAAAATGTTTGTTGGGGTAACTAAAACAAAGTTCCCGCTATAATAATAATTAATCGAATTCAGTTAAGGTCATTCCACTAGAACGCTTTCATTTAGATAGTTATGAAGGTCAAAAACTATAAAATTTCTGTCAGACGTGGAGTGGATAATGGCCATGGAAAAAGAGATCAGCTAAAGAAAAGATATGACACTATTAATCGTAACAAACTTTCACAGCTAGGAAAAGAATATTTTTGAAAGAAGCTGGCGATCCAAACATGCAACTTATGTTTTATATAAGGTAAGCTGTTCATCAATGCAACTTCTAAATAAGCAAACATAAGTTTCCTGATTTTGATGGAAATCGCAAGACCAGAATCTACTAAAAAAACTTGAAGGAAAGCAGCTGAAAAAACTCAATTAACTCACCCCAATGCACTTCTTTCTGATTAATCTGATTAGCTGCCTCTTGGTTGCTTCTAATGAGTGTAACAATGTCGGCATCATCAGAAATAGAGTTGGGCTGTCCAGGAGAAACTGTCCACATTGAAAGCATCAGCCAGATAGCATACAGAAAATAAATCACGACAGAAATACAAAGTACACCAGCCAAACATAAAATTCTACCTTGAAAATTTATGCGCTCATTGATAATCCCAAGCATTGTTGTTGTGGACTGTGTCTTTTTGCAGATACTTCACTAGAAGTTCGTAGGAGTACTGCAAAAACAAAAATAAATGTTTTTCAGCTATAGGAGACTTCTCATCCTGCAAGTTAGCTTTACGCCATTTGAAAGTGCAAATTATCGCCAAAGAAATTGCTGTTGATCCAGGAAACTATAAGTTCAAGACCTTAACTTGCTATATTCATCATTACATCTTGCCGGACTATGCTCTGATCTATTTAAACAAGAATATTCAATAATGAGCAAAACTATCTTCCCGAGGAAGAGAAAAATGGAGCACACCAATAATTTGAAAACCAAAACACGATACTTTTGTTTGTTTATTTCGAAGCATGTTTAATTCTCAACAACAAAACCTTCCAAGCTTCCAACCGAAGGATGCAACAAGCTCATAATCATGAAATTCAAGTACAACACATTAAACTTCAGCAGCCAAATAAAACCAAGCAACCAAATTCTATAACAGTTGCAAAACAATCAAAAGCTCATTCCTATCTCACTTCTTCGACTTCATACATACATAACAATGGAGTTAAACAGCAAGAAATACACAAATCCTCCGCATAAAATTCACTTTTCATTACACAAAAACACAGCTAGGGTTCAATCAACCTACATTAACCCCACTAAACAAACAAAATTCAAACCTAACAACAAAAAAATAAAAATAAAAATAAAATCACTATTTCCAGTACTCTAGCACCAAAACTCCACGGAACTCAACCACGAACAAATCCTCTTTCATTCTATATAATTAAAATAAATTTAAAAAAAAGGTCAATAAAAATCAAGCAAATCGATGTAGATAAAGTAGAAAGTTACTGCGAAACAGCGCGAAAGAATTTGGAGAGCTCGGGATCATTGAGGACATCGATATTGCTGTTGTTGTTATTGTTAATGTTCGATGTGGCGTTCTTGCTCCGTTGAATCTGAGCTTGGAAAGCATTCTCTGCAGCGGTGAATCCTTTCTTCTTCAAATACCGCTACAAACTGCACCACTGGCAATTCGTCCATCGATTCTTCTTCAACTTTCTTTGATTCTCTGTTCTTCTTCAGTTCTCGGCTCTCTCAGCGAATCAGTGAACAATACTTGTTTTCGGGTCAACTATACGGTTTTGGTTAATGGGCCGGGTACTGATTTTTATAATCGAACTAAAACAAACAGACCCAGTTTCCAGCAAGATTACACCCAAAATCAAAAACTACGCACATGAGTAGTCATTTCTACAGTTAAACATGATGCTCCAATCTGTTTTGACATCCCAAACAGAATTCAAATTCTGTTAGAGGGTAAAATTGTCATTTCATTTTCATGTCCAACGTGATAAATACCGCGCATCTGTTTCCCTCCCCAATTCGAATTTCATTCCAAAACAGAATGGATTCGGACGAAGACGCAATTCAAAATCCAGGAGGATATTTGTGCAAAGGATGTAATGATCAGTTTCCTACCTACGGTTCCTGTGAGCGACACATCTCACGCGAACGCCAGGACGGTGATCGTGACCATAGAGGCATTGAGCCTGAACGTTTGCCAACTCCACCTACCTCACCGTGCCAATGTCCTGCGTGTGAAACATTCTTTCCTAACTATACTACTTGTTGGGAGCATATCTATTACCAGCAGAGCTCCGGCGTCGGTCACGAGCGAGTTGCACCTGAGCAGGCAGAGGCATATGATTACTATCAACAGTTATGGATGGTTCTTAATCCACTGAATTTGGACAATATTGGGGCTGAAGATCCTGCTGATCAAATTGCGGCTGAAGATCATGTTGATGAAATGCCGGCTGAAGATCAAATGGTTGAAGATCCTATTGCTGATCAAGAGATGAATCCACAAAAACACCGATGCAACCAATGTTTTCTACTGTTTGAGAATTCAAACTTATGCGATGAGCATATCCAGCAGCAGCGCCTCATTGAAGTGGATGGAACTCACCAGACTGCAATCACTGTTCCTATAGATCTCACATTCGAAATTCAAACTGCAAATGATATTGTGGATACTCGCGAGGAAATGCTGGAAGTGGGATGGGCTATTGTCACTGAATTCATAGATGAGTATCTTATGCATGCTGTCAGGAGAAGGATGCAGCAGTTTTACGATCTGTGACAAATTCCTGACTCCATTACCTCCTTATCTCCATTCCACACTCCAGTATCTCCAATTCCTCATTACCTCCGTTCCACTACAAGACTCCATTACCTTTTCTTTTGAATTTTGTTTTTGTTATGTCATGACTGTTACAAGACTCCATTACTTTTTCTGGTTGAATTTTGATTTGAATTTTGTTTTCGTTATGTCATGGCTTTTCCTATCTACTAAGTAGACTCCAATGTTTTTCTATATGATAATGCTGCCATGGAACATTGTCTTCATAAACTAGAGTGTATTCATTGCATTTCGCTAAGGAACCTGAGATTGTTCTTGTTTGTTCAATGTCTTGCTCAGATGAGTCTCTTTTGAGCTAAACATACAAACCATGAAAGTGTTATACAATTTGGGAGACGAAACTCATACTAGAATCTGATACAAAAAGAGAAACAGCAACCTACTAGTAAATCTTTGAAAAGCTCAGCAATAGCAAAGGAGAGTTCCTCATAACTGTTGTAGGCACTGTGGTTAATTTTTCTTCCAATGGGAATTCCTTCCATACAAACAGCTGGTTGCTTTTGAAACTTTGAGATTTTGCATCAATTCCTTCCTTTGTTGATTGATTTGATGATTTGTGAGCTGGTTTTGACATGTTAGTGGTTGCAAGATTTTTCCTAAATGAACCTACTGGAGGTCATCCAACAACAGGAGCAAATGCAGTTCTGCTTGTACAAAACTAACCGCCATTTAGTGTGATTCTATTATGCAGAAATTTGCTCAAAATCATAAATAAGTAAGAAATAGGAGGTTGTTAACCTTTTACTGGTGTCATTGCTGATGGTTGTATTTGCAGTAACTGAAGTTTAAGCAAAACCAGAATATGGCTCCTTATCTGAGAAATTCTCTGCCTTACATGCTATGGGCATCATTAGCTCCTGAAACACTCTTTTGCCTCCATGATGACTGACTGTCCTTTTGTTCTCATTCGAGCCAAGGAAGAGTGTAGGCCAGTCTTCTCCAGGAGGACCGAGCCTCAGTTCCAAGCTTTTGTCTTCTGTATCGAACAATTGAGAGTACTTCTCCATCTCTGTTTGTCAAGGAAGAACTCAAGATGACAAAGGGTTTGATTGTACGATGTCTCTTATATAGCTGAAAGTGGATACAGATTTGAGAGGACCAGAAGGTGAATGAGAAGCTGTAAGTAATTCTCAAAGTCAGCAAGGTTTCAACCCATTAACAGATATTAGAATTGTTTGAGAAATAAAGTGAAATTAGATTAGACCAAGTGGCTTGAATCAAGGCAATAGAACATATATGTTCACTAAGGCACTCCAATAATCTATACTATATCACATATTTGCTGGAAATTTCATTGAAAAATTAGAACGAGTATAAAGGAAACAGCACGGAACTCAGAGAAGGAAAAAACCTGTGATGAAAATGACAAGCTAATGGCCAGTAGTGTTGATCATATATAGTTTAGTGGTTGGTTCCGCTTCAAGAGGAAAACTCTAGGAGACTTCATCAACCAAAGCAAGCATATAAACGTTGAAATAGAAACTCTTACACGCTAGCAACATCAGATACATGTATTTGGTGGCTGCTAACTAGATCATGATAGAGATCTAGTTAGAAAGCAAATCTCGGGCTGCGGTTTTTCCTATAATGGTATCCATGTCTTAATGGCACATGACATAGAAAGCATTACTGTTGTTGTTTTTTCCCTGTGCAGTACAGAATAGGTAGACAAGTAAAACAACACATTTTCAGAAACAAATGTACAACTGCTACTCTACCATTACATTTAGTGCTTTTATGAGGGGAATTAGCTGGTTGGTTTTGTATAGCAACCATTGGCTAGGATTAAAGTCTTTTAGAGGCGTGCTAGCTCTATCCGCATTTCTGGGGTGGTTGGAGATGCTTCGGATTTTCTTCTGTTGCTAAAGAAGCAACGAAAAAGTTCAATGAATGAAAAGTTGAAGATATGTCACAAGTCATTATCATCATCATTAGCTTGACAACTCTTCTGCATATATATACACACACACTCAACTCTTCTGTAATCAAATTTCTTGATTATAAGAAACTAGAGAAAGGCAGTGATGGTTTTCAGGAGAGCAAAAAATAAGGTGAAGGTGGTTTTGGATGTGTTTACAAGGCGCGATTGGATGATAACTTGGAGGTTGCAGTCAGAAAAACAGTTTAACTCAAGATGTCAGTAGAGAATTTCAGGTATTGTCTACTGAAATGTGTCATTGGTTGCTAAATGATTGTCTTCTGCCGGAAATGTGATGTTTTTGTGTTGAATTTCACTGTAGAATGAAGTGGATTTGCTTGCGATATAGTGCGAATGGCGACTTCAGATTTATCATCTATGAACTTATGCACAATGGATCTCTTGAACTTCAGTTGCATGGTAAGAACATTGTTTTTTAACTCTTAAACATGATTTTTTAAAATGAAAGATGAGATATTGATTGGTTTTGATTCCAGGCCCTCCTCGCGTTATCATCATTAAGTTGGCATAGGAGGATGAAAAGTGCTCTTGATACAGCAAAGGTGAACTTCTTTTGCTTTTGATTCCTTTATGGTATCTATCTAATTTGTTTTTTTTCCTCTAATTAGTTTTTTTTTTTTTTTTTTCAACTGTTAACCAGAGAATTAGAATATTTCCATCAGAGAATTAGAATATCTCCATGAGCGCTGCAATCCACCAGTTATCCGTAGAAATCTGAAATCATAATATACTTCTGGATTCCAACACTTCAAGACTAAGGTAGAAGTCATCTATAGTTAGTAGTTAGAAGTCATCTAATACCATTTGGACTGCATTCAGCTTTCAGATTTCGGTCTTGCCAGAACAAGAATAACCTTAAGCTTTCCAGCCACATTGCTGGGCAGAGGACTGGCACTATAGCTGGAGGTAACAGAACCAGTTGATTCAAACATACTTCAGGTTCTAACAGATGGAACTTGCTTGTTCATTCAAGGCAAGTGTTTAATCCGGGTCAACTTACTTTTAACTATGCTTGGACACACAGTTTTCTTTTGATTCCTGTTTCCTTTAATATATCTTGTTAAATTTTGAATGCAATATTATTGAATAAGAGGAATTGAAATTGATTCTGAATTTGTTGTTTGTATTGAATATTGAAAAGAATTTAAGAAGGTATGTAATATACACTTGAACCAAAACTCTGGCAGAGGTTTCTGTATTGTTACGTGTCTATTCTCAGCTCCCGTTATGGCTTCCTAATAAAACAATGTTCTGTTCTTTTTTGCTTCAGGTGGATCAACCTCGTAATACTGCTCCTCCCTAAGTGGTTCAAAAACTAACTCAGTCAGACCTCTCCTGGTTTCTGTCAATGCTGCCTGAACCTTGCCTGGGTTTCTGGCACTGACATCAACTCGAACCTAAGCAATTATAATGCAGAAATCAGGCTTCTGATGTTCATATTACCAAAATTTAAAATGTAAAAGAAAAGTAAAATAAGAACAACTTACTGGAGAAAAGAAATAGCCAACTGCAGCCACTTCAGTCAAATGAGTCCCAGCCGACATGTTATGGCTTTAAGCATATACATTAAGGAATTACCAGTAACAAGTAAAAGTGCCCGAGGATAAGGTGGTCCATCCTATATAAATATTTATTTTTCTGAGTTCATAGCATAAACTATCAAAACGAAATATCAAACAATAGTGACCAGACAAAACAGATAACAGGAAACAGAAGAACAGAAAGATAATAATCTAACATGAAACAAGAAAGAAGAACCGAGAATTGCAAAAGAAAAAGTATTCATGAGGAGACATTTATTAGGTTCAAATGCAAATATGCATAACAAAATAGAAATAGGATACAATGAAAAATATCCATCAGGCCTCAGAAAAGTTATGCTTTGACCACCATTAAGAAGAACTTTAATATTTAATATTTTTCCTCCAGGGGACCATATGCTTTCCCAAGTACACCTGCCAGATCCAAATAGATTACTTCAGGAACCAGACTAACTACTAAACTATTGAAGACTGATACAGTGGAAGATATACTGCTGAAGTATAATGCAGTAATTTCACATACACAAACATAGCAAGCAACACTATCACAATAAACTATCTCCATCAAGAATTTATGAGCTGTGCTGCACAGGGTCCGTACCTTTGAGACTGGATTTCAAATAAATAAATTTGAAATAACTTTAGTCAATTTACATATACCAATAACGTCTAGAATCTGGTCACAACTTTCATTAGTTTCAGTGATGTTTAACGTGAAAGCAATAGACTGAACATCCCAACATTTTTAAAATGCACAACAATATATTATAGCAGAAACTAGAATTCTCACCACTGCCAGCTCCAAAAGAATAAACAATTACAATAAACAGCAAACCTTCCATAAACATAACACTTAACTAGTAGAAAACAACACAAGTTACTAATATTGATTGGAAAAGGAGACATTGAAACTGGATCAACAAAAACAAGGAGGCAGACATCACCATTCACAAAACCAATAACAAATCTAAAGCTAACTCTAAAAACTAAAAGTTAGAGAGTAAATCCTCACATTAACCGAAATTCAAATTTTCAATTTTCAATCGAGAAAAAATAGAGCAAACCTGGAATCTTTACTCTTCCACTGATTGTATAACCATCGCTGGACCAGAAACAGAGAGAAAACACAATCAATTTTAGTCTATATCACAGAACTAATACTTCAACTGTTCAGATACTTCGAGATTTAATCGAATTGCAAAAGATAACAGAACATGTTTTAGAAATCATACGCAGGAGAAACCGCGAGAGACAACGAGAGAAGTGAGAAGAAAAACTGGATGAACAGTACGGAGATAACCGGATTGGATCTGATGAGCGAAGGCATGGTGGACGGAGACTGTGATGAATCGGAGTTCCACGACGATGGAAACTAGAGAAGCAAAGCGGAGTGATGTATTGCTTTCATGATTGTGTGGTGCAGGGTTAATGTTTGTTTAAATGAGAGTCGAATCTAGACCGTTCATTAGTTGAAAATGTTTGACTAAATGGACGGAGATTAAGTGTCAATGTAGATTTACAATAAGGTACAAGAAGATTCACTAATTTACCATTTTCTATAAAATTTGTTAAATTATAACAATCAAAGTCTTATATCAAACAAAATAAATCCTAACTTTTAACATAAATGAATCAAATTTTTCACCATGAAAGGTTAAGGTATCATCACTACTACATTTTTGCCTTTTGAAGTATATAGTGTGTAGTAAAACCTATGGAAGATTTCATTTACACAATCAATTACAGTACAAAAATTACATACACATATCCTTTTATTCCCACATCAAGCCAAATGCTATAAACCCAACTTTCTTGAGAACCAATCCGAAAGATTTGCTATTACAAATCCTGCAAATACCTGTCATAGACCAATGCTATTACTTCAACCTACTTCTAGGATTTATGGTTATGTTAATTTAATTTTAGATTGATTGGATTTGACCCGAGATGAGTGAGTGTCGACCATGAATCATCATGTCTGCAACCATAGCGAGCGGGATGGTGAGCGACATGCCTAATGTGGCGACCAGTGGAGTGGTCCATACGACACATAATGCCCTGAAGATGGAAGGGTATCAAGAATTAGAAATTGTGTAAATGCAAAATGGCACAATGTGTGTGATTGTGTAAAGAGTTTGATATTACCAGAAGTAGTCTGAAAGGACACTTCCTACAAATCCATTGGCCAGGACAACCTCTTCCATTTTAGCGGAATGAGGGATCACAAACTTGGGTTCGATTCCTAAGGCTGTCAACGGCCAAACTGAATTGAAAACGATAGGATCAATTCCACTGCAATAAGGAGATGTACAAAACAAGTATAATGGGAAATGTTAACTGCAGTCAATAGTTTATGCTTTAGAACTCTTACCTAGCCACCACAGTGCAACAAGTGTGAATAATCCTATATATCCGAACAACTTTTGTACGTCAACTCGTTCTCCTTCCTCACCACAGAACTTTTTTAGGAGAACTGCAGTGTTGTTTAGTGAAACATAATTATCATCTTAGTCAGTCGAAAGATGAAATTGAAGGAATAATTTGAAGATACTAGTCCCAACCTGTGAATAGTCCATAACACACTGCAGAGAGAAGGCCAAATAGATCTCCAACCAGCGACCGTTTCCCACTGTGGGAACACAAATATTAGCAGTCATATAAACAATAAACAGCATAAGACAAGCTAATTGAGTAATAAATGAACAATAATTGTAACAAATTTATGAATAGATAGCTAGCATAAGCTATAACTATGTAAACATAAGCATTGGAGTTTTCTGTGAACATATTGATTATATTATTGTCTTTGTCAGCAACAACTCAATATTAATAAGATCACCTGTTGAATCTCAACAAAACAGCAAGTGTTCCTAAATAGAGGAACAGAGCATAATGTAAGAAATGTTTAACATATACAGAGGCATAGAAACCATACGCTGAAGCATTTAATTGTGAGTCATCAGCAGCCCAAGTTTTCCCAAGAGTAGTCATGGCTACACCAGCCATGCTGACAAAGACCGCAACAACTTTTGCTACATTAAGCGAATCCTGGCCCAGTAAAGCACCAATAAAAAGGGTAAAAAGTCCTGATGTGGATGATAACACTGTTGTACTTGCAACACTTGTTCGCGCAAGAGCAGCATTTGACAAATACTGCAGCAAAAATTCTTTCAGACTGAATTAATAACCTGAATATTATTGGAAAGTCTTAGAAAAATGATAAAAAAAAAAATTCTTGATTGATTATCCACACTTGCATGATAATACCATTTTAAAAATATCAAAACATTGATCTTGAGAAAACTAGTACCTCAGTCAGAAACCAGACAGGTGCAATATAAAATCCGAATCTAGCAATCTCTTTTGTTGTGAGCTGTTTATGCGCCTCATCTCTCAGTTTAGAAACCAATGGCTTTCCCTCTTCGTGAGTGGTCATATCTAGTTCACTGTCTTTTCTACTTAACACATTTTGAATGTCTATTTCAAAGACTTTGTGCTTCATAGGAGAATTTAGAGCGTCAGAAGAATCTTTGATACTTTCTGCATCTTTACCGCTTTTAGATGAACGTCGTCTCAAATAATTACAGAACCAATCTTTAAGGAACGCGATGGGAAGGTAAACTACCATAAGAGAAGCTCCCAAATAAGTAACTGCAAATGGTTGTTTATAGTCTGAGTAGATACCCTGTAAACACATAAACAGCTACTTGAGTATATAGTTTGAGAAAGCTTTAGTATATATTGACAAACACAGAAGCCAACAATACATCTTGAAACCAAAAACTCAACACAATTCACACGATTGCTTGTGTACCTATATATATCATTCAGAACGGTAGAGGGCAGAACACTAAATAGGTGCATACTATAATCTGCCTAGATCTTATTCTCCCAAAAACATCAACACAAATTTACTCAAATGCTTGTGTACAAATATATCATCCAGAAGGGTAGGAGGTATAACACCTAATAGGTGCTTACAATAATCTGTACAAATCTAATTCTCCCACACAGGAATATACATCGGACTATGTAAGTAATATAATTGATCTTCAAACAGATAGCAAATACTTGCATATCTTACTAATCAAATAAAAAACAATATGTTATTAGAGATTCTAATCAGAATCAATGAGCCTCAGTCCGAAATTAATTGGATTCAGCTACATGAATCCTCCAATCCCAGCTTGTTCTATCTCTAAAAAGATCTCTCTCAAGTCATAGATCCCGAAGTACAAGTCGGACTACACTAACCTAAACCTATCTTCGTCTCTCTCTCTCTCCCTAACCTAATGTTTAGAACTTCAACATCTCACTACACACAAACTAAAGTCTCTAATAATCAACGTGGAATGGAAGTACCAAGCACTGCATGTTCTTTGATTGCATACATTGGACTAGATCAAGTCATTCAATAGTTTAGTAAATCAAAATTTGGAAACAACAGGTCCATATTTCTCAGATTTATCTTAATTATTGCCTACAATTACTCCATTTAATCACCTTTCACAACAATAGGCCAACTCACTCTTACCAATTTTAAGCTGCAAACCACTAAAAAGGGTATGTTCTATTACCATTTTTATTCTAATAATTCACCACTACAAGTTACCAACAAAAGCTTAAACCACAAACAAGAACAATCCAAAAGCAAACATCAAACCTAATCCAATTCTTCTCTATCAACCTAGTTCTAATTTTTGTCTAAACTTCAATCTCACAAACTGCTACACAACAGTTACACATGTCAAAAAACCCTAAAGACACGTTCTTTACAACCAAATCAAACTTCACAAGACACAAAATCAAATTAACAAATAAAAACTAACCTGGGTAACCTCTGCAGAACTGACCCATATAATAACAACAGCAACTATCAAAAACAACCCAGCTCTATATTTCCAAGTCATGATCAAAACCACACACAAAAATATCAAAAACCAGCTACAAAGATCCGGTTTCTCCTCTCAGATCTTTGAATAACTCAAAATTCTACGATTTACCCATCACGGAAATCTAGTTGAGGATCTCAATTGACGTTGGCTTGACTTCCCAGCAACCGAAAAAACAGGAGGAGAAAAACAATAGCCGACAGAGGAAGAGAAGAGAAATTGAATTGAATCAAAGTGTGTTGAGATAAATGAGCCAAAAAAGTGGGTGGAGATGTCACTTGTACATGAAACAAATTAATTGAGAATATTTGGACGCAATGGACATTGAAAGAGTTGGAGAATTTGAGAGAATTTAAATGGAAGTGAAGAAGAAAACAGATTTGAAATTAATTTAATTTTAACTAATAATTAAGTGTTTGATTGTTTTAATATTTGTTATTTATTACCGATTTTACACGTCAGCTCCTTTTTTAATTGATGTTTGTCTGGCGTGGTCCCACATACGGTATACGTACTGTATATACGTATTTTCTTTGTAATTTTTTTCGTATTTATTGAAATATACACCTTTTTGTTTTTTCACATTGTTGCGTTATTTGTTTTTTTATTATTAGTATTTTGATGTGTATAGGCTTTTAATAATGGATTGTTTTAATTATGTGATTTAGTTACCTTATTTATTTTTAATCATTGACCAATTAATTTTTAATTAAATTTTTATTAAATTATAGTAAAATTTGGTGTAAAATAATTTTTAATTAATTGAAATCTAAATAAAAAAAATTATTATTAATTAAATCATAATATATTTAAAAATTATAAGTATTTTTAATTAAAAATTAAATCCAAACTTAACAATCAGATTTTATATTTTGTTGAGTCAAATTTTATATTAAAATTTATCTAAATTTAGATTTTTTTTTTCATAAATAAATATATTATACACATTAAATACCATTATAGTAAAATATTATATTTGAACCAACCACCCCAGTAATCAAAGCTGTTCAATATAATATTTAATCATATAATAATCCAAAATACCGTGACAACAATATGCACATTTTTTATTTCTTATTCTGTTGTCATTTTAATGATTAAATGAAAATTAAAGTTTATAGTTTTATCCCAATTAATGCCTACTTTAAGTATTGAAAAATATTGCATATAAGTGTTGCCATCCAATGTGGATACCAAAATCATATTTAAAAATAAAATAATAATCTTTAATGGTGAATGCGATAGGTGAGCACCACCTAGAAATAGCAAAATTTTATTTGCTAAAATGTTTATATATTATCTCATAAACATATATAAATTGTTGGTTTATATAATTATCTATAATATTATTATTATTTAGAGGTACATATTTATTTAAAAAAATATTTTTTAATACAAATTACTATTTATACATGTTTATTATATTCTACCAATAAACATATTCTACCACTCTAATGAGTAAAGAATGATCCAACTAAATTGGGCTAACTAAATTGGGCCTGATCCAACTTAATATTTGAGCCTATTGCCTATATAGAAAAGGCTTATAAATTCTACAGTCCATCTTAATTACCAAAACTGCCCCTAAACTTGACCAAAATTCAAGGAGAAGAACCCCACAAAACCTCTGCAACAATATCAGATTCTTCCGATTCAGAAACAGAAGCTTCTTTGATCCTCTTCAATATCTCCACTTTCACCTCCATTTTCTCTTTCGAACACAACCCTTCTCCAACTTCAATTTGAACAGCAAATCTCACAACCCAATTCATATAATCAGATTTTTCAGATTCAGTGGTTTGTTTCCTCTGCAACTCCATTAGCTTATGTATGATCAAATCATCTCTAATCATTGATTCAATCACCTCTCTTCTACCCAGATACGCGATTTCACAGATACATTCCATTGCAGCGAATTTGATAGACAAATCATCAGAATCAGAGTATAGAAGAAGGTTTACGATTTCTGAGATTTTTTTAATCGAGTGAAGTTCGTCGACTAATGGAGTCCTAATCAATTTGATTAAAGAAGATAAAACCTGAATCGAACAACTTGATTTCATTGATATTAACGCCTGAATCGTCGAACCCATCATTACCAAACCGAGAAACACGTTTCTGTTGAATCGAACCAGCGCTTCAATCGTCACTGAAACAGCTTCTTTAACTCTCTTTGAACATGTGTCAGTAATATCACTATCGTCGTCGTCAGAGATCGATTTTTCCAAAATTGAGAAAACTTTCGCTGTCAAAACCAATTCTTGAAAATCCCCATCAAACCCTTCTCCCAACCGGTCAATAAACTCAACCAAAGCTTCGATTTTGTCACCGTCTTCCCACCCAATCTCAAGTTTCTCAACTAGGTTTTGCACAATTACTCTGTCCAGAAACCGTTGAGTCTCTTTATAGATATCAAACCCTAACCGGCTGATTCTATACCTGATTAGGAAACAATTGAGGGTGAAATGTGAAGACTTTTCGAGGTTCTGGAGCTGGGTTTTGAGAGCGGAGAGGTGGAGGTTGAGATTGGAGAAAAGAGAGTGGGGCTGGAAGTGGAGGTCTAAGAAGGGTTTGATGATGGAGGTGGTTTGGTTGATTGAGGAAGTGAAAACGGTGGCGTTTTGGAGGTGTTTGGAGATGGATTTGAGTGCTTGGAGTTGAGTTAATAAGAGATGGTGATTGTGTTTGTTATTGGTGTTGTTCATGGTGAGAAGAGATTGGAGAAAGAGAGGAAATAGCAGTTGTACCACCAAACAAAAGTGAGATAGAGATACAGGGAAGAGAAGAGAGTGAAACGTGTTGGTGCAGATAGATTTCTCGCATGAAGCTTCTCGACATGATCACGATAGAGTTGGTTATTGTTACGGAGTAGGGAATTTTTGGATATATCTTAAATCCCCCGCCAAATATATAGCTAAAGCAATTCTATTAAAAGATGGTGTTTTATTGATTTGTTTTTTTAATTTAAATTCTGAAACCTATTATTTATATATATATATATATATATATAATATTTGATGGAGCCGAATTCCTCTCGGACCTCGTACCCCTCAAAATTGGGGCTGTTATCTCTAACTGTCGTCTCTCCGAAATTTCGTGATACCGTTCTTGAATGTTTTTTCTTGCTTATATAGGATTTTCTTCACGCTCCAGTAAATCCTAACTGATTTTTTTTTAGCTGGATCACCGAGATTTGCGGATATCAAATAACTGCTCTAGCTCAGCATTCTAGAAGATTTTCCTGTTTTCGGCCGAAAATTCCGAGAATGTCTTTCGGCCGATATCCGTTAAATCATGTGGAGGTGTTTTACTCATTTAGGAGATATAACCCGGCCGGATCATATGAGGTTTCATGGGTCTAAACCCAGTAGGTCCATCTTCGGCCGAAATTACATGAAAAGTAGACTTTCGGCCGAAACGATGGAACATGTGAGCTTGATAGGTCCAACATTGTAAGAGGCCAGATTCGGCCGAAATGATGAGGAACAAGTGAGGCTTAATAGGCCCATCATAAGAGGCCTAGCTTCGGCCGAAAATAGGCAATGAATAATGAAACATAACCCTTCATATCTCGGCCGCAAGCCTTAGGGTGACAATGTATCCATCAGTAACTCCCCCCACTCCTGAATTTATTGAGACTTAATAAAATCAGGAGTTATTTAGAATTTCGGCCACAAGATTAATCGGCCGAACACAAATACACATTTTTTTTAGGGTTTCTTTTGGAGGGAAAATTTGGATGACGTCATGTTTAACCTAACCATGGTTAATTTTTAGGAAGCGTGCCGTCTTCCTTAAGGAGAACTTTGAGTTTTTCAAAACCCATTCTCAAACAAAACATCTCACTCTTCAACTTCTCTCTCTACCGGAAATCGATTCCAAGAGTCACCGACGTCGAAAACCAGGTGGGTTTCTATTTCTAACACCGGATTTCAATCCAGCATCAGTTGCTGATCTTTTCCCATCTGTTTTCAGACCCATTTGGTCCATATTTCGGCGTGCGTTGAAACCTCTCTCCTTGCTGTTCTTCACCTTCAATAGACCAAGTAAGTAAAAAAAACTTCCTCCTTTCCACTATTTGATTCATTACGCTTTAAGAAGTTACATGTTTTTATGTTTGTCTTACGTCATTCTGATTACTGAGTCGAATAAAGCTCTTCGGTCGCAACCCCTTAGGCCTAGAGTTTCGCCTAATCATAATTTCGTACCACAAACTATCTGCGGCCGAATTCAATTTCGGCCGATCTTACTGACCGATTAGACTAGACTTCTATCGCTTATACTATCGGCCACAACAGTGTTCGATCGCACATTAGATCGATCGAAAAGAAGTACATCGATCAAACTATAGCACAGCTCTATTAACCATACTAACAGTGGTCTTTTTCGGTTCAGGAGCCAAATGGAAAACTCAAACAGTAGCCACACAAGGAGGAGAATAATGCGATCGAACGAAGCTGTCTTAGGCCTACCTACTCAACCTCTAGATAGTCAATGGAGCCCAAGCGGCCGTAGTGTTAGGACTGTTTCTACCTCAACCAGCTCGAGTTCTTCACAAAACAGGCATTCGGCCGAAGAAATAGGAGTTACGCTAGCGAGCTCAGAACCCCACCATCGCTTACCTTTTGGAATGGCAGAAACTAGGATTGTTTCCCGGCCGCAGGGACAAGGTATCCCTTTGATTGACTTAGAAAATCCACAGCCAAGTCTTCGTGACGTCGATCGAAGCATTAGGCCCTGCACAGCCCTTTGTGACCATACACGGACGAATTTAACCGAAGCTTCCCTAAGATTGATCAGAATCAAATACGATATAGCTGATGACGTTGAGTTGGCTTTGCCGGCCGACCATGAACACCCTGATTGGTTGGTACCTGGTTGGCATTTCTTTTACCTGGATCCATTGGCGAATGGGGTCCGCTTTCCAATCAAGGGGTTAGCCAAAACAGTATTGGACCACTACGAAATCGCCCCAAGCCAGTTATGTCCCGGCGGATGGAAGATACTACTGGCCTTGGATGTTTTGGGTTTGGCTCAAGGGTTACAACCGCTATCCATTGATGACTTTCTGCAGAGTTACTTCCTGCGTGAGCATGACCGGGATAGAGGTCGTTACAGTATCCGTGTGCGGTCGAAAACGAACGCACCTATATTAAACCTGCCTACAAGAGATGACAAAGTCTGGAAACAGTCTTACTTCCTCGCAAGGGGAAACATTGCGGCCGGTAGCACTCCTCTAGCTCCGCAATGGCGACTTATAGGTATTTTTTATATAATCACATCGTTGTTAAATCATGAAAATGACTTGCGTGTATTCTTTTATCAGATCCAAGCGAGCTAAGCAAAAAGAGAGACTTCGACCGTATTCGACGAAGGATGGCTCGGTTGCTTGCGGCCGAAGAAAAGGATCGCTTGTGGAATACGCTCTCTGATCCTTCCAAGTTATACCCTTCTTTTCTCTGGTCGGGCGTAAAATCTCGGATTGAAGGTAGATCCTATCCTCTACCTAAATCCGTATTCGGTTGGGCGCTTGCAAGAGTTTCAACCGAACAATTGTTTAGACACCGGTTTCTTGACCCCGTTACGCCTTTGGAGCGTGTGGTTGTAGGCGAATCGATGGAGGCCGCAAGGAGGAGGGCGAAGGACATCTCATTTTTAGACTTGGAAGAAACAATGAGGGACAAGCAGCACAAAGGGAGAAGAAACAAGGCTAAGAAGGGATCGGCCGAAAAGGGACGGGGGAAAGAGACCGAACTCCCAGAGAACACTACAACAGTGAAATCACCAAAGCGGCCGAAGAGACCTTCGGTCGACGATCTGAGCCGATCCATGGGGTCAATTTCTTTGATTGGTAACCCCGAGTCTGGCCTCGAGCTGCTGATGGGCAGCAACCTGAACGAGGATCGACAAGCTATCTCCAACTGGAATGATGACAGGCTTATCGAATTTGCGGCCTCTCGGGCACAGCAGGTATACTGACTTTGAAATATTTGTCGTATTCTTTTTCTTATCCGACTGCTTTATCATATTTGTTGCCTGCAGGCTGCATTTGTTGCCTATGAGACCGGCCACAGGCTACGTTGGGTACGGAATCAGTATGACATTGTCAAAAACGAGCTCCTAACTGCGCGGTCGAAATTGGAGGAGAGCCAGGACCGCTTAAAGGTTGCGATAAAAAAGGTGGATACTCAAAACACCACCATTTCGGAACTCAACATTAAATATAATGATCTTCTGGCTGAGAAGACTGGTCTGGAGGACCGTGTGCGCATGCTTGAGGAAGACCTCAAAGTGATGAAGACGGCCGCCCACTTGATGACCAAGCATGATTTGTTCAAGGAGTTCGAACAGCATGGCGGTTCTGAATGGGATCTCCAAGCAGCTTACAAAGCTTGGGAGGCCTTTGTTTCCTGTGATGAAGAGGCCGAAGATGAAGATGAAGAAATGGGTGATGACATGGAAGGGCCATCACACCAGGGAGGAGGTGGCGGTGAGGATGATAGTTAGTGACTCAGTCATTAGATTTCAATATGTTTTGAAACTGTTATTCGGCCGTTTAGCTTACTTTTCTGGCCATCTATACTCTTTTGATGTTTATTCGGTTTTTAGTTTTTATGAGTAATTATGTGGTTGTTCAAACTGAGTTTCAAACAATGATTTACAAGCGCAGACCATGCAACCAAAATTGTGTATTTGTATTTCAATCGTTTGCTCCATACAACAGGTAAATGACAACGTAGTCGTTAACAGCTTTACAATACACGACTACTGTCAATGCAGGTCTACTGCGCGACTGGAGAGTGTGGGGCCGCCCTTTTTGAGCATTAAACGGCATATTCCAGTTACGGCTGTCCTGAAAAAGACGACTATTTTTGTCAAGTGAAAACTTGTAGTTGCGTCGATGGACGTTAAAAATCGGTCGTGACAACGTACCGGAAATATAGGTCGGTGCCTGCCAGGTCCATTGCCTGAATAGGCTGTTTGACGGACTCGCTGCGTGACCTGTAGGTTTTGGAAAATAGTGTCTTATTAGACAGAATTGTCTGATGTTTACATGAGAGTGATGTGTATGTGGAGGAAACTAAAACTGAAGTGTTAAGTCAGTGTGGTACCTTATTGATTGAACAGTTTCAAGTGTGTCGCGTTCCACGGGTTGCCTAATTTCTTTCCTGTGCTATCTGCGAGGAGGTATGCGCCTCGGCCAAATGCTTCTACAATAGTGTAGGGCCCTTCCCAGTTTGGTGTAAGTTTTCCGTCACCTGGCGACTTCGTGTTTTGGAAAACTTTTCTAAGCACCTTATCAC
This sequence comes from Cardiospermum halicacabum, assembly GCA_031304145.1. Lineage (NCBI taxonomy): Eukaryota > Viridiplantae > Streptophyta > Magnoliopsida > Sapindales > Sapindaceae > Cardiospermum > Cardiospermum halicacabum. The sequence goes on from CM062396.1 coordinate 24,918,520, forward strand.
CGGATTTGAACCTGCGTAAGCGGGTCTTTTTAGCGTGCGACCGCGATAAAGCTTGCTGGTATGATTCGATACGGATTAAGGCCGCTTCTCGCCTTTCGTCGATCGTGTCCTTGTCCAACGATAGTAGCTCCTCGTTCCATTTTTGGTCGATCATGGATCTGATAGTAGTAATACGCGTCTCGCTTGGTAGTACTGCATCTGTGCCATAGACCAGAGCGAAGGGAGTGTCACCCGTTGCTCGTTTAGGTGTACAGCGATAGGCCCAAAGTACCTCATGAAGTTTATCGTCCCAAGTCGCCTTTACCCTGCCTACCTTCTTTTTTATCATTCCCATGATTGTTTTATTGGTGGATTCGGCCTGCCCATTGGACTGTGGGTAACGGGGAGTAGAGTAGTGCAGTTTGATGTTCCAATTGCTGCAGAATATTTTGAAGTTTCTGGAACTAAACTGCGTCCCATTGTTTGCTACTATCTCCTTTGGGACGCCGAACCTGCAAATGATATGCTGCCAAACAAAAGTCATCATTTCACGGTCGCGTATATTCGCAAGCGGGGCTGCTTCTGCCCACTTGGTGAAATAGTCCGTAGCGATAACAATGTATTCGTTGCCATTCGCTGTTTTTGGTAGCTTACCAACTATATCAATTCCCCAACGAGCGAAAGGCCAAGAAGGGAAAAAGGGGTGTAGTTCTTCAGCCGGCAGATGGGCTATGCTCGCGTGCTTTTGACATTCTTGGCACTTAAGGACGAAGTTGCGAGCATCAGCTCTCATTGTCGGCCAGTAGTAACCTGCTCGGTGAGCGGCTAGCGCCAGGGATCTGGGGCCGCAGTGTCCTCCGGCGCTGTCTTGGTGCAATTCATTGAGTAGGTAGGAGATTTCGGCCCCGCTTACGCACCTGAGCAACGGTCCGTCGAGGGACCTCCTGTAGAGGACGCGGCCTGGGTCGCCAGGCAGCCCAATCAGTGTATAGCGCGCAGCCTTCGCCTTGATCTTGCGGGCGATTTGTTTGTCGGCGGGCAATTTGTAGTCTTGCATGTAGCGCATGATTGGCGTCCTCCAATCGCTTTCTTCGATGGAGAATGTTTTGGCTGTAGTTTGCTCGTGTAATACGGATTGGCAGAGTATGGCGATCGGCACATTGCGGGCGCAGCTGCCTTCTGTCGTGGCGCCGAGATTGGCTAGTAAATCTGCCCGGATATTGCGATCCCGTGGTACCTGCTGGATGGTGAATCGCTCCAGCCCACTCCGTAGTTGGTCTACAATTTTTAGGTAAGAGATCATTTTCGTGTCTTTTGCTTGGTAGTGGCCGCTTACTTGGTTCGCTACTAGTTGGCTGTCGCTATGCGCTTCTATGTCTCTTGCGCCCAACTCAATTGCCGAGTGTAGTCCGAGTATCAGTGCTTCGTATTCTGCTTCGTTGTTTGTCGTCCGCCATTCGCACTTGATCGCCCTTTCCAATACATCGCCTTCGGGCGTTATGAGGACTATCCCCAGTCCGCTGCCCCTTTGGCTTGTGGCGCCATCTACAAACAATTTCCAGAGACCCGGCTGATTTCTCGCTATGTTGTTGATTGCGTTAGTACACTTTTCAGCTGCTGCGTTTGTGAAGTCAGCTAGGAAATCTGCTAATGCCTGGGCCTTGACCGCCGATCTGTGTCGAAACTTAATGTCGTGTTCACTTAGCTCGACCGCCCACTTCACCATTCTTCCTGATAGTTCTGGTCTGTGGAGGACCGCTCTGATTGGGTGTTCCGTTATAACTACGATAGGGTGCGATTGGAAGTACGGCCTGAGTTTTCTGGCCGCTGTTACAAGAGCCAGCACCAATTTCTCCATTGGCATGTACCTTTCTTCGGCTGGGAGCAGTCCCTTACTTATGTAGTAAACTGGTGCGTGCTTTGTTCCTTCAACACGTGTCAAAACTGCGCTGACGGCTGTCTCTGATACGGATAGGTAAAGCAACAGTTCTTCACCATCAAGTGCTTTGGATAGGACCGGATTGGTCGACAGTTGTTCTTTGATGGCCTTCAGTGCTTCCTGGCACGTTTCGTTCCATTCAAATGGAACTCCTTTCTTCAGGAGGCGAAAAAAAGGACGACATTTCTCAGATGAGGCGGGTATGAACCTGTTTAGTGCAGCCAGTCGACCTGTTAGCTTCTGGATGTCTCTTTTCACTTTGGGTTGTCCGATGTTTTCTATCGCCCGCACCTGGTCTGGATCCACCTCTATGCCTCTCTTGGTAACTAAGTAGCCTAGGAACTTTCCTGACGCGACGCCGAATGAGCACTTGGATGGATTCAGCTTCATGTTGTAGCGCTCCAATACTTGGAATGCATGTTCCAGGTGGTCGATGTGTTGCTCAGCTTTCAGTGATTTAACCAACATGTCATCGATGTACACTTCCATGGTGTTCCCGATGAGGTTAGCGAACATGCGGTTGACGAGCCTCTGGTAAGTGGCGCCTGCATTCTTGAGGCCAAAGGGCATCACTTTGTAGCAGTAGGTGCCTCTTTCTGTTATGAAGGCTGTCTTCTCGGCGTCAGCGGGGTGCATCAGGATTTGGTTGTACCCGCTGAAGGCGTCCATGAAGCTTAGTAGCTCATGGCCGGCAGTTGCATCAACTATGGTGTCAATATGCAGCAGGGGGAATGAGTCTTTGGGGCAGGCTTTGTTCAGGTCAGTGAAATCTATGCAAACCCTCCATTTGCCATTTTTCTTGCGCACGACAACTACGTTGGCCAGCCAGTCTGGGTATTGTACCTCTCTGACCGACCCGGTGCTCAAGAGTTTCTCGATTTCTTCATTTATGACTCTGTTGCGGTCAGGTGCAAACTTTCGCCTCTTCTGTTTGATAGGTTTGAATTTTGGGTCTACATTCAGCTGGTGTGTTATTACGTTGGGGTCAATGTCTGTCATATCTTCGTGGCTCCAGGCGAAGCAGTGGCACTTAGTTGATAGGAAGCGGATGAGCTTTTCTCTGGTTGCTGCACCGAGCCTAGAACCGATAAGTACCTTTTTAGTGTTGTCAGATGGGTGGATAGGTACTTCGTCTAACGTGTGCTCCACTTCTTCAGTTCGTGGAGCGCTCTGTAATTACTATGCTGACGCGGAGTGGGGTTTCAACCCGTTCGCATAGCATGACCTGGAGGCGGCTTGGTCGCCTTTAATCTGCTTGATGCCGAACTTTGTTGGAAATTTAATCAGCTGGTGGTATGTAGATGGGACAGCTTTCATATCATGCAGCCACGGGCGGCCTAGGATGGCGTTGAAACTAGAAGGGCCTTCCAGCACACAGAAGCGGGTGTACTTATTAACGCCTTCGGCCCAAACTGGGAGTTCTATTTCGCCAATTGTGTGTTTCGCCTCTCCGCTGAAGCCAACCAGGACCATTGCTTGTCTAGCGATCTTTGTCTCCTCTACTTGCATTTCTTTCAGCGTATTAGCGTAGATGATGTTGACCGAGGAGCCGTTGTCTACCAATATCCTTTTGATGAGGCAATTAGCTATTCCTAGCGAGATGACCAGGGCATCATGGTGTGGGTTGAGTATATCGATACTTTCTTTAAAGTTGAAGGTCACTTCCAGCTCGTCTTCAACTGAGTGTGTGCTTTCAGCCCTGCCGCTGACATTGTGTACACGACGCATGCTTCTCTTGGCGGCTGAGTACGTAGTTCCACTTTCGAGTGACCCACCCATGATCACATGGACGGTGCGCACCATCTGGGGCTCTTGTTGTTCGGGTTGTGGCTGGTTGCTGACAGGCGTGTTGGTTTGCACTAGAAATCGCCTGAGGTGACCTTGTTGCAGTAAACGGTCGACCTCATATTTGAGTGCTACACAATCGGCTGTGTGGTGGCCGAAGTCGTCATGGAAGGCGCACTGTTTGGCCGCATCCCTTTTCTTAGGGTCTGATCGCAACTTCCCCGGCCATCTGACGGTTCGGCCGAGTTTTCCAAGTTCTTGCATGAGTTGTTCCGTAGAGATGGTAAGATCATGTCTTGGAGGTTGAGGTCGCGTCTCGGCCCTTACTGCGTTTGTTTGATTAGAGTCATGCCTAGGCAGAGGAGAACGTTCATATGGTGCGTAACGCTGCCGGCTGCGTTCCCTGTTTCTGTGGTCTGGCTTTGGGTTGTGAACCGATGGTCGGCTGACGATCGGTTCGCGCGAGACCCATCTATCGTCCTCCTCCCATCTTGCTTGTGCAAAGGCCCGAGAAAGCGTTTCCTCCATTGTTCTTGGCTTGTACTTGATCAAATCCGCGTATAGATCAGAACCCTGCAGCAGCCCTTTGGCGAATGCGCGTATCGCTGTGTCTTGATTGCAGTTTGGTATTGTTATCTTTTCTTTGTTGAATCTGGCGATGTAAGCTCTGAGTGTCTCCCCGTTCTTCTGTCGAATGGCGTAGAGGTCATCAGATTGCTTTTCTGGTTTGCGGCTGCAGGTGAAGTTTTCTATGAACGAGTCGGTCAACTGTGAGAACGATGCGATTGTTCCGATCGGGAGGTTCACGTACCACTCTAACGCTGGGCCGGAAAGAGAGTTTCCGAATAATTTGCAGAACCCGGCTTCTCTTATGCCCCTGGGAAGTGAAGTCGTCAGCATCGCTTGTCGGTAGTGAGCGATATGATCGTCTGGGTCGCTCGTACCGTCGTACATCTTGAATCTTGGAGCCGTGAACTTGTTAGGTAAGTCCACTAGGGCGATCTCGTCAGCAAACGGTGTCTCTGTGAAAGAATCTTTTGAGGATCTGCGCAGTGGGGGTGGTATACCCGGTAGAAACCGTATCATCTCTTCCATCTCCTGCAACCGTTTGGTCACTTCTTGCGGGATATCACTAGTTTGGGGCCGATATCCTTCCGTTCGTGGCCGCGGAGGGTTGCCATCGGTACTTGTCGTGTTTCTAGGGTAATTGACATGCAACCTAGGGATCGCGCGCTGCGATCGCGCGTTGACTGTTTCGGCCGCAGTATCTTCAGTTCGTGGCTCAAGCGGCCTCCTCATCGTGTTTGGTGGTGTGTCAGCCAAAATTTCTTCTACATCGTCATCGTCGTCGAAAGCCGAGACGTCAAGTCGTCGTATTGGTGATGCTACGCCTTCACTTTGTCCCAAGATTGGCCCCGTGTTTGCTAGCAAATCATGGCTCTCATTCTGGTTGTCATCTGGTAGACCTCTTCCGTCTTTCTTGCTGGTCTCTTGTCCGTGCGCCTTTTCCTTTTGTGGTGGTCGCATCCCTTCGACGACAACCTTGAGATTCCTGTTTTCTTCCTCCAACGCGGCCAATCTGGCCATGAGCTGTGCAAGCGAGTTCGTCCGCTGTGATTGATCGTTTGGTGTCGATGGATCTGCGGCTCCTTGAGTGGTTGTCGACATTGTTTTGTTCTTTTTTTCCGTAGTAGTTCTTCTCTGTTTGGTGATTGTTTGTTGATTTGGAGACGGAGAAGAGAGCCCCACGGTGGGCGCCAAACTGATGGAGCCGAATTCCTCTTGGACCTCGTATCCCTCAAAATTGGGGCTGTTATCTCTAACTGTCGTCTCTCCGAAATTTCGTGATACCGTTCTTGAATATTTTTTCTTGCTTATATAGGATTTCCTTCACGCTCCAGGAAATCCTAACTGATTTTTTTTTAGCTGGATCACCGAGATTTGCGGATATCAAATAACTGCTCCAGCTCAGCATTCTAGAAGATTTTCCTGTTTTCGGCCGAAAATTCCGAGAATGTCTTTCAGCCGATATCCGTTAAATCATGTGGAGGTGTTTTACTCATTTAGGAGATATAACCCGGCCGGATCATATGAGGTTTCATGGGTCTAAACCCAGTAGGTCCATCTTCGGCCGAAATTACATGAAAAGTAGACTTTCAGCCGAAACGATGGAACATGTGAGCTTGATAGGTCCAACATTGTAAGAGGCCAGATTCGACCGAAATGATGAGGAACAAGTGAGGCTTAATAGACCCATCATAAGAGGCCTAGCTTCGGCCGAAAATAGGCAATGAATAATGAAACATAACCCTTCATATCTCGGCCGCAAGCCTTAGGGTGACAATGTATCCATCAATATTAATAGTTCAAATTTGGACGTGGGTTTGATGTTAACCGTTAAAATTAATAATTAAATTTTATTAAAATTAAAATTTAAAATAATAAATTTAAATAGCGATTTAAAAGAATAATGAGAGTAGTTAGTTAAGTAATGATTGAAATAATGGTTAAATATGGATATAGTGTTTAGATGTAAAATTATTTTTAAAGAAATTATGTAAATATTTTTTTTACTTTATTTATTAATAATAAATATAAAGTATTTTAGAAATTTTAAAGTAGCAATTTCACGAAGAAAAAAATAATAATGATATTATACGTAGATACTAATCCATTATAATCAAAGACAGTGGGATTAAATTAAATGAATTTCGAGAAATGAATTAAGTCTGATTTCATTATCATATGTCAATATATTTAATTATATAAAATAAAAATTAACAACTTAAAAAATTTATAATATATATAATTTTATATATTAATATTTTTCGATAAAAATAATAAATTATATATTTATTAAATAATTTTTTATTTAAATTATTTAATATTATTATTTTTATATATGACTAATAAATTAAAATTTAATATGATGAATAGATACAAACTCATATTATTTAATATAAAATTCAATAATAAATGAGTTGAGTTGGTATTAAATGATTAATACGATTATTATTATTATGTAAGAACTTGCTTAACTTCTTTATATATGAACATTACATTTCATTTAGTCTCTTTGAACATTTATTTTTTTTTCTAAATCCTATTCAAAATTTTAACGTATATATGAATTGAAAATTGATATTTTATTTTATATATGCTTTTAGTATGTGAATATTAAATTTGTCTAGTAAATATTCTTTATGGATTTTTTAAATAAAATTTCAATAAATATTATGTTTTTAAAAGAAATTAAATCTACAAATTAATTGATGATCAAATCTAATAAATCATCATTAATTAATACATCTAAATTCATCTTTTCTAAATCTACTTACCAAAATTGCAGTAATAAATTGCAAAGAGACCACAAATCTCAATCCACACCATGCAAAACGCATTCAACTCCTGAAACCAACAAATGGCAGCAATCCACATCTCCACCAACTCCTATCTCACCCTTCTTGTTCTATCTCTCATCATCAATGCTGGTAACGAAATTCAGACACTTCCATATATTAAATTTAAAACCATATTATATATTGATGATATTAAATGAATTTTTTCAGGCTATAGTGCAAATCCAAGAGACTGTACAACAGGAGACATAAGCACAGACGTAGAGAGAACTGGGAAAACAGTAGGAGGCAAACCAGAATGGAAAGTGACGATAAGAAATAACTGCAGATGTGGACAGTCTTTGATATTATTTGATTGTGGAGCATTTCAGACAACAGAACCAGTTGATCCAGACATTATGAGACTTGTTGGACGTGGAACTTGCATTTTCAAAGACGGCGATGTCTTAACTCCTACTGAGATTATTGATTTTAACGTTGCTTGGGATCGACCTCCTGCTTTCATTGTTAGAGCTTCTCATTTGGAACCTCCTTGTTAGACTTTTTAATTGTGGTTTGTGAAGTGGTGACTTTAATAAAATTAAGAGAATTTTATATAATATCACTTTATATAATCATTTTTTTAAAAAAATAAAATAAAAAGTGGAAACAATTTTCAATCTCAAAAGGGCAGGAAGTCGGGGAGAAATGGTCGGTTTAGAATAATTTGTATTTTTGATTTCGGTGGAAGAAGAGAAACAAAAACACTCTAGCAAAGACACATCTCATGTGTTTTGCTAAAAGTACTGTTCTAATATATAAGTACCTTTTGATTTTTTATCAAATAGTACTAAAAAGTGCATTTCAGTTCAAGGAACTGTAAAAGTGTTTATCTAAATCATACCAAATAAATTAAAAATAACAGATATAATGCTTTTATAAGAGGAAATAATTGCACTTACTTGCACTTACATTCCTGAACGATGAAAATTACACATATATGAATATTTTGGTATTAGTGTATATTTGGTACGACTTCGTTAAATAGAACTTTTAGCTATAGATATTCTAATAGTAGATCTTTTTGAAGTAGAACTTTGAAGAATAAAAGTTTAGTTCGTTTGGTTATCAATTAAAAAAATACTTATCAATTTCAAAGTGTTTGAAAATATCACTTTTAAATGTAAGTGTATTAGATATAAATATTCACTTATTTGTTAATATTGGAATATTTTTATTCATGAATTATTATCATATAATAATTCACAAAATTTACTTTAAATTTAAAATTCGGTTTAAATTTAAAATGCAAATTGAGAATTGAGTATTAAAATATGAAATAATATCTACATGTAGTTGCCATATTTTTTTTTTTCATTTTTTTTTACATGAAACCACTTCAAATATGAATAATATATATATATATTAAAACTCAATTAAAAAGAAAAATTCAAGTTGCAAATATAATAATAATAAAAGATAAAGTTTTATAAAATCTTGCAAATTCGTTTTATATAAAGATTTTATAAACTTATGTAAAAAATTTGATTGTCGATTTAAATTTTTAACTTATTGTAATTTTATATATCTCAAAATAATAGTATTTATATGTAAAGTAAGTAAAATAGCATGGATTCATGAGTTATATATCATATGTTAATAAGTGTATAAAAGATATTTTGTATCTTTTTAAAAGAGCTCAAAAAGATCTACTCGAATAAGCATCAAATTAGTGTTTCTTTCGGTAGATGATTTTCTGCTTTTTTAAACTCTCGAAAGATCTACTGCAATTTTAGTCAAACAACCAAAAATAAAAAAGAAGTGCTTTTAAGTTTAAAAAAGCACTTTGAGTCAGTAGATAAGCCCAACCAAACAGACACTTAATATATAATTACACACATTCTATCCATAAAAATTAATAAAAATATTAAATTTAAATAATACAGATGTATTCAGAATTACAAATTTCATTGTTATATAAATATATTCAGAATTACAATTTTCAGTATTATATTGATAAATTTATTAATTTAATAAGATGTTATAATTGAGTAAATGGATGTGAGTGTGTATTAATACTAAAATATTTATTTATGTGCAATTTATAATAGTTTAGTGGGTATGAATACAATTAACTCTTATGAAATTGTTTATGCATTTTCTACCTCTATTGTGTAAAGCTGAAAATACATGTCTTGTAGTTCTAGTCCATATTTCCCAAACATGCCCTAATTATTTGCAATGGGCTTTTAGATAAGCTCAAAGTAAAAGAAGTTGGATTTGGATAGACCCGACCCAATAAAAAAATCCGGGCCCGTCAATGCTATCGCGCAATTCAAACACCTCCTGAAACGGCGTCGTTTGTACTGCATATCACCGGATTCAGTTCGAATTTCACCCGCCGTCGCGTCGCCTGGCCGTTAGTGAACAAGAATGGCATTTCGAGGGAGAGAGATGATGAAGAAGATAGTGAAGAAGCTAGGAGGTGATCAGAATTTAGCTCCAGGAGTTAAAGAATCGATGAATAGATGTGTTCCGGATTCAAAGATCGTCATGAACCGCGCCAAACGCGGTCTCTTCGCCGGAAAACACATCCAGTACGGCAACCGTGTCAGCGAAGACGGTGGCAACAAGTAATCTTTCTTTCTCTCTATTGATTTGTCGAACAACTAGGGATTTTGATCTTTTTCTTTGAAGCCTGATTTTATTTGATTAGTATCACTAGATTGGATTTTGTATAAATTAATTTCACTTTAAAGTTCTAGTGTTTATGTAGCTAAGAAGAATGATGTATGGATTTGATTGTGTTGATATTAGGACGAGAAGGTGTTGGAAACCGAATGTTCAAGAGAAGCGTTTATTTAGTTACATACTAGATCGTCATATAAGAGTCAAAGTCACAACTCATGCCCTTCGCTGCTTAGACAAGGCAGGTGGGATTGATGAGTATCTGTTGAAGACTCCATATCATAAAATGGATACAGAAATGGGACTTGCTTGGAAGACCAAGATTGAGAAGCTGTATGATGAACTGGGGAAGATGGAAGTGGTATTCTTCTCGCCTGAGGATGAAGCCAAGTTTGAACAGGGTTTCAAAGACCTGAAGTTAGCTGAAAGAGCTGCTCGTAGAGAAGCTAGAAGACAGATGTATGGTGGTTCCAGCAAACAAGCGGAAATAGATGATGGGAGTGAAGCTGCTGCTGATGAAACTTCTTGGCTTGAGGATGGGGACGATCACCGGAGATTAGTTGCCTATTCATAAAGAGACTGGTGTGTACTGTACTCTTGCTTTGAATGTTTGTTTACATTTTTGTTAGTTGTTAAGCTTAGTTTGAAGCTTCATTTTCCTATTCTGTTCACTTGATTTTTATTAGTTGGGTAGGTTTTACATGTCATACATCAAAGTTTTTTAATGAAATCACTTGGCTTCCTATTCAACTTGACATTAAATAAACCCCTTGGTTCAATCATCCTTATCAGCTTTCATATCTTCTTGCACCTTTTATGATTATCTGTTTGAGCATTCATTTTGTTGATGGCTTATAATGAGTGGATTAATTCTCACTTTATCACTGCTCGTTTTAATCTTAGGTTAGCTGGATTTCCTTACATTTGGCTAAGAAATCTCATATTAGCTATTGAATTGCTGATGCTGCTATGCAATTTTGATATAGAATACTATACTCTCTTTTTTCCTTAGCTGATCTGGTGGTAATATTGTGGTGGGTTTCTGATGCACCAGCCATTGTCGAGAGAAACTTATTCTGCATAAATTGGTGAAAGTAGAAAACAAACTTGTGTTGTTTTATTAAGCCAAGTGTAGCTGTTTTGTTACCTTCTATAGAATTCTTTGAAATGCAAGTAAATGCTATGCACTATAGTTTTCAGATTCTTAAAAACATATAAAGAACTTTTATATTCTTTGCATAAATCTTATACATAATTAGGAAGTCTTTAAACACCAATAATTTGCAGTTTTAGTGTAAACTTTGTACCAGAAGAATTAAAAAGCATTCACACTTATTTACCTAAAAAACAAAAGTTCTATAATCAACTAATGACAAGATTATACATTATATGAGATTAGTGACATCTGATGATAAAGGTAATCATTAAATCTTGCTTTGGTAGGTACCTGTCAAATGAATTTATTGAAAATTATAAAGATTGTTGTCTCTCTTATACCTCTTTGAGTTTATCCTTTTAGACTCAACACCAACTATGCTATTAAAAGAGGTTTAGACGTAGTAACCATTCTAGTATAATAGGTGCTTCTTCTAAAGAGAGAGAGCCGTGTGAGCTCCACCAAGCTATACAAACAATAGTCATTGTCTTTGTCATTATCAATCTAATTTTCAAACAACCATACATATGGATTAACTAAATAGCTTTGTGAATTGACTAATTAGCTAATTATTTAATTCTAATTAATTAGATTCCTTTGCAAGTTGCATTAGTTGGTCCTACATAGTTTTATACATATCATTCCATATTTTTGTTTGGAAAAAAAAAATGGTACTATGCAGTTGCTAATGAGTAGTGAGTTGATTTGGTAAATTTTTATGTGATATATATTAAATAAAAGAAAATGGAAGAAGAACCACACATGTGAGTAGTGGACAGACTAGACGACCCTCTTATAAAGCTAATGAGAATATGACATTACAAACCTCACCTCTCTCTCTCTTCTACTTCTTAATCAAACAAACATGTTTCATGTTTTAGATGATCCAACCAAGTGTTCTACCAGTTAAACTCAGGTAAGATCTATTGACTTGTATATATTCTGATCTATTGACTTGTATATATTCTGATCTTATTAAAGAACTAATTTCATTTTATCTTGTGTTTTCTTTTCTAAAATCAGAATTATCATTGAATAAATATCACAACAATCTCTTCATAAATGAAGGCATCTCTTATCTTCATTGCTGTTCTCACTCTCAGTCTCGTATCTAAAGGTAACTGATTTTTTTTTTTTTCGTTTCAATAATTTAGGATTGATTGAGATTGACTTCTCACTATAAAAGAAGAAGAGTATCAGAAATGATATTCCTGAAAATCTGCATCAGATGTGATTGTTTCTGATATGATTCTGTTATTTTGACTATCTTAATTGTAGGAGTTTATTGATGTAACAAATCTTTTTGACTAAACACTTTGGTATTCAGTAGTGTACTGAATAAGATCACCGCTCTGCAATCTAAACTAGAGTATTTATACGGCTTTCTGGATTCAGGATTCATAACTGTTTGGTAAAAAATTCATAAATAATTATAGATTGAAAAAATGCTTTAAGTGAAAGCAGTTGATAAGTGTTTATAGACTTAAAATGCGATTTTAATGAAAGCAATTGAGGTGGTGCTTCTGCAAAATGGTTTTTTTTTTTTTTTTCATCAGAAGTTAATAGCAGAGACTATCCCAAACAGGTCCTAAGAGACTTAATATGATTTCCAATACTTTCAAAAGTTAAAAGTCAGTCTATCTAATAAGCTGAACAATAGTTTTTGAGTATGTTTGAAATGGATTGTGCTTCTGATTTCTAAATGAAAAAGAGATAGAAACACATTAGGTAGAAACAATTTTTCAGAAGCACCGTTCCAATTGCTTTCACCGAAAGTGTTTCTCAAGCTGTAAACACTTATTGATGATACCAATCACGCCCTTATATTCCTAGGTAATTGATATTTGACCAACACTTGCAGAGTCAAATGGTTGCACCTTAAACGATATTCACGTAGCCGGAGCTCGGACGGAAAACGTGATAGAAGGGAAACCGGAGTGGAAAGTGACGGTAAGCAATGGATGTGGATGCAGTCAATGGAATATAAAATTAGCATGCAAAGGTTTTCAGACGACAGAGCCGATTGATAAGAACATATTAATGGTGAATGGAAGTGGAGATGAATGTTTGTTTTTGAATGGTAATTCGTTAAATGGTAGTGATTATGTAACGTTTTATTATGCTTGGGATACTCCTTTTGTTTTGATTCCTGTGTCCTCTACAATTGATCCTGCTTGTTGATTTATGGATTCCATGCTGTTAATGGAGGTTTTTGTGTTGCTTGTGAAGATTTTTTTTTTAAAAGAAATAAATTATATTATTTTGGAGCAGTAATAATTTGTATTAATATCTATTATTATTATTTAATTTGTAGTTAGTTTTATAAATTAAAAATTAAAAATTATATATTCTTTTTCCATCGAAGATAGAATTGTTGATGAACAGTTTTTTTTAAATATATTTTGAAGTTTTATTTATTTAAAAATAATATGTGAAATAATTATTTAGATTGATTTTTTAATTATTTTTTTTAGAAATAATACCATATAAATATATTAATATTTTATTTTTAAAATTCATAAAAAAAAAAATAAATAATGAAAATTAGATAATATAAAATGAAAAAAAAAAACTAAAAACTGTGACTTACATAATATTATAATTAAATAATTTAAATTAATTTCTTCTAGTTTGATCACTCATAGAATAAAATAAATTTTTTATGGGTTTAATTCAATCGATCAGTTATTTCTTTTTTTAATTAATGAACTCATCACTCTCTCAAATACAAAATTACAAAAATCTCCAAACATTACATGAATTAATTTAAATAGAATATATTACCAATCCTGCTCGACGACTTTTCATTGTTTAAAGCCATCACAAATCCACTTTCTTCTTCTTATTTTGTCTATGTATACCAACTTCTCAATATACAATACAAAATATCTACCTGTCAATATATGTATATATATGAGCGTTGACTATGTACAAACAAGAATCGAACCAAGTGGTTTCATTTCTAAGTGAAGAAGAAACACAATAAACCCAAAAATGGGATGTGGGAATTTCTTCTACACATTACTGATAACATTCTCAGTAGCTTTGATCACATACAACATAATCATATCAGCCAATGCTCCTCTCAAGCAGGATCTTCCAGGTCCTTCGACGACCTCAATTCGAGTGGACCCCGTCATCAAGATGCCACTCGACAGGTCCACCACTGTCAAGAAGAAGAGGCTGTTTCACACGGCGATGACGGCTTCTGATTCTGTTTACAACACTTGGCAGTGTAGGATAATGTATTACTGGTTCAAGAAGCATCAGAACGGACCTGGGTCTGAGATGGGTGGTTTCACTAGGATTTTGCATAATGGGAAACCTGATAAGTATATGGATGAGATCCCTACTTTTATTGCCAATCCACTTCCTGCTGGGATGGATCAGGTAGTTATTTTGGTAATGGGGTTTTGTTGATTTTGATAAAGATTGTGTTTTTTAGGTTTTGTGTTGGTTTTTTGATGTGGGTTTGGTGTGAATTTGTGTGGTTTTGTTGGTGGTGAGAGGGATTGATGTTGGTAATTTAGCTTGATTGTGATGTATTGTGTTAATGTTGGTGTTTTTTTTGCAGGGTTATATAGTGCTGAATAGGCCTTGGGCATTTGTACAATGGCTACAACAAGTTGAAATTGAGGAAGAGTATGGGATTTATGATTTTGTTTTCGTTGAATGATGATAGGGAGATGATTGTTCTTGTGTATGTTTGCTGATTTGAATTTGTTTACACCAGGTATATTTTAATGGCTGAGCCTGATCATATTATTGTGAAGCCTATACCGAATTTGTCTAAAGATGGATTGGGAGCTGCGTTTCCTTTCTTCTACATTGAACCTAAGAAGTATGAGTCAATCCTAAGAAAGTACTTTCCTGAGGATAAGGGACCAATCACTAGTATTGATCCTATAGGAAATTCGCCTGTTATTGTTGGAAAGGTGTGTTTCACTGCATAATTAGTATTGCTATGTGTTTTGGACTCTGGTAGTTATATTGTCTTATATTTTATAAAATGTTCTTAGGATTCGTTGAAGAAAATAGCTCCAACTTGGATGAATGTATCATTAGCAATGAAGAAGGATCCTGAAACTGATAAAGCATTCGGCTGGGTACTTGAAATGTGAGAATTCAGTTAGCTAACTCAGTATTGTGTTTTATGGACCTTACGTTAAATATTGACTTAATGTTCTGCTGTTATGGTGTGATATATAGGTATGCCTATGCAGTATCCTCTGCGCTACATGGCGTTGGTAACATCTTGTACAAAGACTTCATGCTTCAGGTTAGATAAGATTATTACAACATCTTAATTTCACTTCAATTACATTTGTGACAGACTACAAAACGGTAACTGAGCTAAAGCTGTTTGTACATATATTTTCAGCCTCCTTGGGATACAGAAATTGGTAAAAAGTTCATAATTCACTACACTTATGGATGTGACTTTGACATGCAGGTATCTAATTCATTATCAATCTCATAATTTCTGTCTGCTCTTTCGATTCTGAAGAGTACTTTGCTGTAGTGATGAGTTTTGTGTAATTGTTTTTAGGGTAAGTTGACATATGGAAAGATTGGTGAGTGGAGGTTCGACAAAAGATCTTACGACAGGGTTGCACCTCCGAAAAATCTCACCCTTCCTCCACCTGGTGTTCCAGAAAGTGTGGTATGTTTCATCTCTCTTTGCGATTTACATTTTCTGCTTTAATCAGTATATAGATATCACGAGCATATCAGTAGTTTCGCGAGCTAGTTGAGCTAAGCTCCTCAAAATATACAACTTATGCACCGATTGTGATTTTTACAATTCCAAACTCTTTGACCTAAGTACTTGGAAGAGTTAGATGCTCAGTTAGTATTTGAATACAATGTATTTAAGGAAGGAACCTATCAACTGTATTAGAGATCAAAGAATCAATAGTACTTGAATTTAGTATTTAAGAATTCGGAATCTATCATTTCAGGTAACTCTAGTGAAAATGGTTAACGAAGCCACTGCGAACATTCCTAACTGGGGATCATAAGCAGAATCCAGCAGATGAAAGTTGATTTAAAGGCGAAGAGAGACACCTTCCATTGCATACTGATACTATTTACATGGAGGAAGAAGCCAAGCTTAAAGCATTATTGCTTAGATGATAGTTTGCCATGCACATATTTGAAAACCCGAAACCAGAGCTTTGCCTTTCTTCTTTGCTTGAAGATGTATAATTTTCCCCTGCGACTACTTGTGATATTTTTACTAGGTAGATGTAGGCATTAGAGAGTGTATTTGTTTGCAACTTTGCAATTGATGATTTGAATGAAGAAAAGAAAGATAGATATTTGAATGCAAATGGTGAGTGTATATTTTACAAAAGAGTTCTGATAGTATCTGGTAACAGAACAGATCCCAGAATTCAGATCAATAGCACAAAATGAATGACTATTTACAACAATTTACAGACACTAGTTGAGATAGCGTCTGCAGTTCTTGGAATTGCAGAAGCAGGGGATCTTTTTACCCTCATCTTCATGGTTGAAGTGATAATCGTATGTTATTTCCTCACCAGGATAAATATCTCGCTCTGCGAAGAAGACAACCTGCAAACAATGCTGATGGATATCAGATACCTGAACAGATCTGCATTAAGATAAGCTTTAACGATTATGAAAAGGACTCAGATACCTTCTTTTCATTCCTTATAGTAATCACTTTGGCGACGCAATTTGGCTGCTCAGATAAACGACAGATGAATTATTAGCTTAGCATTAAACTCGATAGAAGAGAAACACAGGACATCGTGGTTAGACTGAAAAACTAATGTGAAATTGAAAGGAAAAGTAGCAGTACCAAACAAGAATGGTTGACAAACCGAGCGATCCCTCCTTTGCAGGTTGCATCAATTACATGCTCTTTGTCGATCCTAAAGAAGTAGCAAGCGCTTTCATATTGAAGTTTCCGTCCAGATTGGTACTCATTCTCTCTTTTGTCCACAACTCGCTGACCCACAATTTCACCAACATACTCAACCACCTGCAGAAGAAAATGTACATTATGGTTTTGTACACAAAGTATGATTTGGAGCATCTAGGAGGTTTAAGGTCATACCATTTCACCACGAGAAATGAAGCGAGATGTGTACAGACCGAGTGCATGTATGCCAGACTTGTAAACCACTAAGTGTTTCCAACCCTTAGATTGCTTGTAGCGTGCATATTCTTTCTGCAGATTGTAAGCATTGGAGTAATATTTTCATGAGTTATTATATTCTATTGAAGTACAAAAAATGGTTAGCGAACACATGATCCTATGTGTATAAGAGATTAGCACAGACATGATAACACAATATCAAATTGTGACATATCACATCTACACTTGAAAGAGTGGTTCGATCATGAAGGAAAAGCTCCATTTCGAGACAGAATGAGTTTATTATTATGACCTTAAGTTTATTTCAGCTACCAACTATATAACTAACAGGTTCAAAGAAATAATACCCGACAATCACTCTCAACCTCTGATGCCGGTAGCTTGTGAAGAGTTTGTGTGTGTGACTTCTCCCCATTTATATAAATCCACGCATTCAACTGCTCTTGAGGAACAATGCATGCTCCCTTCCCATTTGATTTACCATAAATGTTATAGTACACTCCATCACGTTTCCGCCCCCTGTAACCCTACACATAGATGACAAGAAGTTCTCAAGTAGCTGAATGAGAAAAAAAAAAATAAATACAGTAACTCTTTGTCGGATGAAGAAGTACCTCTGTCCTGGCACAAGTCCATTCTTGTTCTCCTGAAAAATCAACCTTACTATCATCTCGACCACTACCAGAATCACACAAAGGATGGGTAGCATGAACCTGACATCTTCCATAGAAACCAACACTTTCATTCTCATCCCCTTCAATCTCACTTTGCAAGAGACCCTACAAGCCAAATATAATGTGGAAATGTTATATGCCACGGAGCGCCAGCAAGTCTAAATATCATTGTACTTGTAACAATGTTCACTTTTGTAAATAGTAGTTTTCCAAAGATCGTTCTAATTTTGTGTAATTCTTTAGAAACACAAACTGATAAGGATTTAGCAAAAGTCCTCCATAAAAACAATATTGCAACCAAATAACTATCACAATGTATATAAACAGTTGTTTCATATATTTTTCCCCTCATAAAATGCAAATTCTGATTCTATAAGCTAAGAACTAACAAGTATACAAAAGAGGCAATAAATAAATAAAAAACACAAACCTTCTGATGGGCACACCAAGGATGAAACAGAACATGACAGTTGACAACTCTGCACTGTATGCAAGAGCCACCTGGACGATGGCATACTGAGCAAACCTGAGAAAAACTGCAAGGGTTAGGATTGCCTAATATTGTAAAATTCAAACAGAGAAGCATAAGATTATAAGACATAACTAAATGGAGATCAAGATATGAGAAAACACGGTATTTAACAAGCTCCAGAATAATCCTATTTTGTTCTCATTAATAGAAAAGAAAATGTTAAACATACAATATATCTTAAACATAATTGTCACCTAGTTTAACTACCACCACAACAGTTGCATAGAAACTGGGTAGAAGAAGGACCAAAACTTGACCTACATTAGTATTATCTAATTATACTTGACTGGTAATGACATGTGCAACTTGTTTATGATACGTTTTGGATTAGGCAAAGAAAGCTTCACCAGCTTAACAATTAATACATAGCAACCTGCAATATAATTAACTGTAAAACAAATTCCAGCAAACTGTTTAAAAACATTTCATAGAGAAAATAACTACTTTGAGATAGTGCTTAAATATAAGATCAAAATATTTAAGTTTATAAACATTACCGCATTTCCTATGAGCCGTGGTGCCCCAGACACATCAAAAGCGCTCATCGTATTTACATTTGGACATCGTGTTCCAGGTGTCCAGAGCCCACATACCATATGAACCCACTGTTTAACAGTTGAATTGAGCTCTCCAGCCGTAATACTGTTATGTACCCTTGAATCATTAACACAGCACAAGGAATTCTGACCAATGTTTACTTGTTTATGTGAATCAACTGCACAAACAGTAGCAGTTGAAAGCTCTCTGACAAAAGGTCCTAAAGCAGGATGTTTGCCTTCATGTATAGATCCAGAAGAATGCAACACATTCAAACCTCGTTCTGTGATAAAAGCAGTACAAACAGCATTTCTTGATTGACATTTGGATTCAATATTCCAAGCTTTCAGTAGGGTCTTCACAATCATGCGACTTCTCAATGCTCGTGTCATAGCGCCACCACCATAACCACAAAGGACACAAACCTAATAGGTTAGCAGAAGAACCAGGTTAGCGTGCAAGCAAGAATATCAATGTGTATCTGCCAATAAATTGGGCCAGAATAGTGCATAAAATATCCACCATGAAAAACGCAAGCTATATCTCATAAAGTTCCTTGTCAATGATCCCTAAATAGAGTAGCATAAAGACTGGGGGATTGAATCCAATCGGGAACGAGAATACTAAAGTTAAATAAACTAAAAAGAACTAGTCAGTGGAGCTATATTTATACCTTACAAAAACTACTAGAAAAGCCGAGCCAAAACATTAATTACCAAATAAAACTTTGGACAATTGACTATGTAGCCAAAACATGGCGATCAAAACAGTTTGATGCCCCCAAAACAAAATAATTTTCTAGGTACTAATTAAAAGCAGTAAGTAGATTAGTTTACAAGTCAAGGAATCATGTGAATAGTGACAACGTCAACTTGATACCTAATGTACAGATGCACAATGCACAGAACAAGAGAAGACCTACTACTATAACAGGAAGCAACAGGTACTCCATCTAAGTATTTGCACACCTGATTAGTCTAAAGCCCCATGCAAATAAATCAACCAAAAATTAAATGTCAATCACAGTAAATTTTGACTTTCAAGGACAAGCACCTAGCTGTACAACAACAGTTACAAGCCCTAATCCCAAAATCAAATGGGTCAACTATAGGAATTATCTACTTCCATTATGTCCTATTTTTACGAAGATCTTGCTAAGTCCTAAATCCCAGAAACCATTTTTAACTACATCTACCCAAGTCAAGCACGGTCCACCATTACCTCACTTTTTATTTGGGACTATTTGTACAATACCACCATATTTGTACACATGTTGAAAAAAAGAACACAACCAACAGGCAGGCACTGGAATTAAAATCACAAGGAAGACCCATATTGCAGGAACAAACATTTCAGATGAAGTTAACATGACAAGTTTTCTCACAATATCTTCAGATCCTGTTTTGCACGGTCTACAGTACCAGTGACCTTTAGGTACTTTAGATACACCATAGCAAGCCTGATGGACCTGCATATCATGAGAGTGTTTAGATAAAATTATTATAACAATTTAGAAAAACTAAAACTGAAAATAACTGGACATTACATACTTTGATAAAACATCGATTGCATTCAAGTAAGCAATTAAGTTCATCTGTGTTTGAACCCCCACAAACGCAGCAGAATGATTCTGAATCCATAGCGGATAGAGACCTGTGCTCTTGATTAGATCTGTATGATCAGCCATTATGATCAAAATACTTGCAGCCACAATGGTCCGGTCAGCATGTAAAGATGAGTGTATACAGGTTTATGAGCAGCTCATATAGATTTTATAACACTATTTTGAAGTAACAACTTGCTCACTCACCTTTCAATGTTCACGGAGGACAATCCATGATCTTTAGGTTTATCGCCCATGCCATTTTTTGAAGCTTTTGGTTGTTTCATTTTCAGAGAGCATTTTGAGATCTTTATGAGAGGAGAGCTTCTTGAATAGGATTGTTTTCCTGTTTCCATAAATAGAATTGCAAGTAGACCGCTTTACACATACAAGGACATAAAAATCTCAATAAAATTGACGTATCTACAAAACAAGATTCAATTACTATTCTAACATTCATGTAGCACCCTAATTAATCTGGTGCATAAAATAGGCTAGGAAATGGCTAGCTATTCGTGGCCTAAGCATTGGTTAGGCAATGTCTGTTTTGCACCTTAGTAGACAACACAATACTTCCACGAGTCTAGAACAGAATAAAATATTTACATTAGATAACTGGGACAAAGTCCAATGCTCAAACCAACTATCCAGGAGGGAAGAAAAAATTTGTTAACACCACCCATATTTTCTCTCTAACATCTTGTAAAAATATTTTAATAACCAAATGTAATAACAGAAGGAAAAAGTTTATTCCAAATACCTTTTGTGGTTAACTCAAAAAGACTACGCTTCTTAGGCTTAAGTTCAACATTGCTATCCAGAACACCATAGCCTTTCCTGTTTTCTTGATCAAAGTCTTTCTCCAAATTGGCTAGCTGATCAGCCTTCAATTTATTTGCAGTAGAGCCCGCATCCATTTCACCACAAAATGAAGCATGATGGGTCCCAAATACTTCTTTCCTTGAATTGGAAAACCGAACAAGTTCTGCTTCACTATAAGAAAACTCCATTGGTTCATGCAGAACAGTTTGTTTAGGTTTACAATTTTTAGGTCGTCTACATCTTTTTGCAGCTTTAAGAACTTTACTAAGGGGAACAATTTTTGCTGGCCTTACATCTGCATCCGGTTTTCCACTACATATTTCCCCCAACTTCCCACATACTACAGGTCTACCCCTTCTACAACTAATATTCAACTCATGACTAGATGATGGCTTTGGTGACTTTGCTAACTTGCAACTCACAATATTTTCAGCATTTAAATGCACAAGTTCTTCCATTTGAGATTTCCCAATACAGTCTGAAGTGCATGCCCTTTTACATTTATTCAGGACTGATAATTCGTGGGCTTTACAAAGGCAGGTGTTTCTGTCTGGTTCAATCTGACAATCGCCATCACCATCTCTACCATTGTAAATCATATGTAGATCTCTTTTGCGAGAAAGTTCTTTGGATGAGGATGACATAGATTTTCTGCGTTTTGACGCAGTGCGAATAGATAAGGTGCCACTTGTAGATGTTTCGTCATCAGATGGATCTTCCTCATCTTTCGAAGAGCAAGGATCAAATGAGCTAGTACCGGCAGCACATTCAAAATGCACCTCTTCCTTGGAAGATGTAGCTTCAAGCTTCCTTAATTTCCTTCCTTTCTCTCTTATACGGATTTCGAAGCCTCTCTCACTTTTTCTCAAGTTCATCTTTCCATGAAAAATAGGCCCATCCTGGATTAGCTTCCGACCTTTTTTCCACGTCATGGAATCTATGAGCTTAAGTTCATCAAGAAGACTGCGTGATGATTGATTATTTACAACTTTAGAGGATCCTTCTTTACATAACTCATTCTTATCAGCACCTAGAAATTCAGAGCTTCTTTCACTTTCAAGGGCATCATCTGATGACCAGCATTTATCAATGCCAGAACCTTCATCTACAACAAGATTGTTCACATACTGGCTGGTGCTCCCAGTGTTAACAGTGGAATCCATGTTTATCTGACCTGATGCTTGAGTGACCACAGCAGCAGAAGAGCATCCAGAAGAAACATTAGAGATTTCTTGCTCTTTCGATGGGTCTGGTATTTTAATGGTATCACAACACGCGTTGGCAGCAACATCTCCAGCCTGACTCTCAATACGTTTTCTGTGGTCCAACATACCAGGTGAATGATCTAAACATATCACCTCAGACACAGTATTAAATTTGCTTGGAACATCTCTCCACTGAGAATTATGAAGGGCAATGTTCTTAGGTAACTGCCCCTTCAGATCCCCTCTTCGTTCCATGGAAGAAACTTTTCCCTGTGTCTCATCTTGATCTTTAACGAAATTTGATGAAACTAAGGCTGAGACTTCCTCATTGAAGGATTTTGAACAGCTTCCCACCCTCAACATAGGATATCCAAAACACTTCGGGAAATTGTCGAAATTGCAGTGACCCGGAAAATATCTACAAGGTACTCCATGGCAGCAATTCGCAGATTCACTTGATTGGGTTACATTTTCACTTCTGCCAGTTTGGCAACCAAATTTAACATAAATCAGTTAGTAATATATCAAAAGACGGCATGGATAGAGATATTGAAACATGAAGTCAATGTAAAGTTTGTTATACACATTAACGTTAAACTTATGTATCCTAGTATTCTCATAAAATTTTTAAAATATTCTACCTCAATTATCAAAATATGCATATGTATCATGATTACCACAGGTTAGAAAACCTCAATTAGACAACTCATGAAAAGTTACACATGGCACACATACTTGTGGAGAGCCATTTTAAGGCTCTGCTGAGATGACTTTAAAACTACTGTTAACATCTAAAATGAAAATTATGTTAAAAGATTACATCAAGCTTTAAAAATTTAAGAAACAAGAAAAAAAAAAACAAAACAAAACAAAAAAACACTGTTGACTGATAGCATCTACAGGACAAATATCAATTAGTAACCTTGCCATCGCCATGGTACACATCCTACAAAATAAATAATCAAGCTTTTGTATATGGCCTAAAATCATCAAAAGGAAGTAATTGAACCATTGATCCAACATACCAAGAAATAGAGGAAAATGCTAAATTTAACTAGACAGGTTCCCAACTAACCTAAATGGAAGCTGCTTATTTGGGAGTGGAGCGCAAGGGTATGGAAACTGCATGTCATTTCCTTTGGAACTTACGGGATTTCTTGGCGCTGAAAATGATAAATCACAAACGTTGTTCAAACCTGTTGATACAGAAACCTATCAAACTTCAATACAATAACATATTCCTACTGATCTGTATGCAAGCAAAAACTGACATATTTCAACTGCAAACATAGTAGAGTGACATACCTGGCATAGGAGCTGACTTCTCATCATTGACACCCAGTCTAGTAAAACAACCTGATGGAGATGATACTGCAGCAAGATCAGAAAGATTCGGTTGAGCTGCAAGATTTGGACCATGTCTTAGTCCTCCAATTGACAATGGATTAGCGGAAAATGGGTGTTGTATATTGACATTAGATATTCCACACATTCTCCCTTTCCCTTTGTCCAATTCAAGCGAATTTTGTGCAAGTTGTGGCCTAGACAACTCTATCTGCTTCAATGCAACCAGCCTCATGTCATCATCAGACAAATAAGAACCGACGCAATTTCCTTGTGTCTTGGAGGTACCTATGATGATACTATGTAAAGAGGTAGTTGAGATAGCTGATGGATATGCCATTGAAACAACTTGTGACTGCAGATTTTTTTCTGATTTTGTGGGTATGTGGATAGATCTTGGAACAGCGCCAGCACGATCTATTTGACGGCTACTCTCAGCATGTTGTAACTTCTCGACATGGAAAAAGTGGTTCCTGGAACTAAAAGCATCTGGTGCCACAACTGATGGCCGATGAGAATAATAGTTATTCTCATGCACTGCCAGAAAACAGGGATCACAATTGGTAGCCACAGCTACAGATGTGGCATGCTTTCCTGGCTGCGTTTGGATTTTAAAGTCTGAACCAGGCGAGGCATAAGAAGAATTAGCTGGGTGTTCCTTACCTTTGCCTTTGTCGGCAAATCTCAAAAAACAGAGATCAGTAATGTTAGGTTGCCGCTCTGAACCACTATGACTATTCCCATCAGGATGAGGTTGTTCACAATTTAGATGATTCATCATAACATGACCACTGGTGACCACACTATGGCCATCTTTATTTGCAGTCCTCTCTGGCAGGGAACTGACATGTGAAAGTAAGGGAATAACAGAACTCCTGGCCACATAGCCTTCAAACTTTTCTGGTACATTTGCATCGACAGCATTGGATACTCCACATACACGGCTCCTAGGCGCCAAATGACATTGCTCTTTTCTCGCCAATAAATTTGGAAGTGCAGTAGAACACTGAAAATGTTGTCTGAATTCTCCCATTTCTGTGCCAATAGATGCTGCATCATAATAGAATTAATTTTTGAATAATCTCCCATACACCATAACATCTATAAACAAGTTTTTAAAGCATACCAAGTTTAATGAATTATGTAAATCATTCATATTACGCACCATTATGATACATCTGTTGTGGGAAATATGGCTTGGATGAATCATTAAGCATTTCAAACAACTTTGGTCCAATAGCTAAAGGCACTGAACTTCCTATGTATTGACTCTGCTCATATGGTTGTCCAAGTCTCAACTCCACATTTGAAGGTGCAGCAGACCTATCTGCCACATCTCTACCACAAGAATTTTCAAGTTTTGCAACAGTTCTGAAATTCTGTGGATTAGGGTGACTGACATTTAAGTTTCTGAACTGAGTTGGACCAAAAACATGACCAGATTCGAATTGCGAGCTGCTATTTGTTCCATTATTAATGAATTTTGACATCGTTGAACACCTAGATGAACCAATGTTGCTCTGCAAAGAATCGATAAAGCCTTTAAGAATATAATTGCTATTATCCTGACTATGTCGTTGCTCTTTCTCATGCAAAGCATCAGCAACAAAACTTTGATCTGTACGAGCATTCAAGTTTACAATTTTGTCTAGAGGTTGACCAGATTGCATTGATCCTCCAGTGGAGCCAACTTGCTTAACCATGTCAGAATTGACAGCCATGTTGGACATACCCATACTAGATTTCACCAAACCAGCAGCTACAGAAAATGCTTCATTCCAGTCCCACCCACTCTGATCGTCCGGAATCCTGATCTAAAGTATCATAAAAACATAACCATCCGAGTTCTTGATGCTTCAAATACATGCCAATAAGAAATTCATATCTCAATACCAATAACAGAAAGGAACAAGAACCCAAAATCTACAAGCAGTTATTAAAGTGCTTATAAGTTCAGCTAGTAGATTAAGGTCACAACAAATAACCACGCAGTTCAAGCAGTGCTTACCAGAGATTCAATTAATGTACATAACAAAAAATAGTAATTTCATATCAGTAATATGAATATTTGTGCATATACATTCATAACAACTAAACAGAATAATTATCAACTATTAGTTGAACATGCTCATACAATATACTCTTATTGAGATGATTATATCCCGCAACAATTGATATCTCTGAAACATCATATATAAGTCAGGTGGGCACATTGACCAAAATTCATTGTCAGACCAGAAAATAGCACATTCAGTGGAATCAAATTCCATCAAGCAACAGCAAACTAGAGTAGTTAGTCAGTACCTAGCTTTTTACACTTGTCATCCTAATATATATATATATATATATATATATATATATATATATATATATATATTTAAAATAAAATAAAATAAAAAAGACTTTTGCTAATAATCCAGACTTGCATTATCGTGTTGAGCAAACAAGACATGCATGCAGAAACATCACTGATGATATAGGCAAGAGTCCATTCACCTTTATAAAAAGTATATATAAATATTGAAACATGCAAAGCTTACCCCAAATTTCTGAAAGTAGAGCTTCCGCCAGCGAGCAATGGTCTCCCCACTATCCATTCGTACAGCATCACCCGGGTTTACATCAAATAAGCCTAAATGCTGTAAAGCAACAACATTAGAGAAAAATTAAAAGTCTCCAAGTGGGTAGCAGATACCATGAAGAAATTATCACAAAATAAAGAAAATGAACAAGTACAAGAACTACCTCAACAAATTTAGCTACAGACAAGTGAGAATGATGACATGAGCAAACAATGCCAAGAAGTCCTGTGTTGCTGAGAACTAGGTCTCCACCTTTTAAATTCAAAATAATGTGAATGGAATTTTCAGGTCACATTTGACCACAATGTATCACTTGCTTCAATTAAATATTAAATTACTTACTTGCACCCAAGCAAATCACACGAGGGCACCCACTGGTACAAATAGATGACTGATTCGAAGAAGAAAACTTCGCATCTAATGGTACTCTCTCTGACATTCGAATAGTTGAGGTACAGAACTTCTCAGCATTTGCAGAACTCTGCTTATGCCACAGGTCTTTCATGGAGGAAGAATATTTTGCTTTCTCATTATCAGGAACTAATTGGTGGGTTCCAGAAT
Organism: Cardiospermum halicacabum; assembly: GCA_031304145.1. Classification (NCBI taxonomy): domain Eukaryota; kingdom Viridiplantae; phylum Streptophyta; class Magnoliopsida; order Sapindales; family Sapindaceae; genus Cardiospermum; species Cardiospermum halicacabum. The sequence continues at coordinate 24,945,395 of CM062396.1, forward strand.
TAGTCAAATCAACAAATAGACTTGAGTTGTTTGCCTGAACACCACCGTAAACAGCTGAATTATTATTGACATTGGAAGTCCCAGTGGATCTCGTTGAAACACCACAAGAAATAGTAGCCCCATAGTGCATTTTTTTATTACTTTGAAGATCAGGCGTTGGTGCACCAGCTACAGGTGACATTCCATTTCCAACAGCACCAATAGTTAAATCAATGCCATTGATGGCCCATTTACTGGAGGCCCTCAACCCTTTTGAATTTGTTGGTTCCTGAACGTCACATTGCAACAATGATGGTTGCCCTGAAAGAAGAGCCAGAAATGAAGTTCCTGATTCACCATGAGCCACTCTGGAATATGTGTTTTGAATGTTGGGAGTCACCAGGTCCTGAACCCTGCCTTGCACTGGCCTTAAATCATGTACAACATGAGGATGGAAATAATGACCAGAATTTATCTCAACCTACATTAGATGGATTAGAGAAAAAAAGAATGAGTATGATGTAGGAAATGTATAATAGTATATTTCAAAAAGAAATTAGGATGTCAAGCTATCAACATCTACACTGAAATCATTCCACCTAACTCCAATTAACTGGCATCATGGAAAACAAGGGCAATAGGGTTGAATATTTACATGCTCGTTACCACATATCGTAAAACCTTAAAATAATGAGAACTTTCTTCTGCCACTTAAAAAGATCAGCTTTGACACATTGAACTGCTCCTTCACAAGCAAAATGTGCAGAAGCCAGTAACAGCCCTAGTGTCACACACCCTCAACCATATAACATTATGCAGTATGATTTCATAATGTAGGGGAGGAAGAGAGTTTGAACAACGGACCTCCAAGTTCAAACATCAAGTCAGCTATAATCCTACTAAAAAATAAAAATAAAAAGAGAAAAGAAAGAAGATAAATTCAATACTGCAGCTTGAACATGAACTAAAGAGGCACACACAACAAAAGGGCGTTGGACAATTTCCAAACAAGTGGACCAATGACAGTAAATGAATGTTTCGCCAAATAAGTACTTAAATTTCTTTACCACTTATATCACAATTTACTACTACACCTGAACTAGCTAATTTAAGCTATACACAAAACACATCAAACTGCAACAATGTCATTGCTAAAAATACTAATCACACAACTATCAATAAATTCAACTACTAACAATATCATAACTCCCAAAAAAAAAAAAAACAAATTCAAACTAAAAAAAACAAATAAAAATGATCGTAATACAATATCTCTCATCACCAAACCACAATCAATAACAAACACTATCCGAAACAAAAACAAAATGCAACTAACCAAAGCTCTGACAAACACATAAACAAGTAAACAGTCTTCCTCAAAACCTCGAAACAACCCAAACCTTACAAACCTGATTCCGCGCCTCAATCGACGTAGACGGAGTCGTCGTCGTCGAAGAACCACATTTCACCTGCCAAGAATTTTCCATCACTCAAGTCACAAAACCAGTAGTACCGTTCAATTCACATGTCTAAACCCTAGAAACACAGAAAATGAATGAATGAAAGAGAAATAAAAGGTCTCTAGAGACCGAGTGAGAGAGAAAGACTTTACAGAGAGCCTGTATAAGCTACTGCTACACTTCTACTGCTGCTTCTGAGACTGATTAAAGCATCTGAGTAGTCTGACGATGGAGTGTTTTCGAGACAGAGTTGACTGGACACTGACACCTGGACGCGCGTTAAATGGTTAGAAACATAGAGAGAATCTCCACCGTCGGATTTATGATCGCTGGGTGTGTTATTCACCGTCGATGCTGGATACAGCTTGGGAAAGTGTATCTGCACTGTAGCGTCACAAGAAGCTGTTTTATTTGATCAGAGTGGGACCCTTGGAAGAAATGGACACGTGCGTAATTATTAGTGGATGGGGCAAGAGAGGTAGGTAATGAATGGGACCCATTTGAATATTCTCAAAGCTAATTTGCATTTCACCATAATCTTACCCACTTGTATTACATTATGCATTTGGATTTTGGTGCTGGTTTTGGTGCTTAAATTGCGGGCTTCTGCTTTTTTTAGTTGACAAATTAAGCTGGGCCGCAATTTGCTTTCACTGTTGTTATATATGGTCGACATCTTTGAATCTATATAATGTTTTGGGTTCCTGAACAACATAGTTATAATGGACAGATTCTAGATTCAGTTGAATAACATTAAAGTATCTAACAATATATCAATCCAAACATTGAATAGTTATGGTATAGAAAAGATGATGGTAAAGCGATTTGTAATAATATAAAAAGGTGGGTTTATTTTATAAAATACGAGTGATGTATAATGATGTAATAGAAAAGCAACAAGGCAATGGTTCACTGTTTAGCATCTCCATGATCAATGTTAGCCAGGGAGCCGAGACACGGCGGAGGCAGCATACCGGTCTGCTCATTAACGGTCTGAAATAGCGGCGGCAGCATTCGATAAACTCCAGCAACTTCTTTCAAAGCAGAATTACCACCACCATCAGAAATACCACTACCACCATTTTCATTAGTCCAGATGCTGATCTTAGGCTGGAGACCCCGCACAGCTTCTGCATTGATCTTAGCAATATCTTGGTACATATTGCCATTGATCATTAGATAATCACGCAATGCACCATAATTGCCTCCAAGAGCATCCATAAGAGTTCGAATGTATTCTCCTTGAGCCTTGGCGAGTGCTACAAGTCCCTCCGCTTCCTTCTGCTTGGCATACAGATCAGCATTTGCTGCTTGTTTGCGGGCAAAATAGGCTGCCTCAGCTGCCGTTTTCTGTGCCTCTGCTTCCTTTGATTTCTGGAAGAGTACTGCTTCTGCTGCTTTTTGTTTCTGGTATAGTTCCCAGTTTGCTTCTTGTACCTGTGCATTATCGCATTAATACCAGTGCTTGTATAAAATAAATGCATTAGGAATCAAAACATCAGAATAAGTTCTTAGCTACATGAATATATAAATTTTTTTGACTTTTATATTCCACTCTAAATATTCACATTCATTAAAAATTTTCAAAAAATATCTTACCCTTTCCCATCACATCAACCAATTATAAACTATACATACTGCTATAGATAAGTGAGCATAATATTATTTGAAATTAGATTAGTGATTAATTTTTAACCTCATCCGGAATTACTTCCACGGTAAGAACAATTATTTTCACCAAGGTGATACTTCTAGTTGGCTTACTCTCAAAGTGGTGTTAGGAAGTCAACATTTCTTTAGAAGACCATCCAAAACTGCTTTTTAAAAGTTGAAAAGTCAATTATTCAAATATTTACCTAAACATTGTCCAAAATAAATATGAAAACAGGATGCCAAAGCCAATTATTCAGCTATTTCAAGCTAGAATGCAAAAACCAATTACTAAATACCTTCCAAAACTGTTTTCTTTTTATAAACCAAAAGTCATTGACTAGGACTTAAATTAGATAAGTGATTAAGACACACTACTATCTTATACTATCATCTATACTAATTCAACATCACATATTAATATCACATCAAATATGCAAATTACTAAATAAAAATTACCTTAGTCTCATACTCAACGCTAGCTTTACTCAAATACTCAGCCCTAAGCTTCTCCGTCATCCTAACAGCATTCATCCGCTCGACCTCCTTCTGCAGCTCCGCCTCCTTCAACTCAACCGCCTTAGCAGATTCCACTTCAGCCAGCTGAGCTTCCCTGGCCCACCCAGCTTTCTTCTTAGCCAGCTCAGCATTAGCAAGCGCCACGTCAGCCTCCCTCTCGTTCTCAAAAACCTTAACCTCACTCTTCACCTTCAACTCCTCCTTCCTCCCTTCACCTTGCCTCCTCGTCGCCACAATCTTCGTCTCCGCGTCAATCTTCGCCGCGTTCTGCAAAGTCTCGCCTTCTCTCGCCTTCTTCCCCATCTCACCTTTCTTCTCCGCCTCCGCCACATCCACTTTCGCCTGATTCTCCGCCTCCTTCTGTGTCTTCTTCCCCAAGAAACTGAAATATTCATGTCCTCTAACATCCACCAACTGCTTCACATTCGCGTTGTAAATCAACAGTCCAAATTGATTCAATTCCAATTGTACCTGTAATTAATTATTTTTTGCAGATACAGAGAAAAATAATTATTTTACATATATTTTTAGATGAAAATAAAAAATTATAATATAATTTTTTTATTAATTTTTTAATTAAGAATTTATATGGGATTGTTTCCGCTTTCCAAAAGCTAATATATTTTAACTTATTTAAAACAACTTTTAATAAACAATTAAATTAATCTATAGATGGATTAACTTTAGATTTGTTTATTATTTAATTAAATACGAATAAAATTAAAAATATTAAATTATATATATATAACAGATTAAATTATTAAAATTTTTTAATTTGATCAATTTAATTAAATTTCAAATTAGACCTTATATATTAATTTTTATGAATTTATTTTTAAATAATAATTAAAAAAATATTAAATATACACTTAATATAAAGAAATTTTAATAGTATAATTAAATTATAGAATATTAAAATTAAAAAAATATTAAAATTTTCAATTCGATCGAAATTTACCTTGCCAAACACCTCTTGCTTGAACTCCTTGGTTCCCCTAAAAATCTCCTCCATCGTCATCGACGCGGCCAAAACCCTAGTCTCTCCTTCAATAACTCCTTGAACGAGCTCCTTCGTGTGATTCGACAGCTTATCATGCGGAGAAATCAGTTTAGCGTATTTGAGGAGAGACTCTTCATCGTCGACGCGTGGTCCGATGGTGAAAACTGCAGGGAGGACGAACGGAAGCTTCTCGGCGGACATGGCTTGGACTTCGAAAGTGTAGTTTACAGGTGAAACGTCGAAGACTGTGCAGGACTGACCTGGAAGAATCCATGCCTTCTTCGCGATCTTGATGTCGGCGATTTTGTAGCCTGTGATCACTAAGTATTCCCATGGGTTCGCAATTTTGTACCACATTGTTGAGATTGTTGTCAATCGATTGATACGATGATGTCTGTGTTTATCTTGTAGATTGTGATGATCATCACTATGTGTATATATATAGGGAGTGATATACGTTATTAGAATTTGATACAAAGTTGTATATGAGATATTTTGATATTATTTATTACTTTTTTAAGCCAATTAAAGTAATTACGGGGCAAAAATCAAAACCAGTGAAATCAAATTGATTGCGGTTCGATTAGGAATAGAAAATTTATTATTTTTTTAATTTAATCTGGTTCGGCTAATAGTTTTGTTTCGTTTGGATTAAAGTAATGATTTTGGTTCGATTTTAATTTGAATAAAAGTATTTATTTAAATTATATTAATTTTTGGAATCCTAAACTGAAATAATATATAATCGATTGAATTTTTGTTTAATTTTATATATTTATTTAGTTAGATTGTGAATTAAAATTTTTATTTTTTAATAGTAATTAGTGATTCAGTTTGATATTGTATTTAGTCCAATTTGTTTTTATATTTTGGTTAAATTTCAATATCAAATAAAAATTTTTATTTGAAGTAAATTAATTTTTTTGGTTTTATAAATAAAAAAATCAGTTTGATTCAATTTATATTTCGATTTAATTTTATTAATTAAAATAAAAAATAATGCGAAAATAAAAATTACACACTTAATAATAGCCTATTATATTTATAGGGGATTATTAAATACTGCAGCAAACTTATTAATACCGCATCTACTATTTCAATTTCATCCTTTTATTTGGTTTCTTCTCCACAACGGTATCTCCAGTTTTCTTCAAGAAATTCAAAAACAAAAAAGGTTTTTCTCTTCTCTCCCTTTTTCCCTCTCCTCTAGGGTTTAAAGAAACATTCATGTCAACAGAGTTAACGAAAATATATTAATAAGTTGAGTTGAGACGATATAAAAAAAAATTGAACGAGATGATAATCAAGACAATGAAATAAAGAGTTTCATTCAAAATAAAAGACTATTTTTTTTTAACTTTTAATTATGTTGAGGGTATAATTGGAAAATAAATACGGTATTAATCAATTTGCTTGCGGTATTTATCATTTTTGTATTTATATAATGATAAATTAGATGTATTTTGATATATTTATATATATATATATTATTAAAATTAAATTTAAAAATACAATTTTTTAATTTTAATATTTATGTTGTGTAATGTTTTTTTAAAATATATTTTAATATATGTGAACGAATTGTTAGTGATATTTAAATTAAAATATTTATTTATATGTAATTTAAATAATTTAGAGTGCAATTATAATTTACATTTCTTATTTATTAATGATTCTTGATCCAGAAATTAAAATCTCTTAATTTTACGCGTTTGATATAAAGTGGAACTATAAATTAAAGCTGTTAATTTTATAATTTAAAAATAAAATAACTGAAATAAAATAACTGTATGATTTTATAAAATTGAAATAAAATAATTTCAGGTAAGTTTAAGAAAAAATAGTAAAATTATTATTTTGTAACTTCAGAGCAATTGATTGTGACTTGAATATGTAGGTAGAGTTGACAATTTCGAAGAAATAAGTTAATTAATTAAATTATACTAGTAATTACGTGTAGGTAGTTGAATGTTTCTCAAATTGAAAAAAATTATTATCAACATGGAATCTTGTTTATTAGGGAATGTTAAAGTCTCATCAAAGCAATTTCCTACGAAGTTTCTTTTGTATAATTATGCTCAATATTATTCGAATAGTATTATATTATAGGAAAAAGTAAGTATTTTTTCATATTAAATGAATTTATTTAAGGATGATTTATTGATTTTATTATGTACTAAATCTAAACTGAAACAAATATAAGAATTATCGAATGTCTAAAATTATTGACCATCCTCTTATTTTCTAATTGTTGATTTTTAAGGTAGAGTATTAAATTAGTTGTTGATTAGATTTGTAATATTAATTTTATTTGTAAACTTAAAAATAATTTATTACACATTTAATGTAGATAGTAATCCAAGCCAAATTATTTTTATTTAAAATAAATAAAATAAAAATAATTTCAATGGTTCGATCACTCTAACTAGATGCCGAATGGCAGGATAAAATTAGATTCAGTCGTATTTCAGATTCGAAAGGATTAGGTAAATATAAACCTGAAACATTAAAGAGAATTTCAAAATAACAGTGTAGTATCATATCTAAGTTGTAATAATAAATTTAAAGATTTCGGGTTCTATATGTTCATGTAAGAATGAAATTTTGAATTGTAGGATACCTGGGTTCTAACGATTATGATCAACAGGATAATCAGAGAAGTGAACGGTAACTATACAAGTGAGCATGGCAAGAGAAGATTTTAGTAACTAGAAAAGCGAGCATGACAAGAATTATGATCAACAGGATAATCAGAGAAGTGAACGGTAACTATACAAGTGAGCATGGCAAGAGAAGATTTTAGTAACTAGAAAAGCGAGCATGACAAGAAAAAAATTTTTAGTAGTATTTTTATAAGAGTTTCATCCATTTGATAATCCATTTGATAATGGTCGAAGAATCTATGTATAATCCATATTTCTCTCCACTGCCTATCTATTCTGATAGGACTTTAAACCTCACAGGCGGAGCGGACACTTTCTCTCAATTGCATATCTACTCCAATAGGACTTTGAACCTCACCATCAGACGATATAGATGTTGGTCTTGAACTTAGACCAGCGGGTTGTTTTGGACTTGGGTCACAGGCTGAGTAGACAATAGATATGAGTGACGATGTTGCCACCCGTAATGTTCTGTATGCACACCTCAATTCTTATTAAAAAACACTTATATCATTTAATTAAATATAAATTTTTAAATATGAACCGTGTAATATTTATAAATTGTATTAATAAAAATATTTTACAAAACTAATAAAATTTGTATAGTTATTTATTTATTTTAAAAAATTAAAATTATTAAGTTAGTTATAATTAATAATATTTTTAATAATTAATAATTTTTTAATTAATTTTTAACTTTATTAATAAAAATAAAAAATATAATTAGAACATATTTATTTATTTTAAAATCAGTTATTTAAATATTTATTTTTATTAAATAAATAAAAATATTTAAAATAAAATACTATTTATTTACAAATTCGGTAAATACCGCACCCTAATTTAGTAAATACCGTACTTTTTCCAATTTTATCCTTATTTTAATTAATTAATATATTTTTAATTAATTAATATTTTAATTTAGAATGTCTTAATTCAATTTATATTTATTTGATTTAAAAAGACTTTATATGAATCCTTAAAACTTAGTTTTGAAGTTCAATTGGAGCTGTTGTAATGTTTACGTGTTACTGTAGTTTAATAAGAAAGTTTATTTTGAAACAAAATTCTTAAGTTATTTACATATAAATAGAGTCGAATATAATACAGTATTTTTAGGGTTTTTATCATTTTATTTTTAAATTTTCAAAAATAATGATAATTTTTTCAATATTATTTTTAAATTAAAAAACTTAATAAAAATAAAACGGTAAATTATGAAGTAATAAAGTGCGGTATGATGCGGTATTTACCAATCCCCTTTATTTATAATATAAACTGTAAATTTAATTAATAATAACTTTAATTAATAATAACTTTAATTAATAATAACTTGTTAAAGTCGTAGTTGGAAATTTGAAAAATAATTGATATACCAATCCCTTTTATTTATAATATAAACTGTAAATTTAATTAATAATAACTTTAATTAATAATAACTTGTTAAAGCCGTAGTTGGAAATTTGAAAAATAATTGAATATGTGGATACAACTTTTTCGGGATGAAATAGATATTGGTATAGACGAGTTATTTTAGATTTGTTATGAGGTTATTATTTTCCGTATCTAAAATTAATTTGACCTAACATTTTCTTTTTTCAATTATATCATTCAACTCCTTTTAAATATATATATATATATATATAACTTCTAAAAATAATTGGTAGAAAAAATAAAAATTAAAAATTAAAACGAAAAGAAAATTTAAAAACAAATTAAGAATATTAACTACTGTAAATTGAACGTTAAGATATTACAAAATTTAATTTAAAATAAGTAAGTTAAATACCATCGAATTGATCAGATTTATAGACTAAAATATACAATAAAAGTATCCCGTTCACATAAGGGCACAATTAAAAAAAAAAATTATTCACTTATAAATAACATTTGAAATTTCATCAATGCTACACAAATAACTAAATGGAAGCAAATTTGGTCCACACAAAAATCTGCAAATTATTGAGATCAATCATGAAACAGCAACAAAAATATGATCCCGCTAAAAACTAATTTGGATAAAAGAGATAATATATGGTTCAGTCTAGTAAATCATATATGAGAAATAAGATAAGAATTCACTCTAGCAAAACATATCATGTGTCATACAAGGATACCAAACTGCAAATCCATTAAAACAAAAAGAGTCTTCAATGGAAAAAAGTTGAGAACATCTAAATATCAAAATTCTGCAAAAATAATTTATATTGCTGTGAATGCCTTCTTAGCACCACCAGATGAACCAGCTGGAATGACCTTCAAGACATTAAACCTAACAGTCTTCGACAATGGCCTATTCATGTTTTGCAAAGATAAACAATGAGATCAGAAACTTAAATTGATTACTTACAGAAGGGAACTAGAGAACCTGAATAGATATTAACAAACCTGCATTGGCCAATGATGACATGGTCACCTTCCTTCACACGGAAGCATGGGGAAATGTGTGCTGGAATGTTGGAGTGCCTTTTCTCATATCTGTCGATGCAGGCACCATCTATTGTTAGCATATAGATTAAATATTAAAGAATGTACTAGAGATAAACCAACTCTTGCCTTTGATATTTCTTGACGAAATGCAGGTAGTTGCGGCGAACAATGATGGTCCTGTTCATCTTTGCACTGTGGCAAGTACCAGCAAGGATACGTCCTCTGATAGAAACAGTGCCGGTGAATGGGCATTTCTTGTCAATGTAGGTACCTGGAGAATTGTTGGACAGAATAATTACATTCTAAATCTCTCAAAAAGAATACAAAGATTAAAATCTCCAATGGCAATTAAAAACAAAACGCAATTGTTTTATGAAAAAAAAAAAAAGAATCGCATTATCTCTACTATGAAATGGATATCACACCCATGAAAGTAAAACACAATCAATTTCTTCACAGTATGATATTATAGGAAGTAGACTAACATATCTACCTGCATTACTTGAAATGCTTAAATCTTCAATTAGTCTATACTTGACATAAAAACCAAACATTCTATTTCTTCATAATTCAATTAACCCTTACGAACAGCATGTCAAAGTTTCAAATTACAACCAATACCAAAGCATAAAAAGGATAAAACCAGAGTGACTTTCATATTTTCTAAACCAATCCTCAGTAGCACAGATAACCGTGCCAGAAACTTATAGCAGCAAGTTATCCCATAATCTAATTCAACACAGACATCGATCTCATTTATCCTATTTCGCCAAACACAATTCAATTGACAGAAGCCAACATTCTAACAAGAAAACACATAGCATTCACATAACCACAGATAAGCACTCATCCAAATATGCAACGAGTTAAAATCACATAATTTGGTTAGAACCATTACCTTCAATGGCATCTCTGGGTGTCTTGAATCCCAAACCAATGCTCTTCCAGAACCGATTTCCTCCCTTCCCGGGCCTCTTTCCCTTCGAGCTCTTCTTAGAACTACACAAAACAACAAAAACATATCTCAACAAAAACTCGCAAAAACACACACTTCTCTCACTCAATAGCTTAACTAAATCTGAATCAAAAGATAAAGAACACTTACGCAAGGAAAACCTTGGGCTGCTTCAAAAACGCCTTCTCAGTCTGCAACAGTAAACAAAACAACAGAAGTGAAGAAACACCTCAAGGATATCGAAACGAAGAGCGAGAGAGAGAAGACAATAGATGGATCCATACCTGCTCGGCCATGGCTGGATGTCTGTTGGTTTCTCTTAGACGAGCTGCTGCTGCGACGGAGGCTGCTGGATGTGAGAAACCCTAATTTTAGCCGAAGAGTGAATGCGAGGTAATGACTAGGGTTTATAAATCATGTCCAGATAAACATCTAATGACTTTAATACCCTTCTATGAGTATAGAAATCTCTCTGTTTGCCACCGGGTCTCTATGACTGGGCCTGGCCTGGGCTTTTTCACATTCTCTATTTTATTATGGGCTTCGGGTAATTTTGGGCCGTTTGAAAACCGAAAAGATAGTGGGCTAGATCCGATAAAATAGCCCAAGCATAATTATTTAATATTGAAGCAACATTTATTTTTGCATTAATGGGTACTTCGAATTCTACTCGTCTCTCAAAATATCTTCTTTGCGTTTGGGTTTCTTATAATTAACAGCTAAGAAAGAATATATCTTCTTCCACTAAATAATATCCAATTTAGTGGCCTAATTCATAATCATAATTATAATTAACACGTAACACAAACCACTAAACTCATATCAAACGTTGCAATCTACTAAAAAGTCATGGCTAAAACTTATGGTGGTTTGAACTTCTCTCTCACAAACATGAATTCAAACAAAAATGGTGTTTTCACACAGATAAAGTCAAAAAAGCTTATCTGAGTACACAATTACTCCTTGAACGCAGAGCCTCAATTTTGGCAAATCACTGGCCCCCATTGTGTGTCCTTATTTTCTTCCATGATTCACGATCACATGAACATCTCTCTTCCATCTTAATTTTATTTTCCTTTTTTAAATATTTAAAACAAATATCAAATTTATTCTCTTCTTCGTCCACGTTTCCTTTAAAACACATCACAGATCAATGTCTATAATCCGAGTCGCCAAAAAAATATATAAAAAAATAAAATAAAATATCATATCTCTTTATACATGTTAATACGTGGCATGTTATTAATAACTCAAAGCGTAACATAAACATAGACGACAGTGACTTCGATCTGCAACGTGTTTGAAATCGACACATGTTATAACTTGCCAACACGCACTTTAATTCCCTTTTTGCCCCTGCCGTACGTTACAATCATCTTTGTTAACATCTCCCAAGGACCGCATAGATTCATTCATGTTCAAAAGGTAAGGGTAAAAAGGTAAAACAAGACTACAAACCAGATATCAATAATTTTCACTCAACAAACACATAAGCTTTTGTTTTCAATACGCGCTTGAAAGTACTCGCACACCATCTGTATAAAAATGATAAAAATCTCGCGTTTTAGCATCCGATGCTGTATTATATAATCTTTCTTTGCACCGCATTTTAATTCTCTTCACATTTTCGCCCCTATAAATCTCCCCAAATTCCCTCCATATCCCTATATATTGTCTTATCTATCTCTGTCTCTAAACACAGTACAGAGTGAAAAGATTAACAGTCATGGCTGTTCTGCTCAGCAGCAGAAGAGCTTTTCCGCTCTTTGTTTTCCTCATCGGTTTCTTCTTCCTCTTCGTTTCGTCTAACGGTCTTCATCGCTTCCACGTCGTTCGATCTCCGTCGCTCAGTTCAGGTACTGTTTGATTTTGATTTGTTTGTTTGGTTACAGAGAAAATGGAAGAGAAAAAGTTCATTGTGTTTTGAATTGCAGGTGACTTGATCCGGGAGAAACACCTGACGGAGATTTCGAAATCGAGTGGAAGAACTCTGCTTCAAGCGACGACGGAGAGTAGTGGTAACTCGTCATCGCTTGTTTTGGCGGCGGAGAGGACGCGGAGGAAAGATCCTTCCGATGATTTTAAAAGATATACCGGTGGATGGAACATCACCAACCAACATTATTGGGCCGTATGTTTTTCTTTTTATTATTTTATTTTTTAAAAAATAAATGCTTTTAATTTTATATTTATTTGAATGCTCAATTTGCATTTTCTGTTTTATTTGGTCGATCTACCTTGAGAAAATTCAGCATAAAAAAAAATATATATATATATTTTTAATTATTATATATATATTTATTATTTATTTATTTATTTATTTAACCAGTCAAAGCCTGCATTAATTGTGCTGGCACTGGATAGATACATTTGGATGTATGTATGTGGAGGAGTGTTTTGCTTATTATACTTGACGGCTAATTGAATTTGACGATAATTAAGGAAATTTGTTTTGCTTTTTCTTTTGTTTAAAGACAATTTTAAGAATCTTTTTAGTGGTTCTTTATATTCCTTTATGTTATCTTTTGAATATTTGAAAATGAGGTTGTCAAAGTATGCTTTTATTACTAATTTAAATAACTTAAATTGTGAAAATGATACTTATTTACTATGTTATTGAAAATATACTGTCAAGATTTTAGCTTCATTGACTTAAACAGCTAATATTGTGCGGTGGTGTTTGGATTTTTGGTGCCATTGTGGGACTGTTCTGTTTATCTAGCTCATGTCAACTTTAAATTGTTTGTGTTGATATCACTGAATGTTTTGCCTGTTAAGAGAATGCTTTTGCTATAATATGACAGTATTTTTCACTATCTGTTGGAACTACATGGGAAGTTGAAACAGAATCATGGAAATGTTGAGGTTTTAACATGAAATGTTGTAAATTTGACTGCTTGATTGTTTGGTTGCAAGTTGAGAGTATAATGAATTGATGTTTGATTTGATTTGATTTCGCAGTCAGTAGCTTTCACCGCAGCTCCATTGTTTGTCATTGCTGCAGTCTGGTTTGTGTTGTTTGGGCTGTGCTTATGCTTCATTTGTATCTGCCGTTTCTGTTGCGCAAGGGAACCTTATGGCTATTCCCGGGTTGCTTACGCCTTGTCGCTTATTTTTCTCATATTGTTCACCATTGCAGCGATGTAACCGCTCTTTCCTACTCTTTTTTCTTTAAATTCATTCATACTCTCTGCTGAAAAATGTTGCTTTTTTGTGCTTTCAGCATTGGATGTGTTGTTCTTTACACTGGTCAAGGGAAATTTTACAGCAGTACAACAAGTACACTGGACTATGTTGTATACCAGGCGGAATCCACTGGTCAGAAATTAAGTGAAGTGTCAGGTTATTTTGCTGCAGCTAAGGGAACTGGAGTTCAGCAAGTCTATCTGCCTTCTGATGTCCAAGCTGATATAGACAATATCGAATCCAAAATTAGTTCTGCGTCTACTCTGCTTAATACTAAAACAGCTGAAAACTCACGCGATATTCGACGCCTTCTTAATTCTGTGTAAGTGTAGCATTCTGCCTCTCTTATCATTTCTTTTTTAAGTTTGTGTAAATTTTTCCTTACAATAATGCTCTATCTGTGTTTCTATGGTGCAGGAGGAAGGCACTTATTGTAATTGCTGCTGTTATGCTTCTTTTGACATTTTTAGGATTCTGTAAGCTTCTTTTATTTCATCAAATCTTCATTGCCTCTTTTTAATTACTACGGAACTCAGTTCATGACTAATATTTTTGTGATAATTGGTACAGTATTCTCACTGTTCGGAATGCAATTCTTTGTCTACATGTAAGCAAGTTTACTACGACATTATTCTAGTTATTTCTTCACTCTTAGATATATGCCAAATTCATTTTTTCCCCATACATTTTATGCAGACTGGTGATCATTGGATGGATTCTTGTTGCCGGAACATTTATATTATGTGGCATCTTTCTTCTTCTCCACAAGTAAGTTCTAGTAGTTAACAGTCCATAATTATCATCCTTTTTACTCTCTAACCAGCTAACTTGAAATAGTTACTTAAAAACCATCTTTTGATGCTGAGTTGAAGTAGTTTGCATGCAGAGTTGAAATGGTTACTTAAAAACCATCTTTTGATTTGTCCATAAATTATTTTTGCTTCAATAACAAGTCTGATCAATCGTATTTCAAACCTATTTAATATCTTCTATCTTTAGCTTTAAGTTCTAGTTCTTTATTCGGTTGCTTTTTGCTTGCCAAAAGGTTTTAAGATCTTCCAATTGCGGTCCTGAGGTTTTTTCTTTTTAAAGTATTGTTAATCCTTGTTTCAAAATATCAACTACTTTCGCCTTACTCTTCCTCTTATTTGGACTTTCGTCTTCCGGTCATGCACTCTTTAGTTTCATGAAATGCTTGTAGTATATAACCAGATTGAGACATCGATTTCTTCTACTTTGTAGAACCAGTTGGATATATAGCTAAGACATTTTCTGTATTCTAGTGTGACTGCAGACACCTGTGTCTCAATGAACCAATATGTACAACATCCTGCTGCCCACACAGCTTTAGACGATATCATACCATGCGTCGACAATGCCACCGCTCAAGAAACCTTAATGAGAACAAAAGAAGTCTCTTCCAAGCTTGTTGACGTGGTTAATACCGTCATCTCCAATGTTTCAAACCTTAACTTAGCTCCCAACTTCAAACCCTTATACTACAATCAATCCGGTCCACCAGTACCAAGCCTTTGCAACCCGTTCAACCCGGACCTGACAAATCGAGCTTGCAGATCCGGTGAAGTGGACTACAAAAACTATTCTCAGGTAAACCTGAACCTAATAAAACATTTTGCTAAAGCTGAAGCCTTATTAGCTGCCTTATAAGTTATATTCCCCGGAACTGATTTCTTTGTAGTTACATTCTCACCACTTAAAACACACACTTTTCTTTCAGGTCTGGAGAAACTACGTCTGTCAAGTCTCATCAGACGGAATATGCACAACTCAAGGACGCTTAACTCCAAACATGTTCGACCAAATGGGAATAGCTGTAAACCTGAGCTACGGTCTATACAACTACGGACCATTCCTTGTCGACCTGCAAGACTGTACATTCGTCCGGCAAACATTCACTGACATATACCGCGACCACTGTCCTGATCTACGACACTACAGCAGGTACATCTACATTGGTCTTGTAATGGTTTCAGCTGCAGTCATGCTCTCTTTAGTCTTCTGGGTTATATATGGAAGAGAGCGGCGTCACCGTGTCTATACCAAACAGTATGATCAGACTCATGAGCAGCCTCATGATGGGAACAAGAGTGGAACTTGAAACTGAACTCCATTGATGTGGAGAAGAAGGTTGTTGTACACTAGTCTGCGGTTTTTGGGTAATGAATGTATATCTTAGAATGATGTTTAGTAGAGAGGCTTATATTTATCTTTGCTGTAGTTAAATCTTGTGTGTTATGGAAATGAGTATGTTTATGATTTGTTGTTTTCTGTACAAGCGAACTTGTGTTTGCTCATTTTTCAAGTGAAGCTTGCCTAGTTTTGTCCAATCGAATTATGTTAGCTATCTACTAGTATACTTATATAGCGAGAGGTGCCGGGCCGGTTCTATCCGATCCAAGCCCGATTGTTTCCGGTTTTTTAAGATTAAACCGGTCCGGCATCATTTAGGTGGTAAAATCAGATCATTCTGTCAAGCTGGTTTAAAAAATAAAATTAAATTAAAAAATCTACATTTTACTGCAAATAGAAATTATTTAAAATTAGAAATTTTAAATTTTTTTTTTATTCAACCGGTTTTGCTTTGAATTTTAAATCAATTTTTCTAATAAATTTAAAAAATAAATTAAAATCAATTAATACCGATTTGTACCGGACCGATTTAGTCTAACCGAATTTTATGTCCGTCCATTGGAGTGGGCTGAAAATCCTAACCCGGTCCGAAGTTAAAGCTCAGGCCCAGGCTTGATAATTCTGAAAGGCTCAGGCCCTATAATTCCGAAAGGCCAGAAGGCCCATGTTCCTTCTGAGATGCATCAGCTGACCGAGTAAACCGTTGGGAAAATCCGGATTCTGCGGAGACCTTTCCGCAAGAATCTCGGCAGAATCTGACAACGATTCCCGAAGCCTCTATAAATAGAAGGCTCGACTTCACTAACGAGACACATTCTCTGACTTACTGAAACTCTACCAAAATCTCTATTCGGCTATCTTCATCTCCGATACATCATCGATCTCAATTAATTAAGATCTCAATTAATTAAGTCCAGAGCGTTGTCAGGCGTCAGTCGCTTATCTTTCGAGACTATACTTCCGACAGGAACCATTTATCACATGAAGTTAATTTTCTCCTTTGTTTATTTAGTTTCTCATTTGTTTTCAGTCCAAAACTGGCTTGAGCGTCGTAGTGCCTACGGCATACACCACACCGGTGTCACAGGTCCAGTCCAGAACTGATTTGAGCGTCGGAGTGCCTACAGCAGACACCACACCGTTGTCCCAGATCTGCTCGGACGTTATTTTTCTCTTTTGTAGGATACCTTGACACTTGGAATTGGTCCACATTTCACTCGTAGTTCCGAACCACTATACTTATATATATTTATATATACCAAAATAGAATATGCTTAATTCACCCACATATATTATCACGTGTAAATCAAGTGTCTCCACAATATAAAACCATAAGCTAGTGTAAATAAGAGTAAACCAAAACAGCCTCTCATTATAGACTCCACTCATGTACATGGCCCAATGCAATTGAAATGAACATAAACAATATCTAAAACGCGTTTTGTGTTGTGTTTGTTCTATTTTAAACTAATCCATGTTGTTTGCCTTCATGGATCTAACAAACCCTAATTAATTTCAACTGATTTTATAATCAAAACTTAATTCACTGTTTAAATATTTTTTCTTTTTATGTGATGGAGAATATTCGGTTTCTTTACTTTCACTTATTCCTTGTGTTTTTCCTCTTTATTTATTTATTAATTGATTATTGCTTAAGCTTTCATTATATGTAATATTCTTTGCTAATCTTTTCGGATTATATATTTATGCCTTACGCTTCCATTTGATATTATTTACTCAAGCGAAATTTTTTTTCATGAATTTTAACTAAGAACTGTTAGTATAATTTTCACAGTATTCTAATAAATAATTTTATTATTCTTTAATTAATATTTATATTAAAATCATTAGTTATGTGATTTTTAAAAAATTTAAATGAATAGGGAAGTTTTTAAATATAAAATAAACTCTTGATATTAATAATGAGACAACATTATGATATATAAATATACCACCATTGAATATAAAATATCACTATAATTTAAAAGTTTCCAATGTTATTTACAAATGAAATCCTTATTATTCATTCATGTATATAGTCATCGGTATTTTTACATATTATTTACATGCAGATGTTTGATTTTAACCATCACCAGCAAAAGCTGCAACAACTAGAATTTAAAATTGGAAATATTAGTTGTAGATCTATATAGATGAAGTTAAAAATTAAAATAATAAATGGAGCTATCTAGTGTCTCTTTTCTCCACATTTCAAGGCATTGAAACTTTATTTTATTTTTTATAAACAAAAAAGTTGAATTTGGTGCCAGCTGTAATCCTTCTTGTCTCTATTATTTCAAACACCAATTTAATTAATATTATCATTGCACATTGCCTTCGCTTTGATTTTCACTCCACTTTGTTTCAATCACTATTTCACAGCTCACACAGCCCATGCTAATATTAACATTTTCAAATATGCAATTCTTAAATTTGCATTAAAATTTTGTAATTGAAAGTCTCTTATTAACTCAAATTACTTCCATTATCCATATTGATTTTGTGCAATTTAAAATAATTGTAGTATTTGATGATAACTATAAAAATTGTAATAATTATTAAATATATATATATTTTAAAATAATTTAATTATTTTTTTGAATATATAAATATTAAATAAAAATATATTGATAACTTTAAATTAGTAATTTTAGTAGTGTTTTAAAATATTTTTAATTTTATCTGATCCATTATAATCAATGGTAGACTTCAAAATAAATTTAAATATTTTTTAAAATAAAAATTATTGAGCATTTTAAATATTATTTAAAGTATTTTTTTTGGTGAAGTTTAAAACATATTTATACTTAATATTAATAAATATAAATATAAAATTATTTATTTTTCTTATTATTTTATCTTTAATAATTATTTAAATTATTATATTTATTAATAATTATTATTTTTATTTAACTATTATAATATCATTTACAGTTAAATATTTTATAATCACTCTCTAATAATATTTTAGCAGTGAAATTTATTTTTTGTAATAATAATTTGTCTATATCAACTAAAAATATATGGTCAAAGTACTTTACCACTTACTTTAATTTATTAAATCACCCTAATTATCCAAATAATATAAAACCAAACCCTAAAGTTGGAAACCCATCACCATAGACTTCAAAAGATGAGCTTACAAGAAAAGATAACACAAACCCTAATTCTCACTTAACCTCCCTAGGCTGGTTACAACTAGCCAACCAAACCCCAATTATTAAATCTCACTAAACAATTCCATTTCAACTTTCAATTATTTGCACCAACACATACCATACAAATCTCTCCATGTATGTAATCTACCCCAACCAACCATTAACAATTAATTAAATAATTAAAATTCTCAACTGCCCAACTCCATGTGCCTCTCTTTCTCTTCTTTATTATTCTACATTTCATGTCTCCTTCATTGTTCATTTTTTTTTTTTTTTTAGTTATTTAAAATCCATTAAATGGGGTTCAACAACTTGGCCAATAATTAATTTGATTATATCACCATCTTGTTTTGATAAATATCACTATATTGTTTAATCAAAATTTGGCATCACTTTTGTTTGTATATATTTAACATTGGATTTTTCAATTGGTTTTGGTTGAGACTTTGGATGATGCTTATCTTTAGATTAATTATTAATATTATCTTTTGAGATTTGTTTAAATATGTATTGATAAATTATGTTTTTGCTTCTGATTTTGATCACAAATATGCTGAGGTTGACATGTAGTAGAGAATTAGTTATATCAATAAAATATTTTATTATTATTATTAAAATATTAAAGCAAATTAAAATTTATTTTTAAATTAATAAATTATTTTTTTAAAATAAAAATTTAAAAAATATTCGAAATAGCTAACATATTATTTATTTCATTTTATTTCTTTTTTTTATTATTTTTCAAATAACTTTAAAAAGTAGAATTTGTAAAATATTTATAAAAATTACGAAGGAAGAGGATAGTATATAGGTTATTGTGGTTATATTTTATATTTAATTTTCTAAAATTTAAAATAAAATTAAAATATTTTATTAATTTTAAAGCTTTAAATGATAAAAATAAAGGTATATTATTTATTATTATTTTTTAAAAAATGTAGAGTGGAATTGTAAATTTAATAGGTTTATATTAACAAAGCAAATGACAGCTCAAACTAAGTCAAGATTAGGGAACACTAACCAAGAGATTATATTTTAATTAAATATCTCAATAGAATATTATGTGTACCATCTACGATTTGTCAGTATTGAATAACTTTAGATTTTACTAGGTAACCAGATCAAGTAATAGATTCAATTTTAGTCAGGTGAATCCAATTACATGCAGACAAGTACTTGAAACATTTAGAAAATTAAATTTTTAATTTTATAATTACTGTTTTGAAAAATACGTAATAAAAAATTTATTAAGAATATTCAAAAGTCGTGGTTCCAACTTTTGACCCAATTCATTTGGAATTATGAATTATGCTCATGTTTAGAATATTCTCACATAAGACCACTAGGAAGTATATTTTTCAAAATAAATTCAATTATTATTAATAAATTAAAATAAGTGAATGGTAAATAAATATTTAAATTGGCTATAATTTTAAAAATAATTATAATTAAAATAATTTAAATTAATATATTTATTTCAAATAATAATTATTAAAAAAATATAAATATAATACCTTTTATTTAAATGATCAATAAAAATACAACTTATGTTTTACAATTATTTTTAAAAATCACATATGATTTTATAAGTTATCAAAAGATAACAATTTATATATATAACTAGTGAGGGGACTCGCGCATTGCGCAATAAGTATATATATTTTTTTAATTTTAATATTAAATTATTTAAGCACTAAAGATATTTAAATGGGTTAAAAATTGTAGATAATCGGTTTTATCATATGAATATATAATAATTTAAACATATTATTAAAATTATGTATGTTTTGAATCAATTAATAAACCATATTATGATAAATAAATCAATAAAAAGATTTGAATTATTTTTAATTATTGCATTATATAATATATCGGGTATTAAATAATTTTACCTATTGATAATAGAGAATGTTTGATTTTTTTTTTTCCTTGACAAACTTGGTTAGAATTAAATGCCCATATATGTTTCAATTGTAACATTAATAATAATCACTTTTCAATTTCAATGAAATATTTTCTAAGACGAACAAACGGTTTATCTAATGTCTAGGGAAAGGTTTAGGTGCATTTATGGCACCTTATAATTTAAAATATATTATAAATATAAAAATAAGGAGAAGTATGTAATATAATATTTCTATTTTAAAAAAAAAAATAAATATAGTATGAATTAATGGGTGGAATTACACTATTAAAAAAAAATAAAGTTATCAAATTTAAAATGTTTTAAAAAATAAACAATTATAAATTTAGCACATAAAAAATCAATCATGTTTTTGAAAAAACTAACCCACTTAAAAAAAAAAAAAAAAACAAAACAAAACAAAACAAAAAAGCTATTATAAGTTATATGAAGTATTGATTTATTGGACTAATCATTTTAAACCTTCTTTTTGAAATTAAGTTATTTTCAAATTTTAAATATTTATATATATTATATTGAAATATGAAAAATATGCTTTGAAAGTTTTTTTTTTTTTTTTTCTATAATAGTACTAATTTTGAAAATGAGAAAATTGAAAAATGCATTGAATTATATAAATAAGATGTCACATGAGAAAAGAAAAAGAGAGTCAGATATTTTCTTGGATTTATACACTATTTAACAAAAAAATTAGTGTTAATTAAAAAAATTAACAAAAAATATATCAATTTTGAAATGGAAAATTTAACAAAAATATTATACTATTGTTAACTAAAAAAATAAGTGGGATGAATATTAATTTTTATAGAATAAAAGGGATAAATTTAAATGAAATATAAAATTTATTTTATTATTTGACTTATTCTTTACCTAAATCTATAATACATGTGAACAAATATTGTAATATCCCGAAAGAAAACCACTTAGGTCGCCTTTTGAACAACGATACCGAGTACAAAAATTTATAATATCAAGTTAATTTAAGTTACACTTTACGACAAAATTAACATTTCTAACTACACACAAATTAAGGACTGTGGTTTATATCTCGTCATAATGTTGCTTTCTGTACCAATCCACTAGTGATGGTTCACATTGCAGCATCATCGTCACTGCTACCTGCACAAATAAAAAAAATATATCCATGGATCAAAAAGTGGTGGTTCACAGAGTCTAATTATAATAGAGTAGAAGAGAAAAAGAAATGCATATATAATGAATGTAATGTGACATTTTGAGAAGAACAAGAGTGAGAATGGTAGAGCAGATTCATGTATGTATTGAAGTATTTATAACAAATTATGTAACGTTTCAATAGTATAGATTAATTTTCGTCATAAAATTTGATTACATTAAGAGAGAATATGGAGAGAAACAGTCATACTTGTAGTGGGAAAATAACCTACGACCTTTAAGGGTCAAAGGTAAGGTTGTAGCAAACCAAAAAGATTTCAGAGTTTCACAAGCAAAATGGGCCAGAGCCCAAGACCAAGTCAATTCGGCCGAAAGAGTGCTTCGGCCATAGCTATTTCGGCCGAACAAGCAGCTTACCAAGCCCCAAGAGGCTCCATTTGAAACCATCTCGGGACACTCCAGTACATCAAGAGCCAAAGCCTAACGAGCCAAAAACAATACGTCGAGAATCAATCCTCCGCTCGAAGCAGGCCAGCAGGCCTTCGACAGAAGCAGGCCCGCAGGCCTTCGGCCGAAGCGAGCCCAAGAGGCCCAACTACCATTTGCAGCCAACGAAAGACGACACAAACCCAGCAGTCTTCTAGACAATATAAAAGGGCCCAAGCCCAATCCGCTTCACATACGGTTTCCTGAATCAATTCCAACTAAGATATCCTTCTTCAAATACAATAAGGAGACCGATTTCAAGAAAGATGAGAATGCACCAGAGGTGATGGTCAAAATGGGCGAAAGAGGTCAGAGTCCAGAGACCATGCTCGGCCGAAAGGGCCAAAAGGTCCAGAAGGCGAGTCCAAAAACCATGCTCGCCCGAAAGGGCCAAAAGGTCCAGAAGGCGAGTCCAGAGACCATGCTCGGCCGAAAGGACCAAAAGGTCCAGAAGGCGAGTCCAGAAACCATGCTCGGCCGAAAGAGCCAAAATGTCTAGAAGGCGAGTCCAGAAACCATGCTCGGCCGAAAAGGCCAAAATGTCCAGAAGGCGTCCAGAGACCATGCTCGCCCGAAAGGGCCAAAAGCCCAGAGACAACCCAACTTGACCGAGTTCAGTAAAGTCCCGACCATGGTACACCAGTCCACCAATTTCAGATCTGACCAAACAAGGATTCCTAAAACCCGATTGATGAAGGAAGACATATCCCGCTGAATCAAGGTTTCTAGAAGTCCAGTCAACGAAGGAAAACCAATCCCATTGAGCTAGGGATTCCGGAAACCCAATCACTAGAGGAAGACCTTTTTCATCGAAAGAGAGACACCAAGCCTTAAGGGAAAGAGAAGTCCTAATCCTTCCAAAAAAGAGACTAGCAACCCCTATAAATAAGGGGTAGAGGCAATTGTAAAGGATCCGAATTTTTATTCATTAGAACTAAACTCTGTGAGATTATCTCTGTAAGTTTTTTAGCTATTTTCTCAAGCAATCTTAGCCTAATATTTGGCTGTGGTTTATTTGGCACCACAATACTTAAAGGGAAATATGATATAAAAAGAGAATCGTTTAATAACTTAAAAATAAGTCTCTTTATATATATAATTCATAACATATATTTTTAATATTTCTGATATATGAAAAAAAAATATATTTAATAGATTTAATTATCACTTTAATATTTTGTCTCGATATATGAAAAGTATAAATTTAATATTTTTAATATATTTAAAAAAGGATAAAAATTAAGAAATCATTTATTTATTGTTAAATGTTAAATGTTGTGACACGTGGAAACATATAATTGGTAAAATATGATCGAATTTCAAAATTTACAATTTTACTTATTTTTCCACTCAAAGCTCAACTCTCAGCCATTCACGTCAGATTGGTGGCCTCGCTGTGAGTTGCTGCTTTATATATATATATAGATTTTCAAAGAAAAACAACTTCTTTAATTTGATAAATTATTTAAAAATATTTTATAATTATCTAAAAGAAATATTAAGATGTTTTATTTATGAAATAATTATTTTAAAAAATCAATTATCAAATTAGTAATAATTTTTATAATTAATTAACCGTAATTTTTAAATACATGATTTTTTTTTTTTATAAACAATCAAAATTATAAATATTATGTAATGGTGTATGTATGGATTCCACCAAATCCATTACTTGTCATGTTGCATGGGTTTATTAACCCAAAATGTGACAAGTGTCCATATTTTTGCCTATAAATATAAGATGAAGGCAATGAGAGACTTTGCCAATTCACTTCATATCTTCCTCCTCTCTTTCTATCTCTAGTATTATGTAAGTCATTTCTTGTGTTGGTTCTAGTATTCTGGGTGTTGATTCTGGTTTGGTTTTGTAACACGTTATCAGCACGAGTATGCTCTCTGGTTGCCGCCCAGACGGATCCTCCAGATCATAAAGTGATGGTAACGATGTTTTGGTTATACTGAGATGCTGCCGGAATTATATTGAAAAAAAAAATGAGATGTTGGTCTGGAACCATAAAAAGATGAAAATGGAAAATATGCTGGAACCATAAAAAGAGGGAAATGGAAATTTGGTAGAAAAGAGAAAAGGAAAAAATTGGTATAAAAGAGGAAATAAAAAAAATTGAAAAAAAATGGATGAAAAGAGGAATAATTATTTGAAAAAGAGGATGATATATTTATTTAATTGGAAATATATTTATTGATTAATTGTTTGGTGTTTGAAAAAAGGGAATTGTTCATCTTGAGATATGAAAAATATGTATATTAATTGAGATGAAAATGAAATTGATTTCATCAAATGAGTTGGTCTTAGATTATTGAGTTAATTTGGAAATTGGTTGAGAAATAGAATTCATATATTGGGTATATGGAAATAATGAATGATGATAAAAATTCCATTGAAAGAAATTATTTTTGAAAGAAATTACTTTTGAGATGAAAATTTCTGAGGTTCAAATTATTATTTGTTATAGAGGGAGAAACAAAAATGACAAAAGAATAGGACATCTATTGTATTTAAATTTTGTCATATGAAATCTATTGACCAAGAAGATGGTTAAATTTATTTATCCAGGAAAAGATAAATAATTGAATATGAAGAAGGTTGATTATGTGGAAAGTTTAAAATATATGGAAAATTATTGAAATATTGATGTGGAATTTTGAAAAGAAAAGAGGAATTATTCAATTTGGTTGATTGAATTGAATTGATTTGGACCATATAGAAATTATATTTGATTATTTTGGGAGTTGAAATATTTACCAAGAATATATCATTATTCCAGAAAATCTTGTGTGAAGTTTGGCGCTGCCAACCCAAAATAGAAAATTTGTCCAGATATATATGTATATATTTTTGTTGCATCATTAATCTTTATTTAGAGCATACGCAATGCATTTTAATTTAATTGTCAATTTATTTAGTTGTGTTTATTATTTTAGTTATTGGTATGGACACTTGAGAAGTGTCGGAAATTGGAATATTGAAAAGGCTCTGGATCTATCTGGGAAAAATTATATTGATATAAATGGATGAGTATGGAAATGGCAATAATGAGATTACTCTCCAACCCAGATCATAATCCTGATTATTTGAAAGGGAAAAAGGATTCAATTAAGAAATGAGCCTAGAAAAATCTCAGCAATGAATATTTGAAATAAATATAGTTTATTGAGATAGAATCTCAGAGATTAAATTATGAAAATTATGAAGAAATTATATGAGAAATCCATGATGGGATATAATTGCATGGATATATTTTTCGACTTAGTATATTGATGTATTTATTGATTAAAGTCAGAAAAAATTGGAAAATTCTGATATGTGGCTTTGTTTATTTGGATAGGATATGGAAATTCCAGGAAATATGTCAGAAATATGTTTGATTGATAGTGCTACAACCCATTCTATCCTCCGAGATAAAAAATATTTCCTGAACATATCTGAATATAAGGCTCGAGTAAATACCATATCTGGTTCTGCTGATTTAATTGAGGGATATGGAAAAGCTATAATGCTGCTAGAAAAAGGAACGAAAATATGTATCCATAATGCATTATATTCGAGTAATTCGAAACGAAATTTGTTGAGTTTTAAAGATATCAGGAAAAATGGATACCATTGAGACAGTGAATGAACAAAATATGGAGTATTTGTATATCACGTCTATTGTTTTTGGACAGAAAATTGTTCTGGAAAAACTCCATACATTATCATCTGGTTTATATTTACGAAAATATCTCCAATAGAAGCCTACGCTGTAATGAATAAGAAAATAACTGACCCTAAAGTTTTTCAATTATGGCATGATAGACTTGGCCATCCTGGGTCCACAATGATGCGTAGAATTGTTAAGAATTCTAATGGACATCCATTAAGTGATTTAAAAATATTGATATCAAAAGATAATTTTTGTACTGCTTGTACTCAGGGGAAATTGATAGTTAAACCATCCCCCTTAAAAGTAAATATTGAATGTCCATCGTTTTTAAAAAGAATTCAAGGGGATATTTATGGACCAATTCATCCACCAAGTGGGCCATTTAAGTACTTTATGGTGTTGATTGACGCATCTGCGAGATGGTCACATGTATCTTTATTATCAACACGGAATGTGGCGTTTGCTAAGTTGCTTGCCCAGATAATAAGATTGAGGGCACAATTTCCAGATTATCAGATTAAAAATATTCGTTTGGATAATGCTGGTGAATTTGCATCAAGGGCGTTTAATGATTATTGCATGTCAATTGGTATAAATGTTGAACATTCAGTACCCCACGTTCATGCCCAGAATGGATTAGCGGAATCTTTTATTAAAAGGCTTCAAATAATTGCCCGAACGTTGTTGTTACAAACTCAATTACCGATTTCCGCTTGGGGTCATGCAATATTACATGCAGCCACACTGATACGTCTGAGACCCACTGCATATCATGAATATTCTCCGTTACAGTTGGTAACTGGAAATAAACCAGATATATCTCATTTGAAAACTTTTGGTTGTGCTATATATGTTCCCATAGCACCCCCTCAGAGAACCAAAATGGGACCACAACGTCGTTTGGGAATTTATGTGGATATAATTCACCATCTATAATTAGATATCTGGAACCCATGACGGTGATGTGTTCACTGCAAGATTTGCAGATTGCCATTTTAATGAAGAATTATTCCCACGACTTGGAAAGGATGGACCTTCTAATGCTGGTAAAAATGAACTCGTTTGGAAAAGTGAAAGGATGCATTATTTAGATCCACGTACTGGTCAAAGTGAAAATGAAGTACGTAGGATAATTCATTTACAAATGGTTGCGAACCGTTTACCAGATAGTTTTGTTGATGCTACTAAAGTTACGAAATCTCATATACCAGCATGTAATGCACCAGCTCGACTGGATGTGCCTACTGAGAAATCAAAACAGATGGTAACTGGTGAGGCATCTGAAATCCAGAGAAAACGTGGTAGACCTGTTGGGTCCAAAGATATTGTACCACGAAAACGAAAAGTTAGAATCGAGAATACTATTGATATGATACCTCCGAAAAATACTAATCAAAATTTACAAATTGTGGAAGTCAGAAATCCAACTGAGGAAAAGACCTCTCAGGAGGTAAATGTATCCAAGAATGAAGAAATATCCATTAATTACAAAAGAAATTTGGAACCGTGAAAACTTTGTTGTTGATAATATGTTTTCATATGCAGTAGCTATTGATGTGATGAATGATGATTATGAACCTCAATCCATCATTGATTGTAGGAAACGAAATGACTGGCCAAAATGGAAAGAAGCAATCCAAGCAGAATTAAGTTCATTGAATAAACGGAACGTTTTTGGACCCATTATTGAAACACCAAAAGGTGTTAATCCAGTTGGTTATAAATGGGTATTCGTTCGAAAGCGAAATGAGAAAAATGAAATTGTGAGATATAAAGCCCGATTGGTTGCTCAGGGTTTCTCACAAAGGCCTGGGATTGATTTTGATGAAACGTATTCACCTGTGATGGATACAATTACTTTCCGGTTTTTGATTGGATTAGCGAAAGAAAGGAATCTGGAAATGAGGTTAATGGATGTGGTAACTGCATATCTATACGGTTCCCTGGATATAGAAATCTTCATGAAAGTTCCAGAAGGATTAAAAATCCCTGAAATTAATAAAACCTCGCGGGTTATACTCAGTGAAATTACAAAGGTCACTATATGGATTAAAACAGTCTGGACGAATGTGGTATAATCGTCTAAGTGAATACTTAATTAAGGAAGAGTACATTAATGATACTATTTGTCCATGTGTGTTCATTAAAAAATCAGGATCTGGTTTTGCAATAATAGCAGTCTATGTTGATGATATGAACTTGATTGGAACTCAAAATGAAATCCAAGAGACTGTTGAATATTTGAAAAGAGAATTTGAAATGAAAGACCTGGGGAAAACAAAATATTGTCTGGGATTAGAAATTGAACATAGAAATAATGGAATTTTGATCCATCAGAAAGCTTATACAGAAAAGATCTTAAAAAGATTTAATTTGGAAAAATGTCATCCATTAAGCACCCCAATGGTCGTTCGTTCTCTTGATCCCAAAAAGGATCCATTCAGACCCAAAGATGATGATGAAAATGTTTTGGATTCTGGAACACCATACTTGAGCACAATTGGTGCCCTTCTATATCTAGCCCAATGTACGAGACCAGATATTGCTTTTGCTGTAAATTTATTGGCTAGATACAGTTCTGCCCCGACTCGTCGTCACTGGAATGGAATTAAACATATTCTTAGATATCTTTGGGGAACTGTTGATTTGGGACTGTTTTAATCAAATTCAGATAATCCTACTGGGTTGGTTGGCTATGCTGATGCCGGTTATCTTTCGGATCCACACAAAGCTCGTTCTCAGTCTGGATATATTTTTACATATAATGGCACAGCTATCTCTTGGAGATCCATAAAGCAAACTTTGGTTGCTACTTCTTCAAATCATGCTGAAATTTTGGCATTGCATGAAGCCAGCCGGGAATGTGTCTGGTTGAGATCGGTTATACATCATATTCAGAGTTCATGTGGTATCCCACAATCAAACGAGCCAACAATTCTTTACGAAGATAATGCTGCTTGTATCGCCCAAGTGAGAGGTGGATACATCAAAGGGGATAGAACGAAGCACATATCTCCCAAATTTTTCTACACTCACGAGCTCCAAGAATCCAGACAAATCAACGTGAAGCAGATTCGATCTTCAAACAATTTGGCTGATTTACTGACAAAGACATTACCAACCTCCACATTCGAAAGGTTGCTTCACGGAATCGGAATCGAATGCGAAGACTCTCCAAATTAGTTGATTGATTCATGGGTGTTTCCATCAGGGGGAGTTTTGTAAAATGTCTGGGTTCAAACTGTACTCTTTTTTCCTTATCCAATTTTTGTCCCACTGGGTTTTTCTGGTAAGGTTTTTAACGAGGCAGTCGATGGTGAAATCCAAGGGGGAGTATTATGTAATGGTGTATGTATGGATTCCACCAAATCCATTACTTGTCATGTTGCATGGGTTTATTAACCCAAAATGTGACAAGTGTCCATATTTTTGCCTATAAATATAAGATGAAGGCAATGAGAGACTTTGCCAATTCACTTCATATCTTCCTCCTCTCTTTCTATCTCTAGTATTATGTAAGTCATTTCTTGTGTTGGTTCTAGTATTCTGGGTGTTGATTCTGGTTTGGTTTTGTAACAATAAATGATTTTTTGAAAAATTATAAAACAGAAGGTGTTTTTTAGTCAATTTTATCACACTATATATAATTTTTTTTTCTTTCTAATTTTACTGTTTTGTAATAATAAATAAATAAATAAAGTTATTTTCAAAAATGATAATAATAATAATGTTGAATGTAGACCAACATAAATGTGAAACTAAATCAGAAGAAGCTGGAACCCAAATGAAGACATTTCGTGCAAGACTTGTGAACATAACTATGTTGTCCGTCTGTCGTGTTCTAAGAAATTGGACAGCTAACGGCCACACATAAATTGACCGAAAAAATATTCAAAATTACTAACTACCATAATTAAAATAATTATTTATTTTTCCCACACAAACTTAATCAACTTTGTTTATTCATACACAAATATAACAGTCAATAAAGTAAAGCAATTATTGACTAATTATAACTTAAGTCATCGTTTATTTTTGAATTAGTCTCCAAGTATATAACAGTCATAGTCTTATGTGATCCATGTTTGTTTATTAATTTTGTTAATTAGCTTAATTGTAACGCTAATACAGTAGTCCATTTTATATATAATTATTATGAGAAAAATAATACCAACTCGATTACTTGCTTTGCAAGGTGGTGTATTTTCGTTGCTGTTTCGGCTTTTTGAAGTGAAATAGAGACACCATCTAATCTAATTTCTAGTGGAAGATATTTAAATTTGTTTATAAGAAATTAATTGATAATAAATATTTATTTTAATAAAATAAATTATAAATAATAGGTTTATTACATATTATTATATTTATAAGCGTAATATATGATTTGTAATAAAATTTATGAATTATTTTTTAAATATAATTTAGTTTTACTAGTAAAATATGTTGAATTAATATGAAGATATATTTTTAATTTGAGATATTTTAATTAATTATCTCAATTTTTTATATAATTTGAAATGAAAATTTATAAATTTGTTTTTCAATTCAAAATTTAAAACATACTTTAATTATAAGTGTGAAAATATATTGAATTAATATGGAACTATATTATTGATTAAAAATATTTTAATTAAATATCTCAATTATTTTGTTCAATCATGAATTTGTTTTTAAATTTATAGTTTTAAACAAAATTCACTCTACGTGCAAAATTGTGTTGAATTAATATAAAAATATTTAAATGAATTTTAATAAAATTCAGTGATATTTGAATTCAATTTGATATGTACATGGACCTCCTCCTATATCACTATGCATTTAAGAACCATAAATATAGAATTGATATCACAATTGATATGAAGATATAGAATTATTAATGTAACGTTTTTCACAAGCTACACTTGTGAATCAAATTAATCCACAATAATAAAATCTAAAAATAAATAACCTTCCATGTAATTAAAGATTAAAACATACACTAATGAAAGGTAAAAAATCACAAATTATTAAAAGAAATAAAATACGAAGGACAATTTTGGAATGAAGTTAAAATAGAAGGGAGAATATAGTCCGAAAAACACAATGGCAAATTGTAAATATCGACAATTGAACAGGACATTCACGTAATTGGATTTAACTGACCGTTCTTCAAACATATTACGTGGCAGAATCTGCAGCTGCCCAGTTGAAATCAGTTAAAGCGAAGACCTCCATGTGCGACCGCTTTTGATTTCACAATCTCAACGTCATACCAACCGTTTGATCAGAATCTCCAATCGGCACAAAACCGCTTTAACTCAACTATAGTTGAATTCTAACCATGATTAACTTAACCCAGCATAAACGCTTGTATCACTACCACCCTCGAAACTTCCACTTAATTACCATCTACCCCTCATCGCCTGTAACTATAAATCAAGCCCTGGAGACTCGCTAGGTTTGCCGAACTAACCAGCCTCAGGGGCTTTTTTAGAAAAAGAAAAAAAGTTTCAAGTCTTTTATTTTTTAATTTTTATTTCTGGTCTGTAAATCAAATCAATGGCTACAACTTCATCTAGAAGATCATCGAGCGGTCCAGTTTTACGGTCACTTTCACCTTCCGGTAGATTCCACACAGCGAATACTACCTCTTGTTTCAACACATCGTCGGCGTTTGCTTGGTCGACAAGTTCTAGTTTCTCGTCGTCTTCTTCTAAATCCGGTTTCTTCTCAGACAGCCGCGATAATCACCATTGTAGTCTCTACAATAGTCATCAAAGATCCGCGTCTCCTACTCGTGTCAATCTATATTCATCGCCTTCTGTTTCAGCTCCTTCGTTTCGTTTTTCAATCGATAGACCTATTTCTCCTAACAGATCTATCTCCGTCTCGAAGAAGAATCATCATCATTCGATCTCTTCCTCTTTTCAGAAGAAAACATGTATGTGTTCGCCTACCACACATCCAGGTTCGTTTCGTTGCAGTCTCCACAAAAACGTCGGTAATAGTAACCAATCCTCGTCGTCTTATCCGTCTAACCGTCTCAACATGAGGAGATCTGCGATGACGAACTCGCTAGTTCGGATCGGTGGCGTGGAAGGAGAGTGGATGAAGCGGTCGTTGAGAGATCTGATACGTCCGTCATCTCATCATCAAAGGAGACGCGAAGGTTTCCAGCCTCGGCCTAGTCGTCTGTCGATCATGTCGAAAAGCTGAGTCAATCGTCAACAGGTCATAGGTTGGTACAATTTTTTGATTTACACACCTCATCTCCGAGATCTGAGATCTGACCACCGAGCCAACTCGGTCGAGTCGTTGGCTCATGAGTCTGTCGTCATCTACAACAACATCACCCGATCTTCACCGGTTTGGTCGTCAGCGAGTTCTATTTGCCGCCAGTAATTTTGTTGGATGGAAGAGAAAAAATCAAAATTCCTTGTGTGTGTACATACTCATTTGCTATGGAAGGAGTAATTCGGACATTAAATTTTACATAAAACTGGACTAAAACTATAATCTGAACTCTAAATCAAATCAAATTTTCACAAATCTGTTAAACAGAAATCACTATTCACTCCAATTCATCATTTGTTCTTTTCCTTTGTCAAGTCCAGTGACGTTCCGTTTGTTGTATTTGCAGCAACAATATCTCCGTTCAGTTTGCCGTGAGGTTCGTTTTCACGGCGTCCCGTCATCCGTGTCGTCAGGATCTCCGTCGCGTCACGCGTTCCGTTTGGTGAGAGGTATATATTCTTTAAATTAATTTCATTATTATTTATTTATTATTATTATTTATTTAATTTTTCCAGGTACATAATAGTTTATGTGTCACGCTCACGGAGTTGGCTTTTTGGACTCTGATTAATTTTAATTTTAATAATTTATTTAATTACCTAAGCAAGTGGAGGTTATGGAAAATTGAAGTGGTGAAGAGTATTGGACCATAAAATATATAAAAAAATTTATATATATTTTTTTCTAAAATGAAATATTAATAAAAATCTAAACTAAACAATTAATATACAGATGATGGAGCTTCTGAATTGAAAGAAGTGGAGGGAATGATGAAATTTTTAGTGGAACCAAACTTTGAACCAAACTTTTTGAAAATTTGGGTGAAAATTATTGAATTTTTTTTAGGTTTGAATTCTGGATGGTGGAGCTATGGAGCTGTAGATGTAGATGAGAAAAATATTGGGGGTCAGTGGTCAGGATTTCTAGGCTATTCTACTTTTATTAAAAGCTTTTTAATAAGTCGACCACGTCAACCGCGTGACCTGTTCTTGGCGCAATTTTCGTTGGTCTATTCTAGGAGCTTCTTGACTTTGAATATGTGATGAGCACATACATTGCAATTGGTTCACACTTCGAATGAGACTGGACTCACATTTAGGACCAAAATTAACACCAACCCTACCTTATTTTGCGACCATAATTTAAAGCCCACACACTCCCATTAAGAATTGATAACAACATCAACTCTCAAATACAATAACAAAGACAAAAAATTCACTCAACCATAACTCAATGGCCCATCTAGCTGTACTAAATATCAAAGCTGGAAGCAGCTAATAAATAAAATTGAGCTTTGCAGCTGTGCTCGTCTTTTCTTTGCAGGACTTTGACAGACTTTTATATCACTGCGTGTATACATATATGTCTCTCTAAACATGTCCAACATATCCATTTGATTGTCCAGAGTGTGGGCCAAACTATTATGGATTGTATGATGAATCTGTGGGCTCTTGGTACCGGTTTTAAAGATTAAGATAAGGATGAAATACTATCCACATGAGCTTGGTTCATGGTTGAGTTTAGATTGGAAGTACAGTTAATCTAGTTTTCACTTCACATCTAGATTTGGTTGTGTCTGTGGTTAGACTGGTAGTTTGGATTGGAACTTTTGTTGGTAAAGATAAGGTGGGGATGTGTAGAATGCGATGGAGCACATTAAGGTTGTTGAATTTGTGCTTTATGTAACAAGTGTGCTCTATAATGGGATTAAGTATATGGGGCTACTTAAGATGCAGTGAAATTTCAATCGTATTTTTTTTTTTTAAGAAAAATAATGTATGAATATAAATTTAGAATGAAAAAAAAAAAATGGTATGTTCGATGATATACAACTTCAAACATATACTAGATTTATTTTTATAATATATAAATATTGATGACAAATCGTATTGTCGTATAAATCACTACGTGCACTGATTTATTTATTATTTATTAATTTAAATATAATTTTATTAAAAGTATATTAATTTTAATAAATTAAATATATTATTAATATAATATTTTTATTGTAAAATATTAATTTGAAATATCATTAATGTAATATAAATTATAAAAATAAAATTTTTATTATTATATATTAAAAAAATTATTATAAATAATAATTTAATGAATTTACTGTTTGATTCAAACTTTTTTCATATCATTTCAACTCTAAAATGTTTTCATTTTTATTCCGATATATATATTTTTTAATTTTTCAAATTTGACATAACTTTTTAAAATTTTGAAATTTATAATATGTTAATATTTCAATTAAACGTTTATTGAAATTTTGTAAAAATTTAATTTTATAAAATTTTTGAATATCTAATCATAACTTTTGATGACTTTCATAAATTTTAAATGTCATTAAATCATGATTTTTGAAGACTATAAAAATCACGGGTATCTAATCATGATTTTTATAAACTTTTAGAAAGTCTTCGAAAGTCATGAGATATCTAATCATGACTTTTATAGGGTCTATAAAAGTTTTGGGTATTGTAATTTTCATGACTTTTGAAGACTTTTAAACTTGACGGACTTTTATAGACTTTTGTAGATTTTTTTAACCAATTAAGGAAATTTAAAGTTAAAAAATTGTTTCATCCTTTCCTCACAAACTTTGAATGACTTTTGAATACTTTAAAACATTAACAAGTAAAAACTCAATTTTGACCTCATTAGTTATTCTTTCATTTATTTATTTTTACTTTAATTATAATTGTGACATATTTGAAAATCATCTATATGTATTTTTTTATTTACTTTTATCAAGTGTTATATTTTTTATTTTATTGAAACAATTATTTTATTTCTATCATATATTTATATTGAAAAAAAATAGATTATCTCATTTTATCAATTACATTAAACAAATAATTAAAGATGGGGTAAAAAAATGTAAATATAATATTAATTTGTCGGTAAATTTATAGAGTGAAAAAAATGTACACAACAATCGAAATAAAAAGTAAAAGAAAAGAAAAGAGAAGGAAAAAAATTATAAAATATGGATATTAAAATAAAATAATGATTTATTAAAACTTAGGGTTGACGCCACAAATCGTGGATGACGTGATAATAATAGAAGTTTTGGTAAGATTATTGTTGGAAAAAAAATGCTTATTGCTCTTAACATGCAAAAAAATATATAATAAAAAATAATAATAATAATTTTTTTTTATGTCAAAAGACTTTTTACTTTCGATATTAATGAACTTTCATCAATTATTAAAAGTTGTTTGAAAGTTCTATTAAAATTAACCAATTGGTATATGAAAGTCTATGAAAGTCATTAAAAGTCGGTAAAAGTTATTGAAAGTCTACAAAAATCATTTATAAAAATTCATTAAAGTCTACAAAAATCATGAAAAGTATATTTTAGAAGTATATGAAAGTCATTCCTGCATTTATAAAGTTTATGAAATTTGTAAAAGTCTTCAAACATCATTCACTTTTTAAAGTCTAAAAAAAAAATCTGTGAAAATTTACAAAAGTCGTAATTAGATACCGGTCCTACAAGTAAGAATCTAATTGAAACATTTTTAATAAATTATAGAGTTTAATAGGAATAGAAAATCTCATAGATCTGATTATTTATTATTTTCGTATAAAATTTATTTTTCCCTTCAATAAAATAATAAATTAAAAATCCAATTTTATTTATAAACTAATCAAATAAATAATTATTACAATTATTTTAAAAAATTAATTTGAAAAAAAATGTTCATGATGAAAAATTTTCAATTTAAATTTTAAATTAATATTTTATATCAAAATTTAATAATATTACTTAACGTGTGAATTAATTTTTAAAATTATATTTTTTTTAAAATCAAATTATTAATTATTATTTATTTTAATATATTTTAATTTTGTTATATATTTATAGTTTTTTCTAATTATATTTAATTTCAAATTATATATGCACAAATGACATAACGTTAATTCTAATAATAAATTTGATTGTTAATGAATGGTAAATTTAGTGGGAACTTTTTAATGTAGAAATTATTACTTAATAAAGAAATAAGAACGGATCAGTTGAGTATTTGGTTATTTTCGTTTCGGTGAGTCCACGAAACGACGCCGTCGAGACAACAATTTTTCCGCGTAAAATGAAAATCCACACACGTCAAAACTCTCTTCTTCGTCGTAGTATTCACAAACAAAGTCTATTTTCCATTACATTTCACTTTCTCTGCTGCTCTCATCTACTACTACTATGTCGGCAATCTCCACACTCAAACGATCCACATCAACCATCTACTACCACCGTCTCTCTTCGATCCGTCGACACTCTTCTCTTCCTCATCCTCCTCATCCGACACCAATCGCCTCCACAGCTAATTCTGTCTCCAAATATCTCGCGACGATCGCAGCTGGTTCCAGCTTAGGTTTTCTCTTCTTGTCCTCATCTTCGGGTTCTGATTCGAATAACAAGTCCTGGCCTTCTTATCTTTCCAAACCGAGTATTGTCTTCGCTGACTGGTCAACGGCGAGTGAGGAGTCGGTGAAGGTCGGTGACGATAAAAGTTTTTCTAGTAAATTTCTACAGAAGCTGTCTTTGCCTGATTATAGCTCTAAGTTCATCTTTAAAGGTGATTTATTTATTTATTTTTATTTATTGAATTTTTTGGTATTTTGGTTTAGCTTGTTTAGTTATTGATGTCAATGTTGATTTTGGATGTTCACTTGTTTGATTGAAGATTCATTTAGAAGAAAGGTTTTCTTTAACTACGAGAAGCGAATTCGGCTGCGGAGTCCACCAGAGAAGGTGACTTTTGTTATATGTTTTTCTTTATTTGTTGATATATATGCATTGCTATTGATAGATAAAGTTATAAAGTGAATTCACTTCATTGGGGATCTGTGTTGAGTATTTATGACAATTGAGTTGAGCTGCATACAAATTAGCGATTGGAAACAGAAAAGTAATGATAATGATAAAATTTGATTACTTTGTCCTGTTTTTATCTATCGTGTTCTAGTAACAGAATAGTATAGTTCTTGTGGATGTTGAGTCTGTGGAGGAGGAAATTATTGATCATGGTTATTGAGGTGTATAATTGCGGGTGGATTTTGCCTGTCATTGGAGCTTTTGATGCCAGGAGTCTTTTATGATAGTGTTTAGTTCTATAATATTTTTCTTCTGTGTTGAGATTGCCTTTAGTTCATTTAGATGCAGGAAGTATTGATATAACTTTAGTAAGATTTAGCTGCATGTTAAAATTGAATGTTGATTTTTAGATGCGTGGAGTATTAAAGGGTGTTGAATTTATGACAGTGCAGATTTCTTATGTGATTACTGATTGGAGTAAGTTTCCTGTCCTAAATTAACTGTCTCTTGGTATTTTCCCCTTATCTGCTACCAATGAGGCATATCTTATGTTTGGCAATTGTTGTTTTTCTTGAAGGTATTTGAGTACTTTGCATCTTCACGGACAGCAGATGGAGAGTTGCTCATGAAACCAGCAGATCTAATGAGGGCAGTGGTTCCTGTTTTCCCTCCATCAGAGTCTAAACTTGTCAGAGATGGATATTTGATAGGTGAAAGGAGTCCTGGGGAGTTAAGGTGTCCTCCTTCAGAATTTTTTATGCTGTTTGATGTGAACAATGATGGACATATATCCTTTAAAGAGTGAGTTAGGATTACTCATGTGTATTGTATGGTAGACCTAAGCTTGGATTGCCCCCCTCAATTAAAGACTTTGAGTTTTACTTTTTATTTTTCTGAAACAGGTATATATTTCTGGTGACACTGCTCAGCATACCAGAGTCGAGCTTTTCTATCACTTTCAAGATGTTTGATACTGACAACAATGGGTTTGTACCAATGACATTATTTCCAAAATGAAACTATATTGCTTCTCTTCATATGATTATATGGGCAAAGTGAACATTGAAGTGAACATTGTCTACTTTGACATTCCATAAAGCAACCATGATCATGAAAGTATTCTTACAATCATGACAATCTAGTTCAAAATAGTATATGCCATTTTTCCACCTTTCTTTTACTGATGTTTCAGAGCCTGCTTCATTTGCATGTGACGGTAGATTAGGCTGTTAGCATTCTGATAACTGATGACTTTTGGTTTTGCGCACAGGAAGATTGATAAGAAAGAATTCAAGAAAGTGATGGCTTTAATGCGATCACATAACAGACAAGGTGTTCAGCAGAAGGAAGGACTTCGGACAGGGTTAAAAGTTAGTGGTTCTGTTGAAGATGGAGGGTTGGTGGAGCAGTTCTTCGGAAAGGATGGGAATGAATGGCTTGACCATGATGAATTCCTCCAATTCATGAGAGGCTTACATGAGGAAGTAAGCCTGCTTTGCTATTCTTTTATTTAAAATCTCATTCGTATTCCTGATGTAGCTCATTGCTTGTTATGTTTAATCAAGCTTGTTCTTTAGTTTATCAAACATGAACATCGCACTTTTTCTCGTAGATGTTGAAATTGGAGTTTGATCATTATGATTATAAGCAACAAAAAACCATATCAGCTGAGGATTTTGCATTGTCCATGGTTGCTTCTGCGGAAATGAGTCACATAAACAAGTTGCTTGATCGCGTTGACCAAGTAAATAAAGAGATGCATCTACAGAATATGCGTATTAATTTTGAGGAGTTCAAAAGTTTTGCGGAAATTCGGAAAAGATTGCAGTCATTTGCTCTAGCCCTCTTTAGCTATGGTGAAGTAAATGGCTTGTTGACTCGGGAGGACTTTAAACGAGCTGCATCACAAGTAAGCTACTAACATAATCTCTACTTGCATTTGTTCTCCACATTATCTTTTTTTATCAACATTTTTTCTTTTTTTTTTTTGCAAAATTAGTTAACTCCTACTCAAGTTTTCGTGACTTTGACTCATTTCGCCATTGTCACAAGCAGCTATGAGTATATAGGATCTTTAAGCAATCGAAAATTTGATTTTAACCATCCCTGATTGCTAAAACGTCAATACTTCAGTTAGGATCTAGACCTTGATAGAGAATGAGTTGTTACCCAATTCTCTTGAAAATCTGCATCCACATGACCTAAACTTATCATTGTTCTATATTTCTGTTATCTTCTACACATGTCCACACTGTAAACTATCAACTTACTACAGTGTTTTTGACCATTGGTTTTTAAATATCAGGTTTGTGGCATTACCCTCAGTGATAAAGTAATTGAGATAATCTTCCATGTGTTCGACACAAATCAAGATGGACATCTAAGCGTAGACGAGTTTGTCAAAGTTCTATACAAACGAGAAAGGGACATTTCTCAACCAGTAGAAACTGGATTTGTAGGATTTTTGAATTGTTGCTGGAACTGTTCAGACGGAGGCTGGATCAGAAGGTTCCTTAAATGAAGAATCCTAGAAGAAAACACTTTGCAAACCTGCACTAAGAGGTTCTCACAATACAACCATGATTCCTAAACTAACAGAGAAGCTTGCATCTGCATACTCTATACAGCAGAAGCTTCTCCAAAGGCAGGTTTAAGATTTCTGTGTAAATCTGGAAACTGATATGAAATAAAAGTGATTAACGTGTGTGTATACTACAGAATGTAAAAGATGGCAATAAGTCTCTTATTTTGCCTTTCACTGAACTTGTGTGTGAAGATGTTCTTAGGTAGCAGCTGTAGTTTACAAGTTTAGAAACTGACTAAAAAACTATACTGATAGAATACTTTTTTTTGTCAATGTATATACTTGTTGAATGAAGATTCTTTATGGTACTTGCTGAAAATATGCACTATTTTACTTTACAGCGAAGCATGGATTATTTCAAGTTCATGGACTGGGATTTTATCATAGTTTTGGCCTATAATCATTTCTCAATCTTCACTCTTAACAAGTTCCATTACAAACCAGGTCTCTCTATTCAGAAATAGTTTGATGGTACAGGTAGAAGATTAACTTTTTGCTCCATTACAATCAGTCATTTCAAGTGAAAATGTTTTTTTTCTTTGATAATGGACAGCAACTAGAACAAACAAGGACAATTAGCAACAACATATCTCAATAGTATTTGATTCAGTGTCACTGATTCTCACGGAAGACGGAGACCAATTTATTACCATGAGAATTTCTTGCAAATGAGATGATATATAATACCATTTATCAGATCATCATAATATACCATACATCTTCAAGCATCCACCTTTGCTGCAGCAGATGCATAACTTACACTACTGTCTCTCATAGTTCTGCATTGGCTCGATTGCTCGTACCGAAGGAACCTGATCTTTATCTTCGTTGTGCAGTTTCTCAACATCTGAAAAAAACAGTCCCTTGTTAACAGATGCGACCCATCAAGCAAGCAAATGAAAAGTATACATTTGTGTAACAAGAATGTGTATGTCAAAGCACTTACATGCATAAAAACGCTAATCGGATGGCGTCCACAGATGGTGTTATCGTACTGTGATAAATATTTTTTGAATGCATCTGGATCTCCTGTTTCTATAATATCCATGCCCATTCTGTCCAAGGCTTCAATAGATTTGTGTATAGCTCCATGTTTCTTGTCATAGTATGTATAATTAAACCTGAAACAAAATTCAGGTCCAGACATATGTGAGATTATCATACTGCATAATGCATCATTTCTGTGTGCATATTTTAATAATCTATTACTCATAAGGTCAAATAAACCTCAAGACCATTGTGATAAGGTCAATCATCATGTTGCAAAATAAACTTGTAAATCGCAGACCATTTAACAAGAGAGAAGTATAAAAGGGACATACCTTGATCCCCAGTGACAAAAATCTGAGGATACTGAGAAGAAATTACTAGGATCATCGACATATTTTGCTAACAATCTCCCGTACATTGTTTCATTTTCAGGATTAACAGCACCAACAAGAATGGGTACAAGTTTTACTGGGTGCCTGAATAAATATTAGTCAAAGACAGCTACAAAATGGAAGGATGGGAAAAAATGAACTTAAGCACAAAGATTACCCTTCAAATACTTTTGCAAGGTAAGGTAAGTGCATTTCCATGCTATGTTCAGCCTCATCAACGCGAATATCCATCAATTCAAATTTTCCAGTAGCTTTTAGCTCCTCAATAACTGTAAGGATACAAACATAAGCTTGAATCAGTTTTGGTTTGAAGGCCAAGTAGAAATAAAAGACAAAGGAAAAACTTAAACAACATCAAAACATAATAAGTCAACTAGGTTTAGATTATTTTGATGGTGGAGAGAGATAGAGGTATAAGGTTGTAAACTCAGACACTCAGCGTGCTTGAATGGTTTCATTTTTCCATTATATGGAAGGTCAACTGAACATAACACCATACTAAATTTAGGTAGTGAAGTAACCTAAGAGCGAGTAAACAAAAGTTACCTTCCAAGTCAATAGGTAGGTCCCCGATGGGAGTTTTGTAAACTGTGGCTTGTGAAAGAGCACATTTTGGAGTGTAATAGTGGTGAGATGGCCCGAGAAGAAATACCCGAGAACTAAACAGAAAATCTTCAGACATATTAGCATTAGAAAATACACAAGATCTATAGATTTTTTGGCAAGTAATTGAAGAATCTACAGAAAACTATCCAAACATCATCACATGGAAACCAAATTAGCAAAACCAAATTGCATAATGAAACTGGGAAGGCAAAAGTACACACATGTTAGTAGGGTCTATGTTTCCAAATGCATAAGCAGCAGCCCGACCTGAATATGAATAACCTGCATGCCTGCAGTACCAACATCATAAGAAAATTTAAAATCACTGAAATTGAAATTCTCAACAAAAATTCGCACAGCACATAATTAAAAGTATATCAATTCGCTTACGGAGCAATCACACCCCTAACTTCTGGCGTTTTTGGCAGTGCTGCCTCCTGAAGCCAACCGTCCAGCTCTTCAGATAAACTTTTAGCTAACAAACACAAAAAAAAACAGCAACACTATCATCAAAATCATCTAATTCGAGCCACATTACCATCGAGGAACACTAAAATATACTCTTTGGTTCACAAAACTCAGAACCACCGCGTCTGTTGATCAACATTTTCACATCATAACAAGATAAATTTAGCAAGTTAAAGAGAGCGTTGTATTACCAATCTAACAACTATTCAATACCTATCAAACAATCAACAAATGCTTATCTTTTTTTATCAATAAACTTAATCAGTACACTAAAAGGTGATTTCTTTTAAACCACTAAAATTCAATCATTTCAATTAAATTTTTTTTTTTTTTTTTTTAAAAAAAAATCCAAACTTCACAATCTTGCAAGAACACAAAAACTCAACAGCTCAAAAGTTCAAATAGTTTACTACACTAAAACAAAAATAAATAACAAAAATTGCCTTGCTCAATCAAGCGAAAAACCAAAGTCGATCAACTATATATCCCAATCAGCAAAATCTGATATGAAATTGAATGGTAATTAACAAAGACTTACAATTATCTGTGTACCATGAACCAGCATGCGAAGCTCTTCTAATTCTCTCCATTTTCACTGAAAAAAGCTAAGATTTTTCGAGTGATTTCCAAAACCCTATTAGTTGGGGAAGATGATTATTTATTATTTATTTTATTTTTTATCTTTTAAAGTGAAGTGATGAATTCGTTGAAGTGCAAAGTGTAAGCCACTTCGATTCTGATGAAAGTAAACCAACATAACACGTTAAAGGAGTTGGTAGGTCGGATCCTATGTGCTCATTTCCAGATTATAATTCGTGTACATCTCGTAGAATAATGCCACGTCACTTATTAATTATTTTTGTATAATTAATAGGAGTGAAATTTATATAACTGTAATCCAAAGCAAAAACCAATAAAAGCACAATATTATTCAAGGTCTTTCAAATGTATCACTCAAGCTCATCTAAATCGAATACAAAAGTTATTACATTCTCTTTGTATACCATATGAACCCCATGAAAGTGTTTAACAGTTGAACAACCTGAGTTCAACTGAAATCAATAATGAATAATGAACAAATAAAATCATATACTCACTATCTTCAACTGTGGAACAAACAATCAATCAAACATTATAACTCTCTATCTAAGAACTCATTTTCTCACAAAAAACTGGAGATACACTAAACAAATACACTTCTTCTGTAACTGATACTTCTCTGCTCGCTGCCCCGAACGAGCTGATGGTCAGCACATACACTGTGCACAGGAAAAAGACCGAAAACCTGAAATCACAGCAAGGGCCGAAAAGGGTGTCAAGCAATGTCCAGAAAACATAGGAATGTTGAAAGATGAAATAAAATGCCTTCCATGTGTATGGTGGCGTTAAGGACTGCTAATAAACAGTGATAACAGCAATGAAAATTTGTGTTACTACCAATACTACCTACTTCAACTGATAATCGCAGCTAATGAGCAAACAGAATATCCACATACATAGGCTAGATGGTTAAATGTGATGCTGATTATTCTCAAGAGTGATCTATTTGAACTTTAATAGTGGTTATAAGATCATGAATTGTTAATAACAAGCTAAATGATGTGAAACAGTTGTTAGCCTGATGTGATTTTAGGAAATCTGTGAGGCTTACCTAATTTAAACACGACTGATGTAGCTCTTGAAAATTGGATCAATGATAACAGTGGATCTTATATAAATGCCCCTTAAGAATCTATCAACTATAGTTTCAGACGTTCTCCAAGATGTCATGAAGTTTTGGAGCCCTGCGACGGAATAGAGGTTCTAGACGGAATGATGGAACACCTATCTGCCATCTCTTAGCATCATACATCTCATTCCATGCCTGCACTATCTCATCGATTTTGAAGCCAAAACCTGTAATGGTAGGATGGAATGTGAGGTTGAATGTACTAAATTTGGATGGTAATATATACATGTGAGAGTTAAGGTTTTACCTTTTAGTGTAGATTGGTTGGAACAATGGTTCTTTATCATGACGGCTATATCTGTTGGAGAAGCTCCAGCAAGTTCGAATTTTTCGACAGAAACCTCCAAGCACTCTTCCCAAGTTGGCAGCTCTAGCTTGTATTCTACAACTGATCGTTCATACAACAAGGTTCCCCATAAGAGGTATATTTGAGAACTCATGTTTGCAGCCTGTTCTGCGGCTTCTTCA
Organism: Cardiospermum halicacabum; assembly: GCA_031304145.1. Lineage (NCBI taxonomy): Eukaryota > Viridiplantae > Streptophyta > Magnoliopsida > Sapindales > Sapindaceae > Cardiospermum > Cardiospermum halicacabum. The sequence continues at coordinate 24,990,084 of CM062396.1, forward strand.
GGAGATACATCTTTGAATAAATCGTCCAATCCCATTTTCTGCAACTGTGATTTATATTTATCGAATTTGGAGAGACCATTAAGTCGCTGCTCCTCAATCTCCTCCCACATTTGGATCCCCCTCTCCATACTGTCCTCAGCCTTGTTATAAAGCTCAAGAACCTCCTGGCTAGGCCCACCTTCGACAGTGTGTACATCCAATTTGCTTCCAATTGCATGGCACCAACAAAGCTTTGCTTGCTCGAACTTTTGCTGCCCAAGTGCAAGAAGGCCTTCGTAAAAGTCAGGTTTCATCTTCATAGCCTCTTCATACTTCATTCCTGCCTTAGTGTACTCTTTCTTCGCCCATTCATATGCAGACTTGACCTGGGCTAGTACAGATTCCCTTGTGCCGTCTTCAGGGAAGAAAACCCTTTTTCTTGCCTTAGACATGTGAATATTTCCCCAATTGAACAATGCCAGAGCGGCCATCTCTTGGAACTTATCTGAAGCAATGTCGAAAAGTTGTTGTGCTTCTTCACTCGTTACAGCATCCTCCATTGCCTCTGAGTATAGCTTCATACCAAGTTCATGAAGATCCAAAAAGGAATCAGAATCTAACCCCACATGGTTCTTGAACAATCTTGCAAACTCAAAAATCCAGTCCTCAATACAAGTAGACCCTTTTGCAGCTTCTTGTTTCTCCACCTTCCCTTTCTCAAGAACATCATTTGAATCCTTTTCATGACTTCTAGGCACCTCCTTCTCACTGTCCAATCCTTCATATGCTGGTTCTTGATCAGGATTAACCTCAGCAATATACAATCTTAGAGAGCTCTGAGAATTAGCCAAATACTCAGCCAACCTCAATTCTTCTGTTGTAGTGATCGTAACCAAATCACCCTCTTGATCCCTATATTTCACTAGTACACCTTTTAAGCTCGGAAATCTATCTAGTACGATGTCCCTCACCAGTCTAATACTACAGTTAACTGGCAACTGTGCCCATCGTATATCCTCCCCAAAAACCAGCTTCACTGTCTTTGTAACAACTTTGTCTTCCTTATTAACAACCTTTGTAACCTCTATGTCCTCCTCAATGACATTTTTGTCTTTAACATCACTCATTTTCTCCTCCACGTCACTCACTTTCTCCTCAACATCACTCACTTTCTCTTCTGAAACAGCCTTATCCCCCACAGTTCTCTCCTCACTTTTACCACTCTTTTTCTTCTTCTTCGATTTCTCTCTCACTACTTTTGGCACAGGCGAAACATCACTCATCTCTACATTTCTAAGTAATTCAATTTCTTTCACTTTTGCTTCAACATCAATACCCTTTTCAATCATAGCCCTTTTCACACTCTCTAACACCTCTAAAGCAAACGAATTACTAGGCTCCATACTTAAAACAAAAGTAACATCCCTAAATGCAAAATCCAACCTATTCAAAGCCTCATAACACTTAGCTCTTCTCAGAAGAGCTTTGCTATACTTAGGTGAAACCTCCAAAGCCAAATTACATTCATTAATAGCTCGCGGGTACTCCCCGAGCCCCATTTGCATATAACAAGCAGCCATATTGGTACGCAAATAAGCAACATCTATATGAGTTTTAGGCAACAATTTAAGAGCTTTTTCAAACTTCAACATAGCACCTTCATGGTCACGTTTTTGAAACAATTTATTACCTTCCTCCTTCAGCTCCTGTGACATACTAATGAACATAGCTGTATCTTCATCAAAAGCTTTCGAACCAGCTGCAGCCGCTCGATCTGCTCCCTTGCTCTGCTTGCCACCACCTTTGTTATCACCAGCTCTATGAGCTACAGGAGCTGGTGTTGCAACAGTCTCTTGATTCTTCTTCTTCCCAGTTGGCTTCCCCATAACTAGACCCCAAATTTACAAAACCTTTCCTTAAAAACAAATTCAAACCCCAATCACCAGATTGAAATCACAGTACCTTCTTCAATGAATGAACTAAAATCTACCCACGTGACTCAATAGACTCAAAAGATAATAACTTTCCAAAAAATACAATCACCAAATCAAAAGGACAAAAGCTTAACACCAAAAAGAAGCTAAAACTCAATCACCTACTTGATTCAAAGGACTCCAAATTCAATCACCAAATCCCAAAGACAAAAAACTTAACACAAAAGAACCAAAATTTCTAATCACCCACTTAGACCAAAAAGACTCTAGAGACAAAAACCTAATCTGGGTTATGCTTTTTCGATGGAAATAAGCTAAATTTTCAGCAGTTGAAGACCCCAAAAAGAAAGGAAGAAGCTTTTTATCTTTCTTCAAGACTAAGACAAAACCTAGGGTTTGAGTTTTCTCCTTATATGAGAGTCAACCTGTTCCTCCTGGTTAATGGTAGCCGCCACTATGGAATTGAAGCGCGTGACTACCAACAGTCCTCAAATGCTTTGCAAGAACAAGTCTTTATTTTTTACGAAAACTTAAAATAAAAAATTAAAATCAAGTTGGTGGATTGCTTGTGGTGGCCGGTAAGAGAGGGTCCTCTCTGCTTAATACAGAGCTGGCAATTTTTCTTTTCCAACCCTATTTCATCTGTTAATTCTATTTATCTTTTTTTAAATAAACCAAATTACATTTCTATAATCACAAAATTACTTATATACTTATTAGTTTTAAATTAAGTATTCGAATATAGATTTAGAGTTACTATTTGATTGAAAATATAATATCTAGGAATAGCAAGTACTTGACCTCACTTTATAAAATGCACGCTTTGTATAGATTAATGGAGACCCCATACAGCTGCCAACACATGACCATCAGCAATATCAGCATCTTCAAAAAGCATATCACTGCAATTCCACAAAAGCCAGAGAGGACCAAATCAAACAAATTCACATTAACAGGGATTCCCCAGATGCATATATTGCATAAATATATATATCTTGGATCATATCCCACTGTTTCAGATCTCTGTCTTAACTAGGACATGTCACATAAACCCCACGTCTTATTTATTAACACGTGACTTTCTATTCAAGTCAAAACTAAACTGGTTTTGTAGATTGTTCAAAGCATAAAACATGTAAACTTGTAACTCCTCATTCAAGCTACAGACTTGGTTTCATCAGGGAGATCAGAGAGCCAGTTGCCTTCCTGAGGTTCAAAGATGACTACTGAACCGTCTGTTAAGCTGACCAGGAACTGATTCGGCTTCCCTGGATGAGAAGCTATAGCGATTGCGTACACAGGAAGGTTGCTGTGATAAACAAGATTAGAGTGTTAGTTATGATTTGGTACAAAAAATGTGTCAATGAGTTTATCAGAATTTGTGTACATAAATGTGAATGATAGATACCTTGTACTTGCTGAAAAGAGAGAATTGGATATCACATTGTATTTCACAAGAAAGTTTGCGGCATCGAACACCGAAATAGTTCCATCATCAAAACAGGCGAATACCATCCGGCTATCACATGAGAATGTTGCTTGGGAGATGGATTCCAACCCTGCTGGCTTCCACTGGAAGTATTCGCGAAAAAGAATTGAGAATTAATTGATTGAATCAGCAAAAAAAAAAAAAAAAAAAAAGCAGATAGATAGACAAGAACACGTTCATTAGTACGCAAGAGAAATAGAGGAAGATGAGAATTGTATAACCTTTTGCAGACATGCGAGTTCCTTAGCTTCGTATATAGCCAGAAGACAATTTTGTACTACAAGGAACCGAGTCTGGTCCTGATGAAACTGGATCCATGTATCTGCATCCGCTGGTGGGTACTGAAGTGCTAAGCTAGCCTGTTTTTTCCATCCATAATAACTCCACACCGTCATCTGCAGAAGAAGATGTGAATGAGAAAACTAATAGATTGTTGAAATGTTCACAATATGAAATGAAAATAGTATTCAATTGAGTCTTAACCTTTGCATCTGCTCCAGAAGAAACCATTACATTCAAGACTGTGGAGAAGGCAATGCCAGTGACTATGTTAGAGTGATCCTCAAGCCTGGCCTGAACCTGCATTTGTAAAGCAAATGGTTGGGTTGATATACATGCTACACTACTTACAAATGCAGCCAAGCATGAGAAGGATAAGAAGACAACATACCTTAGCCAACCGGACATTGTATATCAGAATGGATGAATCAGCCATGCCAATAGCAATTACATTGTTATCAAGAGGGAAGAATGCAAGACATGTCACCATTGACGCTCTACGTGTCCTAGGCTTAATTGTGGTCATCAACTGCAGTTAATCCACCATAAACACAGAATTGGTTATATTGGAACTTATAATGAATGAGGAATGTAAGCAGGATTTTCAATTTTGATAATAACAATTTTTTTGTTGTAACATTACCTTTGATGATAGAAGGTTGAACAGGGAGATGTTTGGTCCAGACGCTGAAATGAGGTATGAGTCTGTTCTGGACACAGCAAAACAGTTGAGAGGCTCTTCATGGTTGTCGCTCAAGTCGTTGATCATCAGTCTATGCGAGCTCATCGGTTTCCATACCTGACCCTGCTAAAAACAATTTATTTACATAACATTACAAGCCACCATTCTAATCAAAATCTTATAAGTTTATCTTCAGTGTCATTTTACCTTTTCACCCAAGTTTTGGTCATCCTTCAACCGTTTCCAAACCAGATGAATTCCACTTGATGCCAGTGCAACAATATAATTGCCTGATTTGGTGTACATAAGCCTTGATAACTGCAATAACATGGAATCTAGTTAGTACTTTAAGGAATCTCTCACACTCTTGGAAATATACAAAAGAAAATTAACAAGTTACACAAATTGTTTCCAAAGATTGTCTGAGTCTAACCTTGTTGATCATAAACTTCTTTACGTTCAAATAAGAAGGGACTTCCAATTGCAGGCACTTAGAACGTCTGAGCATAGCAGGGACACCAGCGCGAGGTCGTACATCCTTCTAGATCACAACCAATATTTAAGTTAGAACAGTTTTAAAAGAAGCAAAAGGGTCTCTACTTCACCAAAAAATTTGTTTACTAATGCTCACCTTTGGAGCAGTATGTTCGGCAGAAACTTCGCTACTAGAAACAGGTGAAGTGGGACCAAATGCAGGCTGCAATAGTTTAAAAAACATCAGGTGATATAGCTTTTACATGAAAAAGCAATGTAAGAAGTTTAACAAGCCAACCTTCTTGAAAATACTTGGCAGACCGATACTTTCAGAATCAGAATTGTCCATCATCTCAAGTGCAGAATCAGTTGCAAGTATCTTTATTCGATTTTCATTCGCCATAACAGCCAACAAGGTGCCATTCTTGTTGAAGCAAATGCATGGATTCACCTGGCAATAGGAAAAAGAATTATACACAGCTTAGAACAATTCTTTTTATTGTATAGAGTAATGAATCACAATCCACTGAGTGACCGTCATCTATTTAATACACTATGTTATACCAAAAGATAACAACTTACTGGTATGTCACGGCCTGCATCAATGGTCATCAACAGATCAACCTGGTCCATATCCCAAATCTTTATGGTATGATCATCTCCTGCTGCCAAATACTGATTCTTGGTTATACCAAAATGCACAACATTTGGAGAATTGTTGTGGAATCCTCCGTACGTTCTTTTGATAGAACCCTCGCTCGGTTCCCACTCCACAAGGAAAGTTTCCCCATCTTCATTTGTCCCACATGAGAATAGCCTGATGTGTTCAAAAACAGTTGTGAATTAGAATCCACTTTAAAAAAAATAAAATTGTTGCGAACAATAAAATTAAAAAAAAATTGTTGCGAACAATAAAATAAAATTGTTGCGAAAAAAGGCAATGAAGACACTTACCTTTGACCATCAGTAGTGTATGCCATTCTTGTCCGCCCTAAACCAGGAGCCTCATAATCAACTCTTGCTCCCAGATTATCATATAACCATGCTTTCATCTTTCCGTCTGTTGATGTTGAGAAGATAAACTAACACAAGGTACAACAATATTAGTTTAAAAAAAAAAACAATGCAAAAAATGTTGAAATAATCGGGAATGCTATCAAGTGAAGTCTTACATGAATGCGTTCCTTGACTTGGGGGCAGAGAGAGTAGATGGGAGCATCATGACCCTCAAAGACATGGACGTTGACACCAGTAGCCACTTCCCACACCTTCAACAACATAAATATAAACAATGTTATGTTATAACTCAATCAAAAATATGATAAAAGATTTATAATCTAACATCTGTAAGGAACAACCTTGATAGTTTTGTCATCACCGCAGGTTATGACAAGAAGTTTCTCATAGGGAATAGAAAAGGCCAGATCGTTCACGCTACCATCATGAGCATCAATCTAGAGTATGGAAAATTAGTCAACAGACATGAAGAAATGAAAAACTAAGATACTGTTCTACTCAAAGTATACACAAGAAATTCACCTCTAGATGTTGCTGAGCATCACCACAGCCATGATAGGAATATAGCTGGACCATGTGCTTTGAGTATGCCACGCCTGTTGGGGAAAACATAGCAATGAAAATAAGGTTCAACGAAAAACACAACAATAGCTGTATTTTCAGTTGCATTAGACAGTAGTATTCAATTTAATACTTACCAAACAAGGACCCATCAGGACTCCACTTAACACAATTAGCATAAACCACTACGTCTTTAGCTAGTGCTGCCTGTATAAATATGACATGGAATTCAGGTTTCAAGTCATATAGATAGAAAACTGATCATTTGAAGGATGCAATAACAGACCTTAAATAGCCATGAGCATGCTTCAAGGTTCCAAACAGTAAAATGTTTTACAAACAACTTTCCCGAACTGATATCCCACAACTTTACATCCCCGGTTGTGGTTCCAACTGAACAATTTTCACCAGGAAAAGTTGTGAGTAAGACCAGTTTAAAAAAACAAACATGTTAAACAGGATAAAAAAACAAACATTGTTATGAATACCTAGAAGATAAGTGTGTACAAGAGGATGAAAATCCATGGTTGCAGGAGTTGAGCCGTCAAACAATAAATATTCAACCTTCTTCGGCAAATCAACATTGTTGCTCAGTTCTGAAGTCAGACTTTTCTGGGGCAAGCCATCAGGAGTATCAGGGATTTTCTTCGCTGTCAAACATCAATGGTTGCTTAGTATATTGTTAATCGGAACAACTTTTTTTCTTTTTTTTGGAAAAAAAAAATGACATAACATTTTTGTTATAGTAATTACCTTGGTCTATGGTTGATTCCGAAGAAGAAACCACGACAGACACTGTAGATTCACTTGACATCAGTGGAGGAGGACTCCCATCTGTGTCACTGGGCATGGACACAGCTACAAACGACTAAACATGAAATTTTTTTATGGTTAGTTACGCTCATCTGAATAGTATAAGATAACTAATAGACTCGCGGAAAAAAAGAGAGAAACCTCCAGCATCTGAGAAAGTGACTGGTCAGCAGATGAGTCACAAGTATGTTCTTCAAAGAGGCTTGTTACTGCAGGATTTGACGATGGATTTTCACATTGTAAATGTTGCCAGTTTAAGCTGTCGGATAAAGATCTATCAGTTTTTGTTGAAAAAATTATGATATAAAACAAATAATCGGAAACGAAGTAGACATCAACCTTTGGTTAACCATTCGCCTTAATCTGTTCCTCTGGAGCTCTGGAAATCTCAATTTGCCATCCAAAACTGGATTAGCCTCTATGACCTTTTTTAACTCATTCAGTATCATTTCCCTGGCAGTCTTAGCATCTCTGTACTTACAGAGCGACTGATGTTCTCTGCAAATAAAAAAGCTCATATGCATAACACTACTGTCACAAATTCCAACAGTACAAAAACAAAACATAGCTAATCATACCTAAAATCGTCCATGGTCAACAGCATAGTCATTTCCTCGAAAAGCTCCTTGTGATCCGGCGCAAAAACCTTCATATCCTCTCTAAGGATGTCCAAGGCCTTCACACGGTCCTTACTGCAAAACAATCCAATCAAACAGCCAGTCTGGTAAGCAACACATAAATCATCAAAACAACTATCTAGTACTATAAATTCAATCGAAAACCAAAAACTTTACCTATCCAATGCCTCCAGAAACTTTTGTTTCCTTAATTCGAAGAATATCTTCCTGGAGTATTTGTTTTCCATAGGATTAGTGAAGAAGGAGAGATGCGTCTCAGCTTCCTCCAAGTTCCCTTCTAGTACCAACTTTTCGAAAAAGTCCATGTCAAAGTATAAACCAGTTTCACACTCAAGCCTGCTCAAGAATTTCAACATTTCAACCCACAAACATATATCAAAATGAAATTCCTAATCTCTGTATCTATCTTTTCAATGTTGATTTACAGATAAGAGAGCAATATATAGACAGATGAACTTACATATGAGCTGTTTCAGTGAAACCTTCTTCATTCAAGAACTGCAAGACTAGGAAAATCAGCTCTCTAGTGATAGAAGAAGACATTGACATTGACATTGTACCTGAAAAACCATAAAATCAATTCACTAAACCTGACAAATTTGAACCAAACAATCAATTCATCAAACAATCAACACTCTATAAACTGAAATTTCACTAAAATAAAACAATCAAAGCAATTGAGAGTAGGATTTTGGGTAACCAAAACCATATAAGAACCCACAATTGAGTTGTGGGTTAAGATGATCAAAGCATAACAGATTACCACAATCAACCCTTCAAATCACTCAAGAGAATCAAGAGATCATGAAACTTACTTGAGAAATCCGGCAATTGAGTCTCTCTATGCAGATTGATGAAAACAATGATGGTTCTCTCTAAAGCATGTGAGAACAAATTTAAAGGAAAGTGGGTAGAGAACTCTAAGTTTTGGCAAGATTAAGTGAATTGAAGGTGAGCTTAGCTGGTTAGGACATGTTTTCATGTGTCAAATTTAGGCATGTGAAATGGGTTTCCAATGCCAGATGGTCTGATCATTTGAATGGTTGGGGTAAAATGGGAATTTTAAAATTTATCGCACTGACTCGTCTCAAAACATTAAAATCGTAGGTATATTGAAACGTGTATAAAAATGCCGATTGATTATGAATCTAATCGTTGAAAGTTGCAAAAAATTTTGGACCACGTATATTTCGTGTTAAACTAAAAGTCCATGCAAAAATTTATTCCGTTTACATTAAATTTTATTTTAAATGATCATTCGTAAAAGAAACACTAAAGTATTAAAATTTATGGACCACCAAAACATAAATTTAAAATCTAAAGATAAATTAACTTATAAAAGTGTATAAATTAATTCTCTCTCTAATTATCACTTTTAAAATTTTATAAATGTTAGCAGTGAATTTTAATTAATTATTTATAATTATAATATTATATAAAAAATTAATTTTTTATATAAAAATTATAGTAGTTATTTGATAATAGCTAAATCCATCTACTTTATAAACTAAATATATTTATTTAGTATTTTTAATATTGAAAATAATTGCATAAAAATGAAAATTATTTACTATATGTATATTACACTGTCATTGGTCTAAAAATTGGGAAGATCTTCTGACAGAGAGACAGTTGTCTTAATATTACAGTGTCCGAATTTTTAGAAGATCTCTCGGAGACAGTGAATTAGACGTATACGATGATTAACGTATTGATATGTAACTGCGCTTTACATGTAGTATACGAGCATTGACTTATTGATACGGAGTTGCATGTTAAGATACATGTCTGAAAAGAAGTCACTAACAGCTGTTTATCGTGTACAGGTGCGTATCTATGTCGGCCATCAATGCGTAAACGACAAAGGAGAGATATTCACTTAACATGGGAGGTAGAGAGAGGATATTTAACCATTTTATATTATTTTATTATTTCAAAGTTGATTATGGATTATTATATGTTTAAAATTTATTAGTTAATTATTAAATTAAGTAAAAATAGTAGGAAGATAGAAAATTGATGTGTACATATTTTTATTAATTAAAATATAATTTGGTGGGTGTGTGATTTTAAATAATTAGTGTAGAGATACTATATTATATTATATGGAAATTCAAGCAAATTATATAAATATGTGATTTTGTTTAACTTATCATTAATGATGGTAGGTGAGGCAAATGTATTTATATGAAAAGGAATATTGAAAAAGTAAAAGTCAAACAAGAAAAAATGTATTTACAATGTATTCAATGCATTGAATCAGAAAGATGCATTTAATTTATTAAAATAAAAAAATATTTCATTCAAATAAAAACAAATAACATAATGACAAATTTTAGTTGTAGTGGTGAATGAGAGTGAAATGCACTCATGTGAAAATAGGTTGGATTATTTAAAATATTAAAATTGAAAATCTAATTAAAATATGTTTTTAGATTATTCTTATTTATATTTGTAAATTTCACTTGATTATCACTATTGAAAGTTAGTAGAAAATTGTATTCATTTATAAAATACTTTAAAAGATTATAAAACTAAATATAAATTAAAATACTTAAATTAAGAATATCTGGCTAGCATCCTCTTTCTCTCTCTAAAATAATGGAACCCTAATTTCTAATCTATTAAATATTCCATCCATTTATAAATAAGAATACGTGGATAAATATATTATTGGTATAAATTATTCTAAACCAACACCTCACATAATAATTACAAATGTCTCATATAACAGTTAAAAATATACGAATAATGAAATATTCCATTGATATATAAACAAAATAATCGTATCTCGAAATATTGCAGTGACATAGACAAAATAACATATTTCGAAATATTCTATTGATATACAAACAAAAACATCGAAATATTCTATTGATACATAAACAAAAACAATCATTAATACAATCATTAATATAGACAAAAATATGTGTACAAATATGTTACGATTCCTCTTATATATTTAAAATATTATAAAATAACACATGAGTTATTATTTATTGTTATATTTGTGTGTATGTGTGCATTTACAAATAATTCATATGAATATATTATTTCAATTAATTAAATATATTTGTGGAAAAGTAATAAAAATGTAAAAAAAATATTTAATATATTAGAAAAAGTTGTAAAAAAAATTTACTTTATAAATTATAAATGAAAATAAAAATCACTATATAAATATTTTATGTTCATCAAAATATATATTATATTTAAATATATTATTATTTCACATCGAATTTAGTCATCTAAATATATAAATTATTTAAAATTTTAACTTATATATTCAATTAATCAAATAAAAAAAAACCTACGTTCAAATATATATGATATTCTAACAATATTAAAATTTATTTACTCAACTAAAATTAAATAAACTAGGCACCAATTTAATAATCAATCTAATATTATTATGATGTTGTTTCTATACAAAACTTCATTTTCAAAAAAATTAAAATAAATTAAATAAATAAATTTAACACTCCAGTTTTGTCTGAATCGAAAATTCGTCCGATAAGTACGTGTGCTTATATTACAAGATTCGATTTCTGGAAACGCGGTAAAGCCACTATTATACGAGCTTCTGCTTATGATAAGCAAGTTAGATTATAATATAAGATTACAGTTAGAAAATCTAGTCTCCGACAGCCGCTTTTCGGATGCTGCGCGTATCGTAAACGACAAAATAGAAGATTTTCATTGAATGTTGGAGCAGGTAGAAGTTGATATTTTATCCATTTAATATTATACTATTAATTTAACTTTTCAAAACAAATATTATTATGATTTATATTTTATGAGATTAATAGTAATTAATTATAACTAAATGACATAAATAATTAACTTTTTTTATTAATAGGTTATTAACTGGAACCTAATTTCATTAGGTATAATTTTTAAATAATTTAATATTAAATATAATAATATTTATAAATATAATGAAAAAATTATTTAGTTAATGTTTGCTATTATATTTTCAGTTAGATCAACGTTTAAGAAGATAATGATGTAATTAATTATAAAATAAAAGTTAATAAAATAAATTAACACGCATTTGGATAGAAAGTTATCTTTAATAGATTTTTTAAAACGCTATTTAAACACTAATTAAAACACCAAATGTTATTTTAAATGTTATTACTAAACACATATTCTTTTTAAACTAACATATTATCTAAACATGATTTAAATAGCTAATTGAAAAACTTTTCCAAACACACACTTAGAGTGTGTTTGTAGGCAGATTTTCAATTAACGGTTAGATTTTACATTAGCGATTTGGAAATTTAGGTGTTTTGGAAAAGCTTTTTGATTAGCGATTAGATATTCAATTAGCGATTTCTTGACAGCTACTTGATGTAGCTGTCCACAAATCGCTAATAAAAAAGCTCCGATTCTACCCTTATTCATTTTTGGTTATTACAAAAATATTCTAATAAAAATTATTCTTTGAAAATATATTTTATTTTTTCATACACTTTAACTATATCTTAACTGTTTTTTATAAAAATAAATTTAAAATTATTTTAATATGGTTAGAAGTTTTTATGTTTTTTTTTAAATAATAAATATTATAATAAATATAATTTTTCATTTTTAAATGAATACAATACTAAAAAAATAAAATAAACTATTATAGATTAAAAATTATAAAATATAATATATTATCCTTTTACGTCATTTTATATATAACAACTACTTCAACATCTCATTATTCTTACCAAACACTCATCTCAAACAGCTAGTTCAACCGCTAGTTTAACAGCTAACAGCTAATCGCTCTCTTAACAGCTAACTCAATCGCTAATATAACATCTAATGCCAAACACACTCTTAGACCCAACTCGTGGAAGAATATTATTTACGTATTTTTTTTCATTTTTTTAATTATATAGTATCATGTGTCGCTTTCTAATTATTCACGTTTTACAATTCCATGGTAAAATTTTTATTTAAGAAAATATTTATTATTATTAAAATATAAAATTTTAATAATTAATTAAATAACATGTAGATAAAATTGTTTGACCAATTATATCAAAGAGAGAACGAGATTTGACTTACAAACTTGTATGCAACCTCTCAAATGATCATCTCTTAAACGGTTAATTATAATTTTTTTTAGAATTCATTTCATATTTCCACTTACAAGGAACAAGGTTGAAATCAATATTTTAAATAAGTCGGAAGATTATAAATTTATTTTAAGCATGAGTTAACTATATAACACTTGTAAATAAAAGTATACTATTATTAAAAATTAAAAGAAAATTGAAATATTTTCATCCCATTCATTGAAAATAATACAGTAGTTCAGTGAGCAAATAGTCATTTTGTTTAGATAACAAAGTACACTGATTTTTATGAATAAATAGTCCCATTATGTTAAGTTTATTAGAATAATAAATAGGTGCTCCAATTTTATCTGTGTAAAACTTTATCATGAAATAAATGGTGTAGTTTTAGTCAAATCCTTGAAAACAAATATTTATGTGTAGATTCAATGAAATAAGACCATTATTATGAATAAATGGTGCTATTTTAATCAAATCCTTTAAAATATATAATATAGTTAGAATAAATAAATTGTTCTGTGAATAAAAATATACAAGTGTCCATGGTCCTATTTTATTCAGTTAAATAAAAAAAATATTATTAAAAATAAATAATCCTATTTTATCCAATTTATTAAACACATACTATAATTTTAACAGATAAAAGATTATATTATTAAATCTCCTCATGAATGCCTCAATATGCCTAGTTCATAACAAATATATTGTTGTGATAGCTAAATGCTCATACCTTACACAAACCCTAGTCCAATTTCACCATCTCTATAAATAACACATGTTGGAAACACATTTTTCTCATGGCTAAATGGTGTCATTCCAATCCAATGAAAATCAATTATTAAAAAAAATTAATAAATAAATACAAAACCATAAATGAATAAAAAGACAAGTACATGTGAATTGCATTAAACATGTCACACTCTTTGAAATATTCTCTGAATATTAAAAGACAAACAACATAACATTATTATTATTATCTCACCATCAATTCCATTACATAACATCACAAAACAACAAAGTTTTATTCATAACAACAACCAGATAAAACCACAGAAAACCATCAAAATACCATTAGAAACCATTGTGTTCACATTGTTCTCAACAACTCATTAACACAATCCAAATTCAAACCCATCAAAAGACTTGTGGGATTGTCAATCCTTGTAAGCATTTCTCTTAGACTTGGAATTCCATGAAATGGATTCCCAAGCTTCCCATCAAATACAGGATTTTGTTGCAGGTGTGTAATCACTTGATCTGCTACTGCAATTCTTTGATTCATTAGATTTGATGGTGGAGGTGGGTTCACATCTTGCCTGTTAAATAAAATCCAATCTAAATATTTTCAAAAATAAAAATATTTAAAAAATTAATTTCCTAAAAATATTTTAAAAAATACCCATTTTCTAAAATTTTCAAATTTTATTTTTTAAATAATATATTACAAATAGAAAAAATTTCAAATAGACAGATATATTTACCTGGAACTGGTGTTTAACATAAGAGTTGCTAGTGCCAAAGTATCTTCATGAAATGGAGCAAAAGGTCTCAACTCACCAACCAAGATCCTCCTAGCTCTTTCTCTTTTTCCACTGTTGATAAAAAATAAATTCAATTATATGAAATTTATATATATAATAATAATAATTAATTTACCTTTGCACTGCTTCAAGGAATTTTTGCTTCCTGAGCTTGAAATACATGTTCATGGAAAACATGTTGTCTTGAATTCCAGTGAAAGCATTTAGATAGTCTTCAACTTTTTCAAAGCTTCCTTCAATCACCAGCCTCCTCAAATATTCAGCATCAAAGAAAATCTTTGTTTTCTTCTCCAAACTAAAAATTAAAAAATTAAAAAAATTGTTTAACAATTAAATTGATGAGAATTTATATATACACATAAATAAATAAATAAATAAATAAATAAATAAATAAATAAATATATCTTACTCATGAGCTGATTCTGAGAGTCCACTTTGTCTGAAGTGTTGCAAGATTGCAAGAAGAAGAAGTTGTGTTATTTGATCCATTTGAGAGAGAGATTGAGAGAGAGAGAGGGATTTTTGTTTTGTTTTTTGAGTGAAGAAGATAGAGATGAGAAAGTGGAATTTATAGAAGTAGATGATGTGATAGAGTGTGTTGTGTGTATGATTGTGTTGTGTAAAGTCTAGTATTTAATTGGTGGGTTGTTTTGGATTCTATAAACAATCAAATATGTCAATGAATAAAACAACAATAGTTAAGTTGAATAGGTGTCCTTCATTTACATAACACATCTCTCTTGCATTGTTTGTCTAGTATTGTGTGCCATCTCTATCTCTATCATTATCTCTTATGATTTACTAGAATGGCTCATTCATCATTATTATTATTATTTTTTTTACATAATGGTAGAGGAGTTTTTACCATGATTTGTATTTGAAGGTAAAAGAAGTATTTCATATTTGAAGGTGGATTAGAGTAAAAAAGTTAAATAAATAAATAGATAAATTCAACCATTATTTTGTATAACCGTAATATTTAACAATCTTTTTCGTATAAAAAAAAAATTGTTAATGAGGTCGGTTCCACCTATTTTATTGGTAATACTTTAGAAAACTAAAAATTTAATTATAAATTGTTATAAGTTTTCAAATACGTAAAAAAAAAAATGAATTACTGTTATTTTTAATTTTTAATATAATAATTTTTTTTTATGAAACTAAAATTTTATCCAAAATTCTGATATTTATTCAATTGAAACCGTCTGAAATCAGGTTACAAGCTCTCAAGCGTGTCTACCATCAATAGAAACATTCCTAATCACATTAGAAACTCAACCATTAATGTGGATATCATGCATAAATTGAAAAACAGTTGATCAAAACTAGCATCACTGGAATTTACAATTAATAAATATAACAATAAATATAAAATAGTCAACACACTTCCAAATACAAAGTTTTGAAACACATGAAATACCAAAAACTAATCACACCAAATACCATAAATACAATGCACTACATTTTTACATGGACACAACCTCACTTTCTTTTTTCCATTATCTTCAACCTTGGAAAACTCTCACCATACATTTTCTTTAACAATTAATGTCAAATTCATGGAGTCTATGGAGAAATAGTGTACATTTTTATTGATTAAAATATAATTAGGTGGGAATGTAATTTTAAATAATTAATGGGTAGAGATATTATGTTATATAGAAATTCAAGTAAAATATATAAGCCTGTTGTTTTGTTTAATTAATCATGGATGATGGTAGGTGAGTCAAATGTATTTATGTGAAAAAGAATATTGACAAAGTTAAATCAAACAAAAAGAAACATTTAAATTGTATTGAATGTAGTGAACCATATAGATCCATCTATTTTACTTTATTGAAACATTATTTTTTTTGACAAATTTTATTTGTGATGGTAAATGTGAGTGAAATGGTTTAACAATGTTGGGATGATTTATGATTATAAATAAAACATGTTATTAAATTGTTTTTATTTATATTCATAAATTTCACTTGATTATCACTATTAAAAATTATTAGAATTAGAATGTTATACTAATTAAAACACCTGCAATAAAAGTAAGTGACTAACACTTTCTCTCTCTAAAATCATAAAACCCTAAATTATGAGTTTTTAATTTCTTAAATATCCCTTTTATATATAAATAAAAAGATGTGAATAAATACATTATATTTTGTTTAAATATAGTATAAATTTATTTTAAACTTATATTATAAATTATTCTAAACCAATACCTAGATAGAAATGTGATATATATATATATAATAGGGGATTGTTAAATATCGCAGCAAACTTATTAATACCGCATCTATTATTCCACTTTTATCCTTTTATTTGATTTCTTCTCCACAATTTATCTCCAATATTCTTCAAGAATTCCAAAAACAAAAACAGTTTTCCCTCTTAAAAGAGTCCACTCACATTATTTTCCCTCTCATCCTCTAGGGTTTTGAGAAAAATTGGCATGTCCATAGAGTTGTCCTCTAGGGTTTTGAGAAACATTGGCATGTCCATAGAGTTGACAAATAGGTATTAATAAATTTGCTGCGGTATTTAACAATCCCTTCGAATAAAACATAATGATACGAAGGTATAGTTACTTCCATCCATGTCTTCTATGATTATGTAATTGAAAAAAAAAAAATAAACGGGTTGAGATAATGAAAAAAAATTATTTGAGCTGAGACAATAAAAAAAATTGAACGAGTTTAAATCATGAAAAGAAAATAATCAATTGAGATGAGAGAACGAAATAAAGAGTTTCAATCAAAATAAAAAAACTATTTTTTTTTATTTTTAATTATGTTGAAGATATAATTAGAAAATAAATGCGGTATTAATCAATTTGCTTGCTGTATTTATCACTTTTGATATAATATTATTATTTTATTGATATATAAACAAAATAATATATACATGTTTTCTCAAATATATTTAAAATATTATAAAACAACAAAAGTTTATTATTATTATATTTATAAGTACATTTATAAATAAATCAAAATACAATATTATTTCAACTAATTAAATGTCATATAAGTGATGACTAAATAATCACTTTTTTTTTCATTTATTAAATTATTAATTTTATGGTTGAAAAAATTGAAAAATGTTATCATCTCATAACAATTCAACTAGAAAATGTACACATGCATAAATTGAATACAGCTGACCAAAACTAGCATCATTGGTTTCTATCAATCAATAAGTTCAACAATAAATATAAAATAGTCTGAATACAAAGCTTTGAAACCCTAAAACAACAAAAAGATACTGGTTGATCAACAACTCACACATTTAGTCAAAGACGTCATAACTAGTGCATCGACCATTATAGTAAATAGTAGAAATAAATTAATTTAAAAGGTCAAAGAATCATAAATAAATGGATCTGATTTCGAAATATGCACCACTATACAATTAGATATTGGAAACACATTAATTTAAATTATTTTATTGTTATAAAAATTAGTCATTTAAATAACGATTAAATTAACATTTTAATAGCTAGTAATAATATTGATGCAATAGTTATTTTGATAATTAGTATCAATTATTGTTATTTATTTAATAGTTTAAAATATAAAATATATTTCATTATAATTTGATTTTTATTTTTTAATATTATATATATTTAATTTTTTTTTAAGTATTGTTTTAAATAGCATGTAAATTTTAAATTGAATTTCTAAAAAAATTACATATTTATTGTACCATTAGAATAATAATTAATATTTCAATTATTATTTAAGGTACTCTCATATTTATACATAACTTTGAACTCAAACACTAATAATGATTACTTTATTAAATTTTTTATAATTAATTATATCATTATTTATTGAATTATGAATTTTAATAACATTATATCTAACCGTTAATTTAAAAAATAAAATTAATACCGAATCAAATCGTAAGTTTAATGTTAATTTAAAATCTAATATGATAATTAATTGCTACCGCTATTGGAAATGCTAATCTAAAAGTTAATTATAAATATAATGTCAAATATTTTTAATAAAAATAATATTTTATTATTTAAATAATTTTTTTGAAAAAAATTATAATTATTAAACATGGTCCTGAATAAATAATATTTTATTTTTTAAAAAAATAATCATATTCTTACTTAAAAATATTTTTATATTATTAAAAATTTAAAAATATTATTTAAAATGTATACGATATTTTTAATATATTTAATATTAATTAGAAAAAACTAAGTTAATATTACAACAATAAAATATCATAAGAAATAAATTGACATTTTCTCAACCGTGTAAGAGAAAATAGTTTTCCATTTTTTTAATATACTTTTAAAATATAAAAATGAAAATATTTTTTTACAAAAGATAAAATAAGAGCCACCTGTCAGACAGTGACGTACACTCGCAAAGATTCGGTTGCGCTCCAAACCACACAGAACTCCTGATGATTGTCTGGGGTTCTGTCGACAACAAGAGCTTATCAGATAAGGGCACTTGTTTATCACTTTCGATAAGGCCATGCAACACAAACGACAAATTTGAAAGCAGTTGACCGTATCAGTTTTGAAAAGTGAGCGCCAATGGAACTGCTTTACGAGATCGAACAGAAAATTAGTAGGATAATACTCCACGTGTATTATGTCGTTTTCTAAATGAAAATTCGCTTAGAAAAACGTGTCTGAAACATTATTAGATTTTGTTGAAGAACAAAATTATTTCAATTAATTATTACTCTTTGCGTTCCCTGCTAATTATTTCAATTAAATTTAGATTTTGGATTAGGAAAATCGAGGTTCAAATTCGGACTCCGAATTCAGTTGGCTCAAATCGAAAAAAGAAAAAAAATCGAATTAATTTGATTAATTTTTATTCGAATTAAAACGGAATCAAATCGAATCGAAAATTTTAAACTGATTTGATTAATTATTTATTCAAATTAAAACGGAATCGAATCGAAAATTCTAAACCGAACCGATTCGAAATAACAATCGGTTTTTTATAATTAAAATCGAACTGAACCGAAATCGCTGAAAAATCAAATCGAACTGAACAAGCCAGTTCGATTCGGTTCATTCGGTTTCGGTTTTTTTCCCACCCCTACTATTAATGTTGGAGTATTTACTTTTTCACGTTTGTCAATACATAATTTCACCGAAAAATCAGAAAATATTAAACGACTAAAAACTATAGTAATTTTATATTTAAAAAATACATCAAAACGAATAAAATAAGATCTCACTCCACTATAATTTTTCTTATACATTAATCTCAATATGTTAAATAAGATTAATTGATGAATAGTGTACAAAATCCTAATGTTGCAACTAACAGAGACGGATAGTATAATTAACGGTGTGAATTATATATATATATATTTATTTATTTAAGTGAACTTACGTAATAAAAAATTAAAATAATATATGCAAGATACATGAATGAATTGAAAAATTTGTCTTTTAAAAGTAATTTCAATTTGAAATATTATAAAACTAATTATTTTAAAATATTATTTATTTTTTTTCTGCTGTTTTCTTAATGTAAAATTTAATTTTAAAATTTTAATTTCGATTTTTTTTTTAAAATTCTGAATCGTTTTGAACTCATGTTAAAAATACATTTTTCAGATAATTTTTTTGTTACAAATTCTAATCATAGATAAAAATTTAAATATATATTTATAAATTTTCAGTCAAAGAGTAAAAATAGCATGAAACTTCTAGAGTACAAACAAACTTTAACAAAAATAAATTTTATAGAATTTTAAAATTAATATAATTTTTAGAACTCAAATTTTAAAAAATTCATTCAATTTTTTTAAAATAAATTTCATAAATTATGTTAAAAGATAAAGATTAATTTATCTTTTAAAAAAAATTTATACTTAAAAATTATTTATTTCAATTAATCTAATTTTACGATGAATCACTATTTTATTAAAAATTAATTTCATATTTTAAAAATTTTATTTTATAAATTAAATGATTTATTTACTAGTTCCTGAGGAGAAGAAAAAAAATTATTGATTGAAATAAAATTTATAGTATATATATATATATATATATATATATATATATATATATATATATATATATATATATATATCCACTTGATAGTTCTAATCCAAAACCAAAATGCATTGGGACGAAACCCACGCTTTAAATGATGCAAAACCATTGACCTCTTCTCTTCATGTTTATTTATTTATTTATTTTGACAACAATTGGTGATGAATAAATGATGTTGGATTGTGTAGAAGAGTCAACTATGTTGATAATGTTTGGTGTTGTTTTAATGCAGCGAGACTTTTGAGCATTGAAGCTCACCATGGCTTGTTTGATTTAATTGTTATTGCTTAATCTGTTTGTTGTAGACACGTCAGTTATTGTGAAAAAAAACTTCACAAAGAATCCATTATATACTACAACAACAATTTTATTTTATTTTTTCTTCTGTAAACTATAAATTTGTGGTAATGTATTTAAAAAGAATCAAAATTGATGAGCAGAAAATAATAAAATATACCAAAATAAAAATAAAAAATTATTTATTCATAATTTGATCGAAAATTCGTTTACCGATTTAGTAAATTAATTTTTATTTTTTATTTTTTCCTTCAAGATGATAACTATAAATTTAGTTGACCTTGCACCACACATTTCGAAGACATCATAAATGACTGAGATATCAAAATAAATTTGGACCATTTTATTAGTAAAAGACAGTTATTAATGTTAGGATGTCAACTGTGGTCTATTAGTCAATAAGAAAACTTAGAGACTAGTTTTGAAACGAGATGGACAAAAGGTTGAGTCGGGGAATCAAAATGGAAAATCTTCAGAGCAAGAGCAAGAGGTAGGTGAGGATGAGGAATTGCGAAGTTAAATAAATATATTTTTGGGCGGTTTTTAATATGAAATAATCAATTATCCAGTCTTGAATGTGAAAAACCTTTAATTATAAATATATTTATGTATAATTATTTTATATCTAAATTTAAAATGGAAAAATTATATATTTATAATTTTACCGTTTTACAATTGATTAGGTTATAATCACCATCCGCCCTAAATATATATAAAGTTTCAATCAAAATCCCTTTAATTCGAAAGTGAGACAAATGCAAAAATGTAACTCTTAAATTTTCCTCTTCTAATGAACACAGCTTTAAAAAAAATTTCAATCGAGTTCAATTTTCATAATTTATAACGGGAAATTCAACCTCAACTTGGTACATTTAATTTATATAATTTTATAAAACATATGAAATTGGATAATCAATGAAGTATATAAATATTTATTTATGTGTATTAAGATTAAATAGTGATATTACCTTTTATTTTACCGCGATAGATGGAATGAAATAAGGTATTTAATTTTAAATTGTCTATTATAAAATTTTAAATGAATTATTATTAAATATATTTGGTTAGTGAATAGTTTAGAATAAAAATAATTAAAATTATTATTATTAAATAGTTTAGTGATTTTTTTCGGTTGATTCTGCTAAAGAGCTATGTCCAGTCGTGGAATTGAAGAGCATAAAACATAATATATGCTTTTATAGTACATGAGTAGCAATAACTTTTAAGGTTTTTATATGATGAGTGTACATCTATGACTATGATGTGATAAAGTTCTCTATCCTCCCTTTTCTATCTTTATCTCTCTCTATAAAAAGATTTGAGTAACAAGTAAAACAAATATATCATCTTCAACCAATGAAATCAAACCACAAGAAACATAAAACAGCCCATTAAATTAAAACCAAATAACCATCCACAATACACTCCATAGCCAAAATAACATCACAACCACATAAAAAAAAACTTATTGATAAAAGCATGAGAGGCTAATTAGATGCTTTTCAACATCATCTAGACATTATTATTATTATTATTATTATTATTATTATTATTATTATGATTTGGAGGAGGATTATTACTGCTTGAAGCTCCTCTGAATGGATATAAATGTGGAGGTTGCATCATCACTTGTGTCAGATCAACAATTGCTTCAAGTGGTGGAAACTCTAGCTTTCCTTCAAATATTGGGTTTTTGTTTATACAAGCTCTTATAAACCCTCCTACAACAACTCTCTCGGCTGTTACATCTTCGTATACTGGAAATGCCACTTTTTCCCTTCATTCAAACAATTTTAAATAATAATAATAAGCCTATTTGAGAACATTTACAAACACGTTTACAGCCTTGTGGTTCCAGAAACCTCGTTTTCAGTGGTGTTTGGATATAAATTCTTCAGTTGTAAAAGTGTTTTTAAACTGTTTGGATAATAATGATTTCTTTTTAATAACTGTATGAAAAGTTTTTGAATTTTCTTAAATTTTTCGAAGAAAAGATCTGTTTGAAATTATTTTTACTATTTTTGGACTTGGAAGAAAAGATGGAAAAGTCATTTTTAAAAGATTAATATTTTTGTCTTTCACTAAAAGAGCTTTTGAAAGGCCAGAAGTAGTTCTATCCATTATTCAAACACAATTTAAAATACTTTCAAAAGATAAAAACCAAAAATTAGCCTATAAATTACTTTTATTTTTAATTTCTACCTATAGAAAAATAAATCAGAAGGCATTTTCACTAAACTAATACTTCCGACTTGTGTTAAAAGCACTTTTAACAATTACTCTAATATATATATATATATATATATATTAAAAGGTAAAAAACATACTATCTTTTTAAATTTATTTTTTTACAATTAAAAATAAAAAAAATGAGAATTCAAACACTCTCAAAAATAAATGACTTTTAACAAAAGTACTTAATTAAAATAGTAGAAAAATATTTTTATTTTTTACCATTATAAATAATAAATTAAAAATATACCTATAGTTGTCCAAGCCAAGCATGTAAGTTCCTTCAGGGATAACACGATCATTGTACTCATGAAATGGTGCCATTTCCTCAGCCAAGATTCTATGTGCTTCAAATTTATCATTCCTGTATATACATACACCAAATTAATTTTAATTAAAAAAAAAAACACAAACTTTAATGAAAATATATACACTTATTACATCTACCTATCAAGTGCTTCGAGAAACTTTTGCTTTCTGATCTCAAAATATGTCCGAGAAGACAAATAATTGTCACCTATTACAGTGAAACCAGATAGATAATCCTCAGCTTCCATGAAATACCCATCAATTATCAATAGCATAAAATGGTCCATGTCGAAAAACACTGCTGTTTCCTTCTCAAGCCTGTAGAAAACACAAATGTATATATATAAAGCGGGTTTCTGAAATTACTTTTACTTTTAATTTTTGGAACGAAAATGATTAATTTACTTGTGGGCGGATTCGATGAGGCTTTCTGAACGGAGGTACTGCAGAATAGCAAAGAGCATATGAACTGATGGAATATCAGCCATTGTTGAGAGATTTGAAGCTTTGAATAAAAAAATTGGATTTTGAGATGATTAGATGAGTGAGGAGAAGTGTTGATAGTGAAATTATATAGAAAATTTTGGTGAGATTTTTAATTGTTTTACATTGGTTGTCCACAAGTGAAACCTATTTTTTTCACATGGGTTGTGATCTTGTGTATTATGTGCATGATTTAACTGTGAGCTTGCATTTTTCATTGATTGATGATTCGTCTATTATTATTATTATTATTATTATTATTATTATTATTATTATTTATTTTTTTTTATTTTTTTTAGTTTTTTAGTTTTTATGATTTATAAGTCTAGGGTTGCTAGATTTATTGATGTACTTCAATGAAAAAGGTATTGTCATTATTTGGTGTAAGGGTGTATTGAAATTTTTATAAATTTTTAAATTTAATTAAAATTTTAATGGTTAAATGTTAAGCATTCAAACTTAACGTCAGAAAATAATCATATATATTATGTGATATTTTTAAATTAGAGTGAATAAATTTGATAATAAATATAAAATTTGTAAACAAATATAATTATTAAATATAATATAAATATAGTTTAATTAAAATTGGTATATTCGTTAATTAACGAACATAACGAACTAATCTCAAATGGTTAAAATTATTTTAGGTAGTTTACTAAATTTATAAAAAATTACTTTACTATTTTTATTGAATCTTTTATAATCTAAAATTTAATTAAACCATTAGTAAAATTTAATACTATGAAATTATAAATAATTTTTAAAAATTAATATATAATATATTGATAAATATGAAATAAATTATTATTATAAATAATTTATCCCATAATAAATTTTAAATATTTATATTGGAATTTGAAGTAATCTAATTTTTTAGAAATTTAATATCAGAAAATATATGCATTTCTTCATCACAAATAATTGAAAATCTCAAGATATTTAAGGGAAAGAGAGTGAGGGAGCATGGTAAGAACGTGAACCCTACCGAACTGAATCACTGACTTGCAGCGCGTGGTTTCACACCCTGGTGAAGATAAGCATCAACAGACCACGTTTCAAAAACCAGTAGAGCCCACAGAAAAATCTGATTATACGTGGACAACTCTGCACCGTGCGATCACTTCAAGGTCAATAAAAATCATAAGTGATTTTCTAGGAGGGTATATGCGTCTTTACAAACCTTAATTTTTCCATTTTTAGATTTTAAATAATAAATTTTTGTTTGCTTTTTTGGTAACTAATTATTCTCATTTAATATATAATACCAAAATTTGTTTAAATTCAGTTATAACTTAATTCAGATCCCAATTATGTAAGACTAATGTGGGGAAATAATATTTTGAAAAATATTATTAAAAATTAAAAAAAAATTATAAAATTTTGAAATTCAATTTCTTCTAATATAATGATGTAAGTTTTCACTTTTTATTTATTTAATACATTTGGGCTCACATGGATCATCGTATAAGATAATTATAGTATAGTATAAGGAAAATGATTGGGATAAAAGTTTTGTATAAGGATTAAGTTATCCATAAATTATATTTGGCTGGTTATTGTATAAGGAATATGATAGGATTACAAAATACTAAACTTATATTTGGTAGAACTCGATAAGTAATAGGATAATAGTATGAATGACCAAAATACCAAAAAATTTGACAAGTAATAAAACAGTTATTTACAAATTATAAATAAATAAATAAATAAATAAATAAAATATAATATAATAAAAATATATTAATATTTTTTAATAAAAAAAGTATTAGGAATAATCCTAAAAAATTTATGAGGGTTTCATAAATTTCTCACAAAAATCTCCGTAATTTTTTTTTCCAATTTGCCACTTTGTTGTTAGTCAATGTTCAATTTACTATTCTTATTATTTTGACTTTTTTCTACAAGGATAATTTGGTCATTCTAATTTTTTTTATTTAAAAAATTAAACAATTATTAATTCAAAATTAAAAATAAAAAAATATATTAAAAAATAGAAATTTTAAATAATATTAAAAATTCTAAAAGAGTAATTTGGTCATTTCAATTTTCAGAAAAAAATTTGAAATCCTCCCGAATTTTTTGGGATTATCCCGAGATTTCATGTAGATTTTTATTTTATTTTAAATTTTATCAAAGGATAATTTAGTAATAACATGATGAACATCTAATACGAAAAGAACGTGATAAAGTTATCGGAGCATTCATCGATGATAAAGTTATTCTATATGTACCGTATAAAATTATTATCAGTATTATTTATCATATTCTAAACAGCAGTCAAATGCTTGATAAATATATAAATTGTATTAAGTTATTCTATCCTATTTGTTATACTATAAACCATGTGAGCCCTTAATGTTTAAGTACAACATTGTTAAAAAACTAATTTTATAAATAATGTAAACAACCAATGTTGTTGTTAACAAATTGTTACAATAGAAAGTTAAAATAATACTATATATTGTATGTATATAAAAGTATTACAAATAAAATTTTATTGAGAATAACGATTTTATATATATATATATATATATATATAGTATGTATAAAAGGATTTTAAATTTTTAAAAGAAATTAAAAGAAATTAATTATATGGAATATTAATTAAGCAATATAACTAAACTGTTGTAAAAAGAAAATAGAAGTGGGGGTAGAAGGAGACAGTTTAATATTAACTGAAAAATAAATTCGGATCAGAAAGTTAACCTGGTAACTTGGATATCTTGGATCTTGAAACAAACAGTTGTCAAACAGAGTACAGCAGAACAGAGATAAAGAAAGGAAGAGAAAACAATTGTGATTATGTCTATATTTCTCAAGATTCAATACATATATACAGTGCATAACTTCGACAGGTGTCATAGTGCATGTTCATAATCAATGCATGCCTGACACATACTGGTAATGGTGGAATCCACCTTTACAACACTCGTCCTTTGATTCAACCTGTTGACTGCCTCGTTAAAACCTTGTTAGAAAAACCCAGTGGGACAAAAACTGGACGAAGAAAAAAGAGTACAGCTGGTGAAATCCAATTACAAAAACTCCCCCTGATAATTACACCCATAATCTAATCTACTAATCTGGAGAGCTTTCGCATTCCGATCTCGTAAACAAGCTTTTCGAACGTTGATGTTGGTAAAGATTTCGTTAGTAGATCGGCTAGATTATTGCTGGATCTGATTTGCTTCATGTCGATTTGACCAGTATTCTGAAGCTCGTGGGTGTAGAAGAATTTTGGGGAAATATATTTGGTTCGATCTCCTTTGATGTAACCTTCCTGAACTTGGGCGATGCATGCAGCATTATCTTCAAAAATTACAGTTGGCCCATTCACAGTTTCGGAGATACCACAAGAATTCTGGATATGTTGGATCATTGATCTCAACCAAATACACTCTCGATTGGTTTCATGTAATGCCAGTATTTCAGTATGATTCGAGAACGTGGCTACTAAAGTATGTTTCGTAGATCTCCAGGAGATCGCAGTACCATTATACCTGAAAATATAGCCAGTTTGAGAACGCCCTTTATGCGGATCCGAAAGGTATCCAGCATCGGCATAACCAGTCAAACCCAGAAATTTATCAGAATTCGTATAAAATAATCCAAAATCTTTCGTACCCTTCAGGTAACGCAAAATATGTTTGATTCCATTCCAATGACGACGGGTTGGTGCAGAACTATATCTCGCTAATAAATTTACAGCAAAAGAGATATATGGTCTCGTACATTGAGCCAAATATAACAACGCACCAATCGCACTCAGATATGGTACTTCAGGACCAAGTAATTGTTCTTCATTATCCTTCGGTCGGAATGGATCCTTTTTTGGATAAAGTGTTCTTACAACCATGGGTGTACTCAACGGATGGGCATTATCCATATTAAACCATTTTAGGATTTTTTTCAATGTATGCTGATTGATAAACCAATATCCCATTTAGTTTATGTTCAATTTCCAGACCAAGACAATATTTTGTTTTTCCCAAATCTTTCATCTCAAACTCCTTTTTCAAATATTCAGCAGTTTGTTGGATCTCTTCTGGAGTCCCAATGATATTCATATCATCCACATAAACTGCTATAATTGTAAACCCAGACCCTGATTTCTTGATAAAGATGCATGGACATATAGTGTTATTCTGGTATCCTTCCTTAACCAAATACTTGCTCAGGCGGTTACACCCCATTCTCCCAGATTGTTTCAATCCATACAGGGATTTTTGTAACTTTATGAAATACAAGTTTCGAGATTTTGATCGATGAGATTCAGGTAATTTCAGTCCTTCTGGGAGCTTCATGTAAATATCAGAATCAATTGATCCATACAAATACGCAGTAACTACATCCATTAAAGACATTTCCAGTTTTTCAGCAACTGTAAGACTTAACAGAAATCGAAATATGATTATATTCATGACTGGGGAATACGTTTCATCGTAATCAATTTCAAGTCTTTATGAGAATCCTTGTGCAACCAAACGTGCTTTGTATCTCACAATTTCATTTCTTTCATTTCGTTTTCGAACGAATACCCATTTGTAACCAACTGGTTGAACATCTTCAGGTGTTCGGACTATGGGTCCAAAAACTTTTGGTTTATTCAACGAATTTAATTCTGCCTGGATTGCTTCTTTCCATTTTTTTCCAGTCATGCCTACTTTTACATTCTTGAATATCATGTGGCTCATGATCATCATATGAAATACTAATTGCCACTGAATATGAAAATAAATCATTAACGATTGTTTTATTTCGATTCCAAGTCTCTTGGATGAAGTCTATGGAAATTTCTTCATTTTTTGATTCTGGTATTTCCATATTATTTTCTCCTTCTGGGAGGCTATTTTCAGGAATCTCATCAATTTTTGGGATTTCGTCAGATGTGGTTTTAGGATCCAAATAATTTTTATTTCGTTTTCGTGGGATTGTATCTTTTGAACCGGGGGTCTACCACGCTTCTGGCGGGGAATTGGAGTTTCGCTTGCTATTGTCTTTTGAGATTGTCCTTCTGGGACAATTACCCTTACTGGTATATTAGCAGCTTCAATATAAGACTTGGTTATTTTCGAAGTATCATTGAATGCATCAGGCATTCAATTAGCTATCATTTGTAAATGTAGGATCCTTTGAACTTCGAGTTCACATTGCGGGGTACGCGGATCCATATATGCCAAAGTTGGAACCTTCCAGGTTAATTCAGATTTCTCTTATGGAGAATTATTTCCTTTTCCAAGCGATGGAAAATTACTTTCATCAAAATGACAGTCAGCGAATCTAGCTGTAAATAAATCTCCTGTCATTGGTTCCAAATATCTGATAATTGATGGGGAATCAAAATCCACATAAATTCCTAAATGTCTTTGGGGTCCCATTTTTGTTCTCTGAGTTGGGGTAATGGGTACATATACAGCACACCCAAATGTTCTTAAATGCGAGACGTTAGGAGGATTCCCAGATACCAATTGTAATGGGGAATATTGATTATAAGCAGTTGGACGGATACGAATCAAAACTGCAGCATGTAATATAGCATGTCCCCAAACAGAAACTGGTAATCTTGAGCGCATTAACAATGTTCGCGCAATTAATTGAAGGCGCTTAATTAATGATTCAGCTAATCCATTTTGGGTATGAACATGCGGCACTGGATGTTCAACATCAATCCCCGATACTTGACAGTATTCATCAAATGCTTTCGATGTAAATTCACCAGCATTATCAAGTCTTATACTCTTAATAGGGTAATCTGGAAAATGAGCTCGTAATCGAGTAATATGTGCCAGCAATTTTGCAAAAGCAACATTACGAGTGGATAACAAGCATACATGGGACCATCTTGCAGATGCGTCTATTAATATCATAAAGTAGCGAAATGGTCCACTAGGTGGATGAATCGGTCCACATATATCTCATTGAATTATTTGTAAAAACGATGGAGATTCAAAACCTACTTTCGTAAACGATAGTTTCGTTATCAATTCCCCTTGGGAACATGGGATAGACAGGTCCCTATCATTCAGTAGGATTTTATAAATTCTCAGTGGATGCCCTTCTAAATTCGCTATTATTCTACTCATCATTGTGGATCCCGGATGCCCAAATCTATCATGCCAAAGCTGGAATATTCTGGGATCAGAGAACTTCTGGTTCTCGATAGCATGGGTTTCAATATGCCTGATGGTTGTATAATATAATCCAGATGATGAAATATGCAACTTTTCAATCACAAGATTCTGGCCTGATTTGTTCGAAATAAGACACAAATATTCAACACCCTTTTCATCAACTGTTTCAATATGATATCCATTCATTCTTATATCTTTGAAACTGAGCAAATTTCTTCTGGATTTGTGAGAGTATAACGTATTTTCGATTTCCAATTCAGTGTTATTTGGTAACACAATTGAAGCTCTTCCAGAGCCTTCGATCAGATTTACTGGACCTGATATGGTATTCACTTTAACTTGAATTGGAATCAATTCCAGAAAATATTTTGTATCTCTCAAAATCGTTTGGGTTGTAACGCTATCGGCTAAACATATATCTCCAGATATAACTAATTCTTGATTTGAACCCATAACCTTTAATAAAATGAAACATAACATTAATTGAATAGAAATGTAATATTCATAACTATTTACTAATATTTACGATCAAAACTAAAATTACATTCCATTCTATTTACATTCCAAAAACAAGAAAATACATTCACTTGTAATTAACAGTTCCATCACCAATCAGGTGATCTATCTTTCCATCAGGATCTTCAAAGAAATCAGCGGTTTCCAGATTTGATATGTCGACAGGACCAGTATCACCATCGCCAAAAACATCAGCCATATTTGCTTCGTTATTCTTTTCTTTTTCTTGTTCACGCCTCAGCTTCTGATAAGCTTCAACTACATGTTTGGAAGCGCGACAAGTCCTCGAATAACAAGTGAGGGAACCACATCTATAACATGGACCACGATTGAACTTCGGTGGTTCCATAACTTCTTTCCCTTTGTTAGAACTAGCATTATTATTCAACTTTTAGGGTGTATTTGGATTATGATATGGATGTCCATAATCCCTATTACGGCTATTTCCCTGACCATTTCCAGAACCTCGACTACCTCGGCTATTACCACGTCAATTTCCAAAATCATTCCTACGTTCAGAATTATGGCCACGACCACGACCACGGTAACCACAACCACGACCACGGCCTGGATTTTCATTATAATGTGCATTCACTTCTGGGAATGCTTGGGTGCCAACACGACGGCTTTCATTATTTTTCAACAACAACTGGTTGTGTTTTTCAACAATATCCAAATGTCTAATCAAATCATCATATTTTTGGAATTGCATTTCCCGATACAGTTGTAAAATTGTTTGGGAAGGATGGAATGTGGTAAATGTCTTATTTAACATTTCATGGTCAGATTTTGTTTCCCCACACATTTTCAGCTTATTCACAATCAAATACATGGCTGAGTTGTATTCACTCACGCTTTTAAAATCTTGGAATCTCAAATTATGCCATTCATCTCGTGCTTCAGGCAGGATGACTTCATTTTGGCGATTGTATCTAGAAATCAATGCTTGTTACAGATTTGCAGGATCAGTGACAGTCATATACTGATTCTGTAAATCATTATTCAGATGGGTTCGGATTATAATCAAAGCTTGATTATTTTGCTGCTCAGTTGTTTCATTATTCTTATCCAGAGTCCCGTATAGGTTTTTGGATTTCAACATTATTCCACAATCACTCAATCATCTCATATAATTCGCTCCAGAAATCAACAATGGCTCGAATTTGTATCGATTCATTTTCTGCAAAACAAGAACACTTTCTTTAAATTTTCAGATATCCAGAATTCAATCTCAAAAATTCAATTATTCAGCTTGGGTGAATAATATTATCATTTCAAACTTTCCAGATCCACCATTTATTCAACTCAGGTGAATAATGGTATTTTTCCAAAAATTTTCAAATCCATCATAATTTCCAAAATTTCCCAGAACACACAGAAAAAAGAAAACATCATCACCAGACACTTTCTGATCTGGAAGATTCGACAAAGCGGCAACCAGAGAGCATACTCGTGCTGATAACGTGTTGTAAAAAGAAAATAAAAGTGGGGTAGAAGGACACAGTTTAATATTAACGGAAAAATAAATTCGGATCAGAAAGTTAACCTGATAACTTGGATATCTTGGATCTTGAAACAAACAATTGTCAAACAGAGTACAGCAGAACAGAAATAAAAAAAGGAAGATAAAACAATTGCAATTATATCTATATTTCTCAGGATTCAATACATATATATAGTGCATAACTTGGACAGGTGTCACAGTGCATGTCCATAATCAATGCATCCTGACACATACTGCTAATGGTGGAATCCACCTTTACAACATAAACCTTGTTTTAATATTTGAAGTCCTATATATTTTTATTTACGTTTATTCGACCTGTTGAGTAATATTGTAATTATATTATAATAAATAAATAATTTAATATAATTATGATAAGTTAATTACACTATATTTTTGTAATAGGGAATGAATTTTTTAAATTCCAATTTAAATTAGTTTGATGGGTAAAATGTTGAAGAAAAAATAATTAAAAATAGTTCAATTTATTCCATTTAAATTATATAAATATATATTTAAAAAATACTTTAAAAGTAGAAGGAATGAATCATGTGATTTAAATTATTTTGAATTATTTATTATATAATGTTTAATTAAAAATAGTTCAAGTTCCATACTCTTCGGAATGGGCTTCTGGTTGCTGGTGATGACCATGAGGTCAAATTCTGGGATATGGATAGCTGGAATCTTGTGGCAAGCATCAATGTTGACCGAACTTTGCCTGTAAGTTCTATGCTTTGTTATTGTATAGAAAAAAAAAAATTTGGTTTATGTATGAATGATTTTGTTTTCTTGTGTGCCAAGGCATCTCCTCTTGTCCGAGGCAAAAGAAGGATCAAATCCATATTGAAGTACAATTCCACAAGGATCAAATCCATTTCCTTGTATCTAATTCTTCTCAGCTTACAATAGAGGATTAATTAATCACATTTGATCAGTATTTTGCAGGTGTTCAGATATGCTGGGCATATAACACAAGCTGTATATTCCTGCGATGGAATAAGGGTTTACGCCGGATTCGAAAATGGAATAATCGGAATATTCAGCAATCCTGATCTTTCTCTATGTGTACAAATAAACTCATTTTTCAATACTCCATGCTTTACCATGTTTGTTAAGTCCTCGACATATTCTGTAACTTTACTTGTCACGCAAGTAACATATGTCTTTTTCTCTGCAGAAATTTGATACTACTGTATCCAGTTTCGATTGCTGCACATCCTCAGAAACCGTATCAGTTCGCTGTAGGGTTAAATGATGGTAGAGTGATGGTCATAGACTCAGAGTCTAATTAGTTTCTTGGAGTACAAGAAAATGAAGTCATTCTTTCAAGATATTGATTGGTTTAAGCTATTTGTATGATCGAAATATGAATTTAGAATTGAAAAATAAGAAATATTGTAATTTAGCGTATGTTCTGGGTTCTTCTGTATATTACCTTCAATTTTGAAATTATAGATCGGACGGGTGACGCGGTGATGTTTAACATCAATCGAATGGTTCTTATTTGTCTGTCATATCACTAAGCCACCGACTTGTCTCTCTATATTCAACTCCAAACCCTCTCTTTACTCCAAATTTCAAAAATCATTTATTGCAGACAAGCGAAATAAATGATAGTCATAGTAGTAAATATATATATTAAACGAATAATATTGAATATTATTTTTGACCTAAAAGTAATAAATGAGTTACTGGTGGACAAGATTTAAATGTTTTATGTGAAATAATAATGATAATAATAATAATAATAATAAAATTGATGAAAATAAATTTAAAAAACTAATATTAATTGATTATTAAAATATTATGTAATAACTGTAATTAATTAGAATGTATAAATAGATTAAATATTAATAAATAAAAGTAATAAATTTTAATTTTTTATCAATCAATTTCTATAATTAAAATAAACTAACTTAAAATTTTATTTATAAATAAATAATAGATATTTTTATATTAAAATTATAGTTTTATAATTTTTAAATTATAAAAATATAAATAAATATAAATATCATTTTAATATATAATTTTTTTTAAAATAAAAAATCAAATTGGTATATATATATATATATATATATATATATTTCCATATATAAAATTATTTTTATCTCATAATTATTTTAATTATTATTTTAAAAAAAGAGTGATGCAATTGGATGATGTAGTATATTCGAATTAGTAGATAAGAGTAAAAAAGTAAAATGCGTAATATAAGATTCATGTATAAATACCGTGTAGACCCTACAATGTTGTAATATATAAATATATTGCAACTTAAACCCCTAGATTTTGAAAACCCTAATTTTTATTTTCTCACTCAATTGAGACGCTTTGTTTTGTCGAATTGCGATTTAGATTTAGGGCTTTTTTTTCCCTTGCTAGATTCACCCTTCTTCTCTCTTGCTCTTTAGGTGTGATGGAGACTGTGAGCCTCCACTCAGACGCTGTCGTTTTGCAGGGCTTCTTGCGGTCTGCTATGGAACTTGTACTTGCTCAGACTGCCATTGTTGCTGCGAACTCCGTTGCTTGGTCGCTCTTTATGGTAAAAATAATTCGAACCGTTTTTCTTTTTTCCTTCAAGATTTTAATATTTTTTTTGGGTAATATATTTTGTTTGTACTGTTTGGGGTGTTGTGATTTGGTTTGGTTCAAAAGTCGGATTTTTAGGTTTATTTGTGGTTTGAATTTCAGTCATTTGTGTTTTGTTGGGTGTTTTTGTTGTTAAGTTGGATAAGTTATGATTTGGTTTCTGGTTGCATGTTTTGTGGCTTTGTGTTGACGATTTTTGAGTGATGTTTAGGGTTTACTTTCAGAATGTGTTGATGGGGAGTGTATTTGAGTGTGCTTTATGTGGGCTGAACATGTGGTTGTTGAGGTTGAAGCCTCTTGTTTAAATCTGGAGAATGAATTTAGGTTTCAGAGGAACACAAGAGTTTCATTGTTGATGAATGAACTTATTGAATAGTGTAAAGCCAAGGTTTTGAGTTCTTGTGTTGCTTGTTTGGTATCCGGTGTGCTTTGTATTGGTGACTTGATGTTGGTGTGTGTGGCTTGGTAACTGTTTATCTACTCCAGCTGAACATTTAATTATGGAATAGCTTTGTAAACGTGGGGACCAGATTCTAGAGTGACATTAGTAATGATTTTAACTTGGTTTAGTGACTGTTGATACTGATTTTGCATGTATTCTCTGGTTTGTGACCCTGGTTCTTATCATTTTAGCCCCATTCAGTTATGAAGAGATAAGCATAACGCATTATGTGATAGCCCAAAGGACAATTATAGATTTTCAAAGTCATTATATTGCCAATGCCAAGAGTTGTATTTTGAGATATATAACCAGTTAGTTCTTGTATCATTTTAAGTTACATACCCTTATCTTTTATTTTGGAAATGGAATGAAGTTTTCTTATTAGGCTTTTGGATGAAAGAAGCTTTCTTACAACTATGCCTCTCATTTTGAATGTCTAGAGATATTATTGAAGTGATTTTATTAACCATCCACATGCTTCTCACGGACGGTGTGGTCTTATTGTTTATTCTAAATGATTAGTTTGAGCTTCTTATTTGATATAATTAAGGGTGAATACAAGTTCTGTATGCTCTTATAGAAATACACTTATTACTGAATAATTTGTTTATCATTTGGAATTTGTTTTCAGATAGGAAACCTGCCTGATTTAGCTAACTTCCTCCCTGGAGGAACCGACTTGCTTGGAAGGTTAGCATCTCGGTTTCCATTATTTGGTTTCCATTATTTAGCGTCCTTTATGTCAATTCCTGAGCCTGTTCAGAGGGAAGTAAAAACTTATCAAGATTTCTCATGCAGGTTCCCATTTTCTGAGCTGCATGCAAAGAAGAAGCCTGGTCCAGAGAACAAGGATCGTAGTGACACAGATGAGGATGAAGAAGATGAGGACGACGATGATGCTGCAGATGATCCAGATGAAGAAGGGGATGAAGAGGATGAGGATGCATCCGGTGATGAAGGTGATGAAGAAGGGGATCCCGAGGATGAACCTGAGGCCAATGGTGATGGTGGCAGTGGAGATGACGACGACGAGGATGACGATGATGATGATGGCGAAGACGAAGAAGGTGAAGATGAGGAGGAAGACGAGGAAGAGGAAGATGAGGAAGAAGTTCCTCAACCACCATCTAAGAAGAGGAAATGATGAGAGGCTTGAATGTGACTGATGATTTCTCCTGTTGTGTTTCTTAGTTTGTCTTTCAGATAGGGAGTTGGGTTGTTCGGGAGATGGAATTGGATGAGATGGGTTAGGATAGGCAAGGAGCTTGGTGGATGGTTAGGTGGATTTAGGATGGAGTCTGCATAGTTAGGGAATTGTGGTACTTGTTATGGAGTATCAAAGCTTATAATTCTGATGTTAAATCATCATTATGTATTTGCTACTATTTTCGTAGTTTAATTTTATTGTGATGTTTACTTAGCTTCATTGACCATGGATATTATTTATGTTGAATTCTCTAACAATCGCTGCTTTTTACTTCCGCTGAACTCTCTAATTGACATGGTAACTGGTTATAATTCACACATTATGTGAATTAGGTTGGCAATCGATTAAGGTAAATATAAATTTGGATTGTTGAATGCGTTGTTTGTATATCGAATAATATTAAATCAATATTAGATACTTTTGATAATAGTTTCACGTAACCGAATCCATTGAATATCAACTCCATCCCAGTCAAACAGAGCAATCCGTCACATTAAAAAGCTAAATGAAAACATAAAATTAGCAGGTAAATAGCAGCTGCTTCTTTTAAGACACTTCACTCTTCACTCAGTCACTCACTGGTATACATCATTTCATCTGGTGATCAAATATTTTCACCAGAGATTACTACACAATATGTTATGTCCGGCTAACTTCTCTAATCAGGATCTCTCTTTAAGGCTGCTTTGATATGAAGAAACCGATGTGCCTAATACGCCGGTTGTCCCGTTGTCGTCAAGTTTAACCCTCCACAGCTGCTTTTATACAAGGAAAGCGTGGTGCCCATCGAGAGTATCCTGAACCAAGTTCATGGAACACAGTTGATCACGCAAGTCAACAACATACATACATTTCAAATTGGTTTGTAATGTACCAAGATAGATGACAAACCTGCGATGACAATTTCAAGAAGATCCATATCTGCTTTAGCGACGTTGGTCTTAGCCTGCATTTGATTGAGGAACGCTCGTAAGAACACAGCTACAAAGAATAGATAGCCAGTCATCATGCAACAACATGAATGTTATAGATGTTGGAAACTTACCTGGCCCAAACTTCTGAAAAAGAGCCGAGACAGGCTGGTTACACAATTGGTGCCGAGATTGGGATTACCTACTAGAGCATTTTCTGATGTACCATCCAATATCAGTGCACAAATGGTTGAAGCCATCATAATGATAGATGGATCATTGGTATTTTCTGGAAGAAGAAAAAATGCAATAAAGAGAGGATTAACATGAAATGATTGTAAAAACAACTGACGGAACATGTATGGCAGCATAATAAATAAAACTAAGAAATCTATCGTGTAGGTACAAAAGCTACTGATGGTTGTCTCAGAAAATATACATTTGGTTCATATGGCAATGTGTAATTTCTCTTTTGAGTGAACTTTATTGCAATGTAATAAAGTAGACGCACTAATATACTTTTACTTGATTCCTTAGTATGGATATACTTTACACTAGGTACAAAAAGAATGCAATTAGCTCAAAACAAAAGCCCAACACCACATCCTAGGAGGATATTCGTTGAAATCATATCAAATATAAACATAACTAATATCAGATATCACAAGCAACAAAAATACTTTTGAAAGAAAATATGAGAACTGCACCTGTCCAATATGCTAATGCATTCAAGAGACGTACAAAAGATGAATCATCAATGGGCACCTGCACTTCTTCTTTCTATAGATTAGGCGAAGAAAGTCAATACAATGCATAACAAGTATTATTCAAGATATCATTCATTATGACCAATTACCTTCAAAAGCAAATTCAAGATTGTATCACATGCCAAGAAGATGCGACTATCATCCTCAACCTTGTAGCAGTTTGACCCTATCATCTTTATGAGGCATTCGATAACCTGCATCCAGGAGATAACCATGACTAATTATTTCAAGGATATAATTAGTGCACCAGCATATGAAAAATAATAAGTACATGTGAAAAACTGAGTTGAGTTCTCAAAAATTGATGTAAGTTCAGAATATTGAATATGCACTTGCAGCCCTGGGATAGCACAATATGCATTAACTACAAGTAAAAAATAGGACAGAAAATCCAAAGTATTAACAGCTTAAGTTAACTAAATTAGAACCCTTACAAGTTTATACCCTCCAGAAGATGCCAAAGTTTTACATCCCCCAGTCTCCATTGTAGACTGACAAAGCATTGGAAGTAGAAAGCAGATGGAATCGAAAGGGCTGCATTATAGAATAATTTGTTAAGAGCAATTACATAGAGGTTATATTAACATACAGCAAAGGAGGGAAAAACACACACACACAAAAAGCAGTCCTTTCACAAGCTGCAATAATGTTGTCATCTAACCTTGGTTCATCTTCACCTTCAATTGATAGCATATAATTCAGTAGTTCTCCTACCTTCTCTTTGCTTGCCATGGGTGTTTGTGCGAGATAACTGAAACAAATGCAAATTTCAACTGACCAAAAGAGCTATTGATGGAAAATTTCTAGTTCAGAAATATTGAGGGACACCCACCTAACTTTAACTAGAAGCATGAAATGGAAGCAATATCATACATAATTCAGTAAATACTAATTATACTACTCTGTTTGCTTGACATCCTTAAGAAATTAATATGAAGAGAGCCCTTAAGAAAATAATTGCATCAAATTGTGAACCCACAGAATGTAAGCACAAAGATAAACACTACTCTAGCTTCCCAAACCATTCAACAGTTAATAATATAATGTTTTGATACAATATATTCCACGCCCCAAAACAAGTGAAAATGGCAGGAACAAGAAAGTGAGGAAGTAGATTGACAGTCAGTACCTCCCAACAAGCCGCACTGAAGCAAGAAGATCGTTTCCTTTCTTTAGCCCATGCTCCTGTTTAATCACAACTGTTAACACTAGAAAAAATAAGCAGAATGCATTTTCAATGGTAAGAAGTTGTTACCTTAGCATCTTGCAGGTACTCTAGAACTACATTGATAGTCTCATTAAGCCCATTTAGCACTTTTATGCATATATTGGCGTCAATAACGTGTCCTATAAGTACATGTAAAGAAACTAAGATTCAGTATCAGAGAAACCAATAAGCTAGATGTTAATGAATCTAATTTCCCTTGCAACAAATTTTGTTAAGTGGCGGAACATAAAGTAATATCTCATAAAAGAACAAAAAATAAAAGGTCAATTTGACAAATCATAAATTAACACGAGATGATGATCATGGATATGATACATTTCCTTTACTTCTTATTGACTGCACTACAACTTCCTAAAGTGGACCTCTCTGGAGAGTGAAAGGCTAAATTACCTTCATTTTCATCAAAGTTTGATATCAATCTGATAATCTTCTCCACCAAGGAAAAGGCAATAGCCACATTCCGCTGCTTTAAGTGAATACTTTCAGAAGTTGATGAAGTATTATTCGAAGCTTCATACTTCAGATAAGCAAGCTCATTGAGCAAAACAGCAACCTCAACTCTTGCTGATTCCAAAACAAGAAGCAGACACCTAAAAATAGAGGCTATTAATGATAATTAAACATAAATCTAACATTAAATCACCTCATTTGGAAACCATGCTTACCTTTCTGGAGGAACACAGTCCTGGACATCAGATAGATTTGTTCGACTGATGAGCCATCCTTCGCCTTTTAGCGTAACCATAGATTCAGCCAATATAAGGGCCTCAAGCTTGTCAGATGGTGCTGCATGTTTTATTAATAAAAATAAAAAATAAAAAAAAGGACAAGATTAGCTTCAATCCATTGAAACTAAGAGCTAAAAGCAAATGTATCACTCAGACCATACATACAAATAACAACTGCACCATCAAAATTAGTTCAACATACCAACACGATTCTGCAAAATTGCTACAATACCAACCAGCATATACAATGACCAGTTCGCATCTGGCATTCTGCGCAGAGCATCATGAAGTGGAACCTAGAATTACCATCAAAGTTTATCAGCATCTACAAAAAATGCAATGAACAAAAGTGTAATGCATCTTGATGACAAACATTTCAAAATGTTTAGAACTGAAATTTCTTAGTTCAATCTATACATATGTTAGGACTTAGGATTCTAACTCTTAAGTAAATGTTCATCAAAAGTAAAACCAAGGCTGTATTGGAACTCAAGAATTTGCTAAATTTATTTTTCAAAATCAACAGAACTTGAAGCACGTGCATATGGAGTGATATTCCTGAAAACTATACTTCTACACAGTTTACTAACCTGCCAGCTAATCAACATGCAATATGAAAAATACCCACTTCCTTGATGAAAAAAAAGAAAAGATACATTTGTTATATGGCATTCTGGAACATACAACCGAGAATAAATTAGAGCATACCGAATAATTTGAGGACAGAATAGCACAGAGTAAATGAAGCAATTCAAACTTTAGAGCATTGTGCAACACAGCAAACTGCCTTGCCATTGTGGCCACCTAATCCAAAAGAAAAATTTTTGATCACTGTTGGAATTCTAGAAAGACCATAAACATGGAAAAGGAATATCAGATTAGACTCCAAATAAAAGGCTGCTGAGTTGTATTGGACTTACCATTGCTGACAGCTCAGATAAATATCCATTCATCACAAATTCCAGCGACAACTTACTCAGCATCAGTAGCAAAAGTTTAATGCAAAGCTCCATTGAATGAGAACCTAGAAATTTTTGCACCCCAAACATAAATACATGTATTAATGGGGCTAATAATTTTCTTAAATAGAAATAAATGAAAACACTAAGAAAATGTTTCTAGTAATAGCATAGAGTTCATTTTCTGTCCAATTTTCAATTTATAGTAAGAGTGAGAATGTGAGTGTGTGTTTGTAAATATATACACAAACACACACAGGTATGTATGCAGCAGAGCTCAAGCTTAAAGCTCAAATTATACACAGGCAAATAAGTCTGCATGGAGATCTAGCATAGAAGATAGCAAGTACATAATATTGTCTCACCATCTGGTAGAGTGGAAATCTGAGGTCCCAACACTTTCATGCCCCCAGATTCATATAATGTTGTTACTCCATCTGTAGTTGCGGTAGTAACGAAATATAAGTATTCATAACACTCTTCAAGAACAGGCGCACTCGGTCTGTGTTTCAAGAAAGTAAACCATGTTAAGGCAACCAAAAGTAACCATCCAAATGAAATGTAATCCACCCATCTTGTATTCTTAAAACTTCTAGTCAAGTGGATAAGATGCACAAAAAAGCCAACTACAGCAAGCATAAACTGCTAGTCATCAATCTTGTTTCTTCAAATTTTTAGAAATAATTTCTCACCAATTGCATCATAAACAAGTATATCAGAGTCATAATTAAAACCTTACTGCTTTGACATTACTTCCAAAATCAACGGGATCTTGGAGACCATGTCTTCTGAAGAAGCAATCTCAGGAACACGGCAAAAGGCAGCAAGAACAGTAACTGATAGCTGCAAATATGCATCACGATTATCACCTCCACTCCCATTAACCTTTCCCTTTCCCAGTCCTAACAAGCAAAGTGAACATTAGAATTCAATTACTCAACTATACCTATCATTATCAAGACAATTTACATTTTCAACAAAATAAAGAATTTACCGTCAATTAAAGAATAAAGAATTGTGCACAAGATAGACCCACACAAATTTCTCAGATCCTAACTTACATTTTTGGCATCATCTTTACTAGCTGAAATCGTATGGAGAACAAAATAAAAGGATACCAATCTTAAGAAATATACATCAAACCACTATCTCGTTTTCAAGTCAATAACAGTCAAAACAACTTCCAATTCATAAACAGCATTGCATAATAAACAGCTTCAAAAACTGCAAAGCTGAAATCAATCATATAATAGTAATAATCACAATCAGAGCTTCCATACTATCCTCCAACATTTTCTCATGAAGCAAAAGATAGAGTGAGAAACTATCTACCAGTTCTCAACAATCGGTCCAGAAACCGAACACCAACGGCATCGTAAACTCTACGAATCGAAACAGCGTCATCTGATTTACAAAATTTGGTAACCAGAAGTAATCCAGCGAGTCGTTGCTCGTCTCTCTCGCCTTTTAATAGCTTCAAGCAATCTTCAAGCAACGGAGACGAAGACGAAGACGTAGACTCTCCCAATTGCTGCTGTGGCTGCGAATCCTGCAAAATCAAGTCATATAAATTCAAGAGACTGAAATGTAAAAAATAGCGCGCGAAACTAACTTTTCTATGTTCGATAATCACCATGGACACGAAGCTTCTGGTGTGAGTTGGAGAAATTGAAGCCAGCAAGCGAGCGAGGTTTTTGATTTTAGAGGTTTCGAGATGAGTAATGAGTCCTCCCGCGTCTATATTTAACTGATTTATTTATTTACACAAAACTCCCTCCAACATTAGTGGGCCGAGACTATAAATTGGGCTTATATAAATGGGCCGTATATATAGGGCCCAGTTTAAACAAATAAAACCGATCCGTTAAGTTCGCGAAATGAAGTTACCGTTGGGAGACAGACTGTCGTTATTTCTCCAACACGTGTCGGTTTCTCACTACTTAAACGGTCTCTATACAACGCATCAAGTAATAACCGAGGATAAAAAGGTAATTTCCTACCAACAAAATGCGAACCGAATGCCTCCACGCATGCGAGTGTCGACTAATGTTCTCTATACAACACGATAAGATTGTGATTGATTAGTACTCTAAATTAAATTAATTAAAATTAATTATTAGCTTATTTGATGACTCTTGTATGTCAAAAACCAGTCTCTAGTTTTTGAAAACCAAAAACAAGAAAAAGACATCAAAACGCGGATTTCACACACACAAAAAGCAAAAAAATAATAATTAAAAAATAAAAATGGTAAAACGACCTCTGCCACGTCAGCCCCACGGTTTCGGTTATCCACTGCAACTTGCAACGAAAAAATCCCGTGGTTATCTCCACGCACGCTCTTCTCTCTCTCGTCTCACCCACCAAATCGAAATAATATAAATAGACACCACACTCACTCACTCATCTCCTCACATTCTCATCTCTCAAATCTAACAAATTTTATAAAATCTCTAACCGTCAAAAGCGAAGCGATGTACAATGGCGAGTGTGGAGGAGGAACGGGAGGATCGCCGCCGTCGTCGATAAAGCACATAATCAAGTCCTCGATCTGCTGTTTCCGGTCGCCGCCGAACGAGTTCGAGGAGCCGTTGAGTTATACCGAGTTGCGGCAGCCGCGGTCGGCGAGGAGTCAAAACGATGAAAGTAGATCTTGTCGAGGTTTGTTTTCGAAGATCAGGCCGCGGAAACGTCCTTACTCGGCGGATTTCAGGTACGATCCGTTGAGTTACGCTTTGAATTTTGAGGATGATCTTAGTCGTGAAGAGGATTTTCCGATGAGTTTCTCTTCGCGGCTTCCTTTGTCGCCGGATCGGCCGTTGTCGGCGTCTGCGACGGCGATTCGGAGAGAAATTGTCGCTTTTACTTAATTGTTGAATTTATT
This sequence comes from Cardiospermum halicacabum, assembly GCA_031304145.1. Classification (NCBI taxonomy): domain Eukaryota; kingdom Viridiplantae; phylum Streptophyta; class Magnoliopsida; order Sapindales; family Sapindaceae; genus Cardiospermum; species Cardiospermum halicacabum. The sequence goes on from CM062396.1 coordinate 25,033,793, forward strand.
ATTATTATTATTATTAGAACTCGATTTGTGTTGTTTGTCGTGAGTTCGTGTTAGAAGCAATTGTACAGGAAATTTCGTGAATAAAAATGTTAGTATCTGATTGAACAATGTAGATTATTATCTTATTATACGTTTTTATATATTTCTACATAGCTTCAATTTCTAAGCACATAATAGTACTATTACATTGGTACACCATATACGTCATTTGTGTTTTTGTGTTTATGCCTTTGTGATGTGTGATTTAAGACTTGTTTGGATTATACATTATAAATTGGAATGGTATGGTTTGGTTTCAGTACTATAGAGTCTAACTATGAGAGCCATTGAACCGTGCAATACATCTGAACAAAGCCTGAAAGTGAAAAAAATGCTTTGATGCTTCAATTTTAACAATGTTGGAGAATCTAATACTTTCTTATCACTTCATTTGTTCTTTCTTCATAAAGAATCTAGATAAAAAGTGACGAGGTTTGTATAAATTGAGAGAATAAGGGTGTTCTCTGTGCTTTTTCTTATTCAAACCCACCATCAACATTTTTCAATCGATTTAGGGTTCATGAATCATTGATGATTTCATTACAACAGTGCCTTTGATTGCTTAATGATTTATTCAAGTTGTGTGGTGGGTTTATATATATATTTGAAAGGAGGTTGTGAGTAGTGGAGGTCACGAAAGTTTGGGGTCAACAAAGAAGAGGTAGATTTTCATTTCAATGTCAAATTTGTATATAAAAATGTTGGACTTGAAAGTGACCATTTCATTTTGCACCAAGAACGCGTCTTTTAACTTTTCAATATCTAAAGAGTCTTCTTCTTTACATAATTAATACACACCCTTTACACAATTACAACTACATTGTTCCTTTTGAAAGATTTGACACTACTTTTTACACAGAACCACACCATAACATGTGACGTAAATTTTGAATACTAAATAATTCAATTGGAGTACTATATTAACATAAATTAATGATCTGGCCAACTATATGAAAAATAATTCTCCAAACACATTATTGTTAAGAAACAGGTGATACCCTCCTCGTAAAGAAATCATTTGATATTCAATAGTAACACCAACTTTACTTTAAAATTAAGATATAAGTATTGGCTTCCAAAAAGTATCTAATCATATAATGTACTATCAATAAAGTTGATTGCGTAAAGCAGATTTTTAGTTGACATTTATTTAACATAGCTTTATAAGTCTATGTAAATAATTATATGGTTGGTTGGATTATGGACACAACAAAATGGGTTCTGTCCTTTATATCATTGTAAAGCCATAATCATTTTATAAGTTGGGTTTTTAATTAATCACCACCAAACTGAAGTTAATACATATATGCGAGATTTGGTGAGATTAGCAAAAATTGGTTGTCTCCACGATGAATATACTTTGATATAAAAGATGATTGTATAGAAAATGGAGGCACGCCTGCACCTAAAACCATATAATTGGAATATGAATATCACAAGAACACAAGTCAAATAAATTTTGATAACGACTATAGCATACATGTGGCTAATTTTATATATGAAGCATTGGTAACATTTAGTATATTTTATTATTTATAGAGCCAACATTTTTAGTGGAAAAATATTTTATATTTATGTTCACGATTTGATTGCTATGTAGACGTGATAGCTTCAAATTATTTTTCTAAAAACAATATATAGAATATTATTTAATAACGATAGATAGATCTATTAGGTTAAATATTTTGATTAAGAATTATAAAAATTATTTTGAAATTTATTTATATAAATATAATTGATTTTTTTATTAATTTTGAAAATTATAATTATAAAATTTATTGTAATAAAAAATTACATACATTTTTCTTAAAAGTATTAAATTTATTTTGGACATATTTTGTTTTAAATATAAATTCAAAATAAAATATAGTGATAAAAAATATTTTGAGGTGAAAATATTGAAATGAGAATTATTGTTAAATTCAAAATTCACTATAAAATCAATTTCATGAATTTAAATTCAATGATGGCATTGCTAATGGTGTATAAACACAATACTAATTTCAAAGATGGTTTACATGAAATTGTAAATTAGTTAAATTTCACAATAAAATTCAAATAAAATAAAATCATTAATTATATGTTAGTAGGAGTAACCATATTAACAACCACCACCACTTCTACTACTACTTAAATCAGAAAATTAGTCAAAAGAAGCATAAAAACCAAAGAGACCAAATACGACAAAAGTACCCAAATAGAATCTAAAACAGCTGTTTTAGATACTACTTTAATCTAACGAACTGTCACTTAACAGGCTCCACGTCAGCATAACAGCTACTTTTCATTGGCCGGCATTCGCGCTGCTGAATGAATCTAAATTCACGGAGCTGTCACCAGCCCACTTATTCGTCACGTGGCATCTATTCATTGGTTCTTGTGTAGCACTAAACAGTTCGTCAGTGTAGGGGATAATTGTACATTTTCAATACTTAATTAAAAAATTAACCTTTAAATATTAAATTATATAATTTTTAATTTTCTCAAAATTAATTGAAATAAATAATGATATTTAATAAATATAAAAAGTAACCTTTAATGTTGATAATTACTTATATATTTTAATTTCCTAAAATTAATTGAAATAAATAATGATAATTAATAAAACCATACTTAAATAAAAAGGAATAGTTAGAATCCAAATAAAAAACTACAAACTCGAATAATAAAAACTATAAACTTAAAGGACCAAACACAAATACTCCAACATCCTCTGTTTTCATTATAAAAACTTCCATCAACACAAAACCACTCTGTTTTTCTCCTCTCTTCCAAATCCTCCACACACAACTCTCCAATGGCGAATCCAACGAACACCAGCGAAACATCTCCACTCAGAGACCAAGAATCGGAAGAAGACTGCGAATACTCAACACCCACCACCGCAACGACCACCAACTGCGGCTGTTTTCCCAACCTCTGTTTTCGCTGGAAAAAACAGAGCAACAACAATTGCAGCGAGACCCACTTGCTAAATCACCAGAATCAAGATCTGGGAACTAAAGGGGAGAGTTGGGTCGTTCGAAAAGCGAAAAGGGTTAGAGAAATTTCGGAGTTATGGGCTGGACCGAAGTGGAAAACGTTTATCAGAAGGTTTAGTGTCAGTTTCAGTAATGGTGGATGTGGTTGTGGTGGTGGTCAGAGTCAGAGGAAGAAAATGCAGTTTCAATATGATCCTCAGAGTTATAAATTGAATTTTGATGATGGGGTTGTTAGAAACGATCAAGATGTTGTTAATCGTGTTGATTTCTCTTCCAGATTTGCTGTTCCGGTTCTTGGAATGAACAGAGGTTCTTGATTTTTTAGTTTTTTTTTTTTCTTTTTTTTTCTTCTTGTTTTTGAAGTTTTGATATTGATAATTACAATGATTTTTTTTTTTTTTAAATGATTAATATAGTTTGTATATTGTGGATTGGAATTGGAGACTATGGTGGTATAATTGATTGATTTGATGATGAAGATTTTGGATTTTTGGATCCAGAGCTATGATATTTTTTTTTTAATTAAAATTTTAAATATTATTTATTATTTTGGAAAAAAAAATTGATTGGATTTTTTTTTTTTTTAGGATAAATATAACAATTTCCATATACTTCCTAGATGATGAATTTTATGTGTTTTAGTGATTGTTATTTTATAATTTTTTTTAAAAAATTCAAAATTAATTATAATTATTAAAGTTTAGATTTTAATTAATAAAAATAAATTTACAATAAATTTTTATTAATAAGGTTTAGATTTTGTAAGGTAATTAGTAGCATTGAAATTTAATAAAATAAAGAAATTTTTATGTGATTTTCTAAAAATAAGAGTAAGTTTTTGAAAAAAAATTAGTTTTGAAATAAATAATTAAAACATTTGAAATACTAATATTTAATAAATATAAATTAAAATAATTTAATTCAAAATTATCAAAATTAATTCTGTAATTAAAAATTAATACTATTACAAAAACATTGTGTAATTACAACAACCTATTGTATTTCCTACCCCTATTAGAAAAAACCATACCACGAATCCCATCGGGATCAGCAACAAACCCTAACGGCCGATAAAACCCCAAAACCCTCGGTTCCGAATACAACGCAATATTCCAAATCCCTTTCTTCACCAAATCATCAATCAGCCTCTCCATCACGGCTTTCCCCAATCCGATCCCTTGAAACGACGGATCCACCACCACGTCCCACACTATCGCGTTGAACACGTCGTCTCCCGTCGCTCGAGCGAACGCCACCGGCTTCTTCGTCTTCTCGTACTCGTACCATACGACGTTCCTCGTGTGTTGCAGCGCGAGTTTTATCTTCTGTGGGTCCCGGCGCGGGAAGCCGACGGAGACGAATACGTTGTTTAGGTGGTCGATGTTGAGGTTTGTTATCGTGCGGTGGAGATTGAAGCCTCGGGAGAGGAGGTCTTGGTCCGAGATTGTGTATGTGTTGGCTGATGAGAGGATTTGCATTTTTTTTGGGTTGGGGTTGGTGTGTTGTGTGGTGGTTGGTGGTTTTTGAGGGGTTTGGGTTTGGGTTTGTGGTTGGTTGTGGAGATAAGGTTTTGGGGGTTTGAAGGTGAAACGTCAATTGTTTTTGTTAATTGTTGTTGTTTGCTTGTTTATAATTGTTTGATTGTTTATAATAACGAGAACGATGGCCTGGAAGTGAAAATAAAACGTTTATATAGTTTGAATAAGTAGCCAAGGCAGTCCGGTGAAAGATAGGGTGAATTGGGTGTATAAATTTTAGGTAAATTTGGGATATGTTTTCAAGAATATTGGTCTAGTTCATAACGAGTTTGAATAATTAGAACAAATTTAGAAATTTCGAATTCGAAAGCGTTAAATATCAAAATTAAAATACATTTGAAATTATAATTTTTTTTAAAATACAACACATTCGAATCTGAAAATTAGCCTAGAGTACACATTCGAATTTAAAAATTAGACTAGATCCCAATTTAAAAATATTCGAAATTAAAATTAAAATGAAAAGAAGTTTAGAAGTTTAGGGATTAATATCAATTGGGTCCAATTTTTATACATTTGGACCAAAATAAGAACATACCAATCTTTTGTTTTTCTCACTGGGCTTGTTGTCCATCTCATTAGCATTAGTGAACCAAATAAAAGAATAAGAGAGTAAACTACAGAACTGAAAGAGCTTATATAGCATTCATATTCGATGCAAATGTAATCTATATATTACAGTACCCAAAACCCAAAAAAGTAAAAAAGAAGAAGCTATACCCACTAGTGTAATTGTAAGGAATTTAAGCAATAGATTATTACACCTGTACACCCCCAGAACCCTTCTCACTAATCATCCTTATTCACATATATAAGATGATGATTATAACCAAAACAAAAATCATAAATCCACACCACCGTGATGTGTGTGAATTGCATAATACTTCAAGTTATACAGTACTATAAATCCTAGATACTGAGCTTTTCTAATGGTATATACCATCACCATTTCATAGAGCATACCTGCAAAATGGCACTACTTATCAGGTTGGTCCCCAGATTAACTAGCCACGAATTCAACATGGTTTTTGTATACCCAGCATAAAGCCTTTCTCTGTCATTGTTCCTATGTAGTAGTAGTATGAATGTTTTTCGATAGTCTTGTATCGTTTTACATGAAACGATCACCACCACTGTTATCACCTGCATTGCTTCTTTTCAAATTAAGGTTGGTGCAATGCTCTATAGGAAGATTTAGAAATGGAGATTGAAAATGGTTTTCGTTTGGTTTTTACCTTTTGCGTTTGCTTTTCAAGACTGTTGATGTTGAAGGATTGCTGTGCCAGTTCCTTTTCCTTTGATTGATGAACCAGTTGTTTATCTGTTTTAATTGCAGTCCTGTTTCTTGAACCAATCTTGCCTTATCTTCCTCCTGATGAGATCAAACAATGCAGAGAATCAGTAAGGTGTTTGTGTATATATATATTTCGGATTGAATGTACTCCAGATTGGGATAGAACTTACAGTAGGGTAAGGCCATTTTGCGTGTGATTGCCACCAAGCTTTTAACACCGAAGTGGTGTCGCCAGGAAGTTTTCCAGCTCTTCTCTTGCGTAGAATTTCTTCCCTTATGTCAACAATTTTCTCCTTGTACCCCTACATTAAGTAGAAGGTTGAAGGTTCGTAAAAAGTGGAAACATATGAGAGAACTTGATTTTGAGCTTTGTACTGAACATTACCTGTTTCAGTTCATGCTTCAACTCTTGCCTCACGCGTTCCATCAGGGACCTCTCACTCTCGGTTGGGATGAGAGGACCGAATCCCATGCTATCTGTACCATCCAAGCTTCCGTCGAACAAGTTGGCATCGCTGTCGACCTGATCTTCCTCATCATCTGACATTGTTGCTCCTGTACCTTCCCCTGGAGAGACTCCTGCATGCACAATGCAGGGATTTATAGTTT